>CM028355.1:17135514-17668641 GCA_016618105.1 Dendrobium huoshanense
TTTGTAAGATTCTTCGCCTAGGTGTGGGGCTAAAGGAGAGATAGTAAGTTTAGTGCAATACTCAGAGGGTGTCTCTGAGGTGTGGACATAGGTCAAGGTTGACCGAACCACTATAAATCTGGTGTGATCTTTCTTTATTTTGATTTTCGCATTTAATTTCCGCATTGTATTTTCTTTGTGGTGAATTCTGGTTTGGATTGAGTTTTGTTTTAAAGATATTTAAAATACCAATTCACCTCTCTCTTAATTAGCCTTGGGCCAGTTGATAAGGGGCCTAACATCCCTAACAAACTTTCAAGTGCCATCAGAGCACTTTCAAAATGCTTATATAAGAAACCATATTTATCTTGGGTGGAAGGATTCTAGTTGGTTAATAGATTTAGTAGTAATAAAATAACTTTTCATAGTATTAAAAATAAAACCACTAGCCTTTTAAAAAAGAGCAAGAAATTTAATGAGTATTTTAATTATCTTCTCGTACCCATTCATTAAAATAATAAAATCATCATCAAAATTTAAGTGAGAGACAAAAAAACCACCCCTAATAGAATATTATATGTTAGGGTGATTTCTAAATAGATTATTAAGACCTCTAGAATGAATCTCAATAGCAATAATAAAAAAGGCAGGAGATAAAGGATCCCCTTGCCTAAGACCATTAGTAGAATTGAAAAAACCTTAATTCATGCCATTGATAATCACAGAGAAAAAACATTGCTCAATAATGTTTTTAATGAGTTTAATAAAATCTTGATTTAACCAAAAGATTGAAGTATAATATAAAGAAAGTCCCAATTTAGATTATTATAAGCTTTAGTAATATTAATCTTAAAAATGAGATTCCCCTCACAATTTTAGCTTCTAAATCATGAACAAGTTCTTGTGCTAATAAAACATTATCAAAGATAGAACGACCTTTCACAAAGCCAGTTTGTTTGAGAGAAATGATATTAGGGAGAATTAAAGCAAAGTCTAACCATAATAAGTTTAGCAATAAGCTTATTAAAAAAGGAGCACAAACTAATGGGCCGGTAATCACACCAATAGCTAGTAACATCACTCTTAGGAATCAAAATAATAGCAGTAGAAGTAAAATATTTAGGGTATTGGTTACCTTTAAGGAAATCAATAACAATATTAAGTAAATCTTCTTTAATAATATGCCATGTTTTTTGAAAAATATTAGTAATAAATCCATCAGGCCCGACAACAGAATAACTATTCATCTCTTTTAAAACCGTTTCAATCTCAATATAAGATGGAATTCTAGTGAGCACAAGTTTAAACTCAACAGTCACAAGTGATGGAATAAAAGATAAATCCAAGTCCATAGAAGGTGTAAAGTTTTTGTTAAAAACCTCCTTAAAATAATTAACACAAATATTATAAACTAATTCAGGAGAATCAATATGTTGACCTTCAGGTGTTGTAATTTTGTTAATAAAACTAGTAAATCTCTTATGGTTTACAATATTAAGATAAAATTTAGTGTTTCTATCTCCCTGAACTAAGAACTTGCTAGTAGCTTTTTGTTTCCAATAACTTTCTTCTTGTTCTTAAAGATTGACTAAATTATCCTTGGCTTAATTTAAAGAAACCATATTATCTGCCGAAGGAGTAATCAAGTAAACATTATCGGCTAAGTCAACTTGCTTCTCAGCTTCCAAAATATTAGAAAATAAATTCTTAAAAACACATTTGTTCCACCAATTTAAACATTTCTTAAGACATTTGAGCTTAAGCCAAAACTGAATCATACCAAAACAATTATCGTTGGGAAATAACGGAGCCTGTCAATTCGCTTCAACATTAGTAAGAAAAGAATCATGTAAAAGACACAAATTTTGAAATCTAAAATCAGGAGTAGAATTTTCAAACATAGAAATCTCTAAAAGTAAAGGAGCAGAATCATAAAGGGTTCTAGACAAATGCTTAATATGGGTTTTTTGTACTTAGCAATCTAAACAATATTAAAAATGATACGATGTAACCGTTTCCACATAAAGCATTACCAGAAAAACCAATATCATGTAAACTAGAAGTTAATATCGTATCAATAAAATCCTTCATGGCTTGAAAATTGGGAGATCTTCCCCCATTCTCTCAGAGGCATAATCGATAGTGTTGAAGTCAACTCCAACCATCCATGGACCAAAATTATTAGAAGAGAAATTCATAACTTCATCCATAAAATCCTCCTATGAAGCCTAGAACAATAAGCATACAAAAAGAGCCAATATAAGAAAGTTGTAAATATGTAATATTGGTATGCACAATTTTAGAAGATCTTTATGAATAATTAATTTAACCCAATGTTTCCAAAAAATCCAAATTTTCTTGGAACAATTACTAAAAGAGAAATCATACCCAAGTTTAGAACACATGGATTGATTTTGGAAATTAATATTAAAGTATCAAGTAAGCCCAAATCGTAAATATTATGGATCCGAAAAATATTCTTGACCCTATCCCTAGAAGGAGGGTTACCAATGCCCCTAATATTCTAGATTAGAGCTTTAACCATTGGAAGAAGAATTATGAGATGCTCGAGTAACTCTAGAAGATTGAGCTTCAGATACTTATTACTTTTAGATTTTTTTCTTCCCACTTTAATAAAGCCTTCATGCAGATTGTTGGCATTTAAAGGAGTAGACAACATAACAATATCAATTATACTTATAGATATTTGTAAAAGTCAGCTTTTTTTACCTCTCCTTCCACCATAGGTTCTTATTCATGCCTCCAGGTTTATGATATGTTGATCTTCATCTCTAGACCTTACCGATCTATTTGAATCCAAATTGATTGCTGTTGAGCCCTCCTCCTTGCTAGAACAACATTTACTTGGCTCAGTTTCTTTGGTAGATCCCCTAGTCTTAATTATGTAAATACTATTAGTAACCATTTCATCTTCCATCAATATATCATCAAATTATGGATCAAATGCTTCCTTAACTTCTTTCTTTCTCAAGATGTCCTTAATCTCTTTTACTACCTCATCGATTGATCCCCTATCGGTTCGAGGTTGATGGCTAAGTAGCCTTTATTGATCCCCTATCGGTTCGAGGTTGATGGCTAAGATGTCCTTGATTTTGAAAATACAAGATGTGCCAAGATGGGGCTGAATTGGAAATTTTTGTAATAAAGGATTCTAATTTTTTTGTTTTAAAATTTTAAATAAGAACTTAACTTGATGCAAAAGTGAATGATTAAAACATGATAGCATATAAGTGGTGAAATTTTAATCACATAACAAAAAATCTAGAATACACTTGTCACCAATCAGTTATAACAAATGTAAAATGCAAAATATTAGTAAAGTATAGTAAATGGAAAAAGCACACTAGAAGATTTGTAGTGGTTCGGTCACTTGACCTACATCCACTCCGCAAAGTTTTCCATTCTTGGAATTTCATTATTCAAAGTAATTTTCCTTTAGCCACCACAGCAAGGTGGAGAAGCCTTTACAAAAGCTCACTTTCACCTTCCCTGGTGTGGCAGAGTACCAAATGCTATGTCACCCACCTGGTGATGACAGCGAACCTTCTCATTTTTCTCCCTCCTGTAGAAGGTAGGGTACCTTAGAGGACACGGCCCTTGAAGGATCTCCCCGTTAGAAAGCTTTCCGTAAGATTTTCTTGGGCCACAAGAGGAGCAAGCGTGTAGAAGGCTTGGAGCAACCGTGTGGTCCCCTCACACTCCTCCCTCACAAACTCACCTTTTCCTTCCTCTCACAAACCCAAAATCTCACCAAGTAGTTCTCTCTTAAGAAGTCCCTTTCTTTTTATGTTCCTTTCTCTTATTATTTCAAAAGGCAAAAGTATCATATGTAAATCAGGCTCCAAAAAACCCTAAATTTTTAATTCATCCATTTATGTTCATATAATACGATCAAAAATAATACGTTAGGATCAGTTCAAAACATTCTTCATTCTAGTACGAAGGAGTACGAACAGGGAAATTTTTTTGAACACTATCATAAAGTATGATACAAATATCATCCTATACAATATGTTATATTTCTTCTATTTATAAAGGATGAATGTTGGGATGTACAAAACTTGTCTTTGTTCATCATCTAGTACGATCCAGTTCATATAGTAAATTTTGTTAAAAGCTTAAGGTCATCTGGTATGATGCTTACATCACCTAGTATAATTAGTTAACAAATTAAGGGCTCATCCAGTACAATATTCAGGACAATAAAAAATATCATCAGTTAATCATATGCTATGAACCATGTCGTACAGTACGATCACCAATCAGTAATTAATCCTTGATATAATTGACTAATCACGGGGGTTAATTTAAGTAAGTATTCAAATATTCATACTGTATGATTTGATTGTACAGTACGATCAGTTCAAAATTTATGATTTAAGAATTTACTTAAATTAATCTGGCATGTAGGGTTTCAAATTAAAAACACATCATATAGTATGATAATATTTGTACAATATGATAAGTTCACAGATAGTCATTGAGCCACACCAGGTCATACAGTATAATCTAAATTCATACAATATGATATACAAAGGATAAAAATTTTACTTTGAAAGAAATCTCTCCCCATTTTGTGTGCACGGTTGCTTAGTTTGCATACATTTGTCGCCATACTCAAGAAAAAAAAAACAAAAAATAAATAAAAAAAATAGAGTTACAGACTTCACATTCTACTCTACCCATCCTTTAGTCTTTTTATTGTCTTGAGTAATATGTGATCTCTTTGAAATATTAGTACTCATATATAAAATCTAAATTCAAAATATTCAATAAATAATGAGATAATTCAATCAATATTATTTATCAGCATCAAAATCTCAGGCTAGGGGTCATGGAATGCAATAAATTGAAGATTGAGGTGGCTCAGTTGAGGGAGACAAAACATTAACGTTGTTAATCTTCTTTGGGACATATATTCTTCTTGGGGATTTAGGCCTCTTGCCATTAGCTTTAGATGTCCCTTTGATTCTTGAATCCAACTTGGATTTAACCACCACTGAGTCCATCTTTATAAAGTTTGGGGAAGGGCATGGTACGATACCCTTCCTTTTAGATAACGGAGGGCATGGCACCCAGTGGTAACCATATACTAACAAAGAAGTAGCTAGCTATCCTGCAAACTTCTTATTCTTCCTCACCAACTGAAGGGTTAAATTTCTTGCATGAGATCTTTCTTCTTTAAGAATTTCCTTTTAAAACTTATGTGAGATCATCCTCTATAGATGCCTCACATATTGCTCCTTAATTTCACCTGCCTGGGCAGCACATGTATGGATTATGTTCCTAATAAATCTAGATCTCTACAGTCATTTTTTTTTATTTGGAGTTTTCTTTTTTGAGTATTCTACTAGGCATGGTAAGGAACTAGCTATCTTAGTCACCCTCTCCTCCCTTGTAGCAGTAGATAAGGCATGGAAATAATGCCATTTTAGGGGTGGAGAGGAGGCATGGATATGTAGATCCTCATCAACCTTTGGCTCTAGTTGGCCTAGAGTCTTAACCTCAACAACTTTCCAAGCTTTTGCATTCCTTTTCCTAACTCTCATCAAGTAATTCTTCTTCTGATTCTTACTTGTAAAAAGGATCCCCAAAGATGATCCCTCCTCAAAAATAGAGTTTACTTTGGAAGCTACAACAGGAGCCTCTAACTTTCCCTCCTTTATATCTGGACTAATGGGTTTAGCCCCTGGCCCCATAACCAATTTCAGCACAAATGTCAAACTTAGCAGCTTTGAGGTCAACTAACCTTTTCCCATTCTTCAATAGTTTAATAGTTAGAAATCTTAAACCAAACTGAATAGATTTTCCAAAGTCAATCTCTTCCCAAGTCGAACCCTTCTAAAAGGTAAAAATCAGCTTGCCAGCCATTGAATTGAGTTGAGTTTTCTAGAATTTGAAAGAATAATTGGAATTAGATATTTTAAAAATTAAATTATTAGAATAAAAAAGAACCCTATATTTTATCACATATGTCGAGTATTAAAAATCACGACCTAGTAAATCTTGATAGAATACAAAGAGTAGTTATGGTTTAAAGGAGATTAAAATTTTTGCTATATTTAGTAGAATACAAGGGAGCGTTGTAAGGTAGTATATGTCAGTGTCAATTTCAGACTGAGGTTTCAAAAGATTTTGACTTTTAAAAATGAATGCATTTTCTCTAAAATTTGAAACACAACATTTTAAGTTTTCATTCTTGTTGAAGTCTTATAAAATTTGCAAGAAAATTTAAGGGAGTTGTTTGCATGACTCTTCCACATTATTAACTGGTTTAGAGGTGGAATGTCAAAGCTAGAAGTTTGAAAAATTGAAGAACTTGGAAACAAGACCAAGGGGAATTCTCTCAACTTTAGGACCCTTCATATTGATTTGGACCAAATAATGCAAGTTTATAACATTGAGATGGGGATTGTAAAGCTTGACTTAACACTATCACCATACTAGTTAATTTTGGGGTAGAAGGTCAAAGCCAAATTTTTGGGAAAGAGGTTTCACCTACCTTTTTTATATAATTTTTTTGATGTTAAACAAGCTCTCCTAAGGAAGAAATGAGTAGAGATTCCAACAGAAAGAAAGTTAGTTAAGACAACTGATGAAATAAAATTATGCCATTATTAGGGATGGAGAGAGTGGTTTTGTCCCACCGGGCATTCCATTTTTTTATTTTGGTTGAAAAGTGTTTTGAAAAGTAGTTTATGAAAATATAATCTTATTTAGTGAATTTGATATTTAATTTTAATTTAATTCTTAAATCAAACTTCCCCTCAAAAAAGGTATACCACCTCGAAAGGTAGAAATAAGTTTTCAAAATGGGGTCTAAATTTAGAATTGCAAATCCCATTTTGAATATCGTAACCAAATTTAAGAAAGAACTGCATATAACCCCAAAGGGCCAAAGTGTAGTTCAATTGAATATATGGCTACCATAATCTAAATGAATTATCATTGATATCATATTTAAAGTTTTGTTAACAAATGATATACACCCCCAAAGGAAGAAAATATCATTCATTGTCAATTGTTTGAACATAATGATAACGATCGTCATTGATTTCAATTTTCCAAAAAGAGCTAATTGAGTTTAAAAAACTAATTTTTGAAACGTTTCATGGGGGTCCTAAATATCTAATGAGCAAAAACTGTTATAGTTATTTACATCATAAATAACTGGAGTCTCTTACAAATACTCTTGATTAATATAATGGTAAAAATTTTGATCAGAGATTTTCTAGGAGTGTTTTTTTTTTTTTTTTTTTTTTTTTTTGAGAAAATATCAGTTGCATTAAAAATAAGAAGAAATTATAAACTATAAGATGATAGAGAAACTATCACAATCCTCCTTTAGCAAAGAAAGAAAATATGGAAGAATCTTATTACAAGCAAGATCATCCCAAAAAAATTGCCTAATAAAGCTAAGTTAGCACAAAAATTGGCAAACTTTTTACATTTTCTATGAGATAAATGAAATATGAAAATCCCAAAGTCTTTCAAGAAAGACAAGTCCTCCACCAAGTGATTATCCAATTAGGTACAAGCTTTATCAACTGAATTTTGCAAATATTTGATGACATTATAATTGTTTCCCTCAATAATAATACCTTTGATATCCATCCTCCAATCTTGATGATCCACCGCCAAAACTTAAAATGCCAACAGCTCCAAAGAACTACTATGCCAATGAATGCATTTGAATCCAAAAGCAAGAAAAAATCTTCCCTTATGATCTCTAAAAATTCCAACAATTCCAGCTTCATTAGACTTCAAAAGCATCACATCAATGTTGACTTTATTCCATTCAAGTGGTCGAGGGTGCCAAGAAGTAAAAGATAGCTTAGAAAGCTGATTAACCCCTTAGAGATTTGAAAAGATATTACAACCTCATGAAGAAAGAGCAATGCTGATTGCATTTAGGCAATATATCCCACACCGAGCTCTTGACTGCCATGTTGAACATTATTTTAGTTTTTCTAAGAAAAGTAGACAATGGAACAATAGAGATTAGCAATAAATGGGTTATATCTAACTAACAACTTCATCTTTATTTACATTCTAGAAAAGAAGAAAACTTTGGCACTTTAAATCCCCACTTATTAAGTAAATCAATCAGTTAAATTAGTTTCTCATGGAAAACTGTGACATGTTCTGAATTCTCCACAACAATACAACCACTCGGGCAAAGGTTAAAATCCAACAATATTCTATACCTTAAGAAATCAAATGCAGTAATTCATTAAGCATTCTCCACCAAAAACACTCCATACGAGGAAAAATCCTTAGAATTTTCAGCCATTTCCACTGTCCACCTTCAGTAGAATCCGACATAAACCTTGGAAGCCATTGAAGAAAAAGATTTACCCAAACATTTGTACCTAAGCTCCTTAGTATCATCTTCTACTTTTGCGGCAATCTTAACCTATACGATTAACTCAACTAGATCGGTTCCAAATTACTTAACCAGCTTAATTTGGTTCCATTCACCCTCTTTAATAACATTTTTCAGAGAAGAAAATTCACCATCCAAAAAAATAATAAAAGTAGGCCACATTACAAACTTCTATCTAAAATCCATACATCTATTAAGATATTAATAGAACAACCTGAAGCAACCTTCCATCTAATCAAAGCCCGAAGAGATTGAGCTCCTTTCAACAAGATTTTCCAAGTGGAAGAGAAGTTTTTTCTACATTAAGAATTCCAAATATTGTTACCATATTTTGCTCTCAACGACTCATTCAGCAGTGACCCAAGTTTATTGATGAAATTCCATGCTAATTTTGCTCTTAAAGGCCTAGCAACAAAAACAGTAGACTGAATTCCCCTTCCTCTTTCCTCTAAAAGTTTGCAAAGGACTTCCCAACCTTCATAGTAAAGACTACGAACATTTCTTGATTTGTTCCATAAAAAATTACTCCACATCTTATCTAATCCTTTTAAAATGCTGAGAGGAACAAGTGAGTGATAAACAAAGAAAACCAGTATAGCAGGCATCACAGACTTATTCAAAACAAGTTTCCCAGCCAAAGAAAAAAACTTGTTTCCCTAACCATTCAATTTACAAGCAGCTTTCTCATGTATATAAAGATAATCAGAAGATACCAAACTTCTCAAAGAAATTTTAATAGCGAACTACCTCAATTCATTGACCTCCTTATACTTAAAAAATAATTTTGAGATAGTCCTCCTCCTAGCTCTACTAATTGATTTCCCAAAGACCAAAGAAGAGTTATTGAAATTAACTGATTGGTTAATCCATTTGCAATATTCAGAAATTATCCTCTTCATTCTTCTCAAATACACTATTTTTTCCTCAGAAAACATCAGTACGTCATCAACATATAAAAGATGAGAAATTTTTGGAGCCGAGCTAGATACCTTAATGCCCAAATCCTTACCATTTTGAATATAATCATAAGATACAAGTTGAGAGCACAATATAAACAAATAGGGAGATAACGGGCACCCTTGTCTAAATCCACTTCTTACTTCAATCCACTTTGAATTATTGCCATTGATAAGGATAGAGAATTTAAGTTCAATAACACATTCCATCAGAAGATTTAAAAAACCAATCAGAAAACCAAAATGATCTAACTCTTGCTTCAAAGTTGGCCAAGTCATACAATCATAAGCTTCTTCCATACCAATTTTTATAGCCACCAAACCTTTTTTAGATTTTAAAAATCTGAATTTATTAAAGAGTTCTTTCACAAGAAGAACATGCTCATATAAAGATCTTCCATTTAAAAAAACCACTTGGGTATCAGAAATAAGGTTATTGAACACTTTCATCTATCTAGTTAATAAAATTTTTGTAATAATTTTATAAATATACAAGCACAAACTGATAGGTCAGAAATGAGAAGGACCTACCAAATTTTGGATCTTTTGAATAAGAACCACCAGCATATTTTTTCACTTATAACACATTTTGACAGAAGATAAGAATTGGAAAATAGCACTCCAGACATGTTTTCTATTTATTTTCCAATATGCTTTCATAAAAGAATATGAAATGCCATCTAACCGAGGAGAGATATTCCTTCCAAGGCTCATAATCACACTTTCAACCACTTTAAAAGAAAAATTAGCATTCAAGATATTATAATATTTAAGGCTTAAGGAATGAAGAGGCAATGGCCAACCCGTTAGCACACAACTCCTCTCTTTCATTTCTTACTAAAGTAGTTAAAAAAGATGCCTTCAATACTTTCCTGATCTTCCACAAAATTACCATCTTCACTCTTCACTTATTTAGTATAATTGCTATTCCTTCTAACACTGGCAAAAGCATGAAAAAATTTTGAGTTGATGTCACCTTCGTCACACCATTAAGCCTTCACCCTTTGTCTCCACCAAGTGTTTAAATGAGCAAGAGTCACATTTAGTTCCTGCACTTTAGCTCTGAGTAACAAAAGACAATTATCCAAAAATCATTCATGAAAGAATTCATCTCTTTCGGAGCAAGAGAAAACTCAAATTTCTTTTCCCCTCCCCCTCTTTTATATTCTTGAAACAAAATACAATTGAAATCTCCCCCAACCACTGAAGGGAGATTAAAATGAGAATGCAAACCCAAATAGTCCCATAGTTTCCTTCTACTATATAAATCTCTATTTCCATAAACAGTAGAAACTAACCAAGAACCTTTATTAAGAATCTTCAACTCCCCAACCACACACTGAGCAATAGCTTCTAACAAAGGAAAAATGGCCAAATATGATCTCCACATCACCACAATTCCTCCAGACATCCCGTTTGATGAAAATAAAAAGAAATCGCATTCTTTTGCCATGAATTTACCAAAATCACATTTATCCATAGAAGGAATCTTTGTCTCAACTATACCAATAAAAATTACATCCCAAACTTTAACCACTTCCTTGAAGTATAGAGAGGCTTCCCTTTTATTAGCCCTTCTACAATTCTAATAAGCAAGTGAGCTCATTTTCCTACCAAGAGGGAAGGACCATCACTCCTTTTATTCAAAACTTCTAATTTTTTATGTCTAGAAGAAGAGTTCAAAGGGCCAAGAAATCTTAGTTCTTTTTGAAGTTTAGGCTTTATCTTCCCCACATTATCCAAGCCTTTACAATCATTAGCCATATAGTCACCATTGTTTTCCACTTCACCTAAACTAGTTGAAGACTCAACCATAGTCTCACTATCCCCAATCAGGTTTAATAATTCACCCTCCTCAATTTTATGCTCACCAGATTAAACCTGGATAGCTTTATTCTTTTCCCCAACCTCCCCATCAAGATCTTTTAACACTTAAAACTTATTTTCACTAGCAAAAAATACAATTAACTTGGACTGGAAGTAATTTCTTAGTAGATGAATCCATACCTTCTATAGCAGAATTCCCAGGATAAACATTCAGAGCATTCATTTCTTTGATACCAATCATGCCACCTTGAATAACATCATATTGGCTTCCCTTTTTGATCAAATTTTCTTCATCTTGATTGACATCTCATTACCCAGCTTGAATATCTTCCAGCACAGTCGGCTTCAAGTTGTCTTTAACTAGAACAGCCTTAGGAATAAAAGTGTTCTTCCGATTTGTTGTAGTTGTCCATTTCTTTCTTCTATTATTAACATGTACCCATGGTCCATAAGATGAGTTGTTACTAGGAGCCTTAGGGAAAGAATTACCAAAGGCCAAGTCATTATTATTCTCTAGAGCAGCATCACCATTGCCTCCCAACTTCTCCATTTCACATGAGTTGTTCAAGTGGCCAATTTTTCCACATTTGTAACAAAATGAGGAGATCTTCTCATACTCAACCATTTAAAAAATCCTTCCTTTTAAACCTTCCAACCAAACACCCAAAGGAAGTTGCTTATCTAGCTCCACCCGTACACAAACTCTAGCAAACTCCCTTATACCCTATTGGAACATTTTACAATCTATTAAAAGAGGAGTTCCAATCAAAGATGATATTCTAGGCACATTAACTTCATCCCAACAATAAAGAGGAAGATTAGGCATCCTAATCCAAATTAGAGAGCTCAAGCCTTTAAATGATGAAGGAGAAAAATCTGAACTCCATTTATCCATCCCAACTATGTGTCCATTAACAAACCAAGGACCTCCCAAAATAATATTCCCCATTGCATTCTTTGAAGAAAAGGAACATATCACCCATCCCAATCCAAGAGATGTCAAATGGAATTTACCATAATGACTCCACTGTCGACATAGCTCTTTAGCAATCAATTGAACTAAGATACTTTTCCCAAATACCTTCACCATAATAGAAAATTATAGTCAATTTGAATTTTCCTTCACATTAGGTTCATGAAGATTAACTGCAATC
Organism: Dendrobium huoshanense; assembly: GCA_016618105.1. Classification (NCBI taxonomy): domain Eukaryota; kingdom Viridiplantae; phylum Streptophyta; class Magnoliopsida; order Asparagales; family Orchidaceae; genus Dendrobium; species Dendrobium huoshanense. Next base: position 17,147,838 of record CM028355.1, read on the forward strand.
CCATCATCCATAAAAAATGGTTCTTCCTTAAATAGATTAACCTTTATAAAAGGATTCATATTCCATGGAATAGCCACATCTTTACCATCCAAACTTTTATATTGATTTGTCTTCACTCCTTGGCCCTCAGCAACCAAAGAATTAACTTGAGCAAACTGACAAATAGCTGATGGATCATCCATATTAATTTGAATTGAATGGACTCCCTCTGATATAAGAACCACGTTTTCTACAACATTACGAAACTTATTGTCAAAAAGTCTCATACCAGACGATGAGAAAGCTATAAAACCATTTGATATGCTAATAACTGTAAGTCGAGGAGTTTCCATTCCCACACATTCTTCAATCTCCTTTCCTTTGCCAACCATAGGAGTTGGTGATTTTGGATTAATGTAGGTTGGTTCTTTGATAACCAACGGAGCATTCATAGGTGAAAAATCTTGATGTAAAAGTGATGAGAGCTACAGTTATTGAATCTGGCAGGAGCATCCCCAATGGAGAATATTGCTGGATGCCCAACCGATATTTATGAAAAACCCGCCAATTCAAAAAAGAAACTAAAATTTGAAATTTTGTCTCTCTAGAATCTGGGTGTTTCTCTCCTTAGCTCTAGAATCCTATTATATTGGGACTTCTAGGAGTGATATCAAAGAAGGTGAATTTGGAGTATCGACGAGAATTGGATAGAATATTAAACACTTATTTTTTAAGTCAAAGGAGGAGGGATAAGGGAAAATTTGAGATTATGAAATTATTTAGAAGTGTCCCAACCTAATCTAAGTGTTGGGCTTTAAAATTTAGATTGAGAGAATTATTTTTAATTTGGGTTGATTAAATTATTAAAAAATTTGGATTATATTCCTTAATGTTCAAGTCTTATGATTCAAACTTTTCCCTATATCTTAAATTTAAATTGGGCACTAGATCACACTATTCTAAACTTAGCTAATGCAATGCAAAATCTAGACTTACCTCGGCCTAGATTGGGGAGCCAGCTAACCACCTAGTCTATTAAAATTCCATGAGTCTGATCATTTTTATTAAAGAGTGGTAGAGATATTATTGTTAAATTTTTTAGAGAATTGGAGCCAACATCTCGAGCAGATCTTAATTGGTCCCTTAAATTTTATAGGGTGAACATGTTTGAAGAAAATGTAATTAAAATTTAGATATTTTTAATTAGTTTCTAATGCAATGCATGTAGATCAATTCAATTAAATATATAAAATTTGTATGAAGTAATTTTTAAAAAAGGCTTAAACATCTCCTTGACAGATCTACACCCTCAAAGGCTAGGTGGTTTGCCGGAACCCATAAGCAGGGAGGTGCCTAATAAGGAGGAGAAGTAATTAATATGATTATGAAGACTCATAATAATTATTGTTTTTCTTATTAGAACATTCGAGTTTCTATGTTAGCCTAAAAATTTTATTCAAATTTAAGTAGAAAAAGTTTTTGGCATAGCCTCATGAGCCACTACTTATCTAGACTAAAACAAAAATGATATATCATCACAAAAAAAACTAAGAAAAGTTTTTTTTTTTTTTTGAAAGAAATACATAATGCATTTAATAGAAATAAAAATTATTACAAAACACTAGGTGATAGAAAGTCTATCACAATCCTCCTTTAATAAAAACTAAATAAAGGAGGAACCTTATTACTACTGAGATCTTCCTAAAGAAAATCATTACTTAAAGCTATGTTAGCACACAAATGAGCTAACTTAATACCAATCCTATCAATATGATGGAAAAGAATGTTACCAAAACCATCCAAGAATGAGATATCTTCAATTTCTCCATTATGTACATTCTGGTTCTCCTTCTTCATAACTTTTTGCAAATGTTTGATGATGTTGAAGTTATCACCTTCAATAATAACTCCTTTAGCATCCATCATCCATTCAAAGATGATCCTCTTCAAGGACCGAAAAGCAATCAACTCCAGTTGAACAGAATCCCAATGAAAGTAATTGATTCCAAAAGCAAGTAGAAATCTTCCTTTTGAATCTCTAAACACTCCACCTACTCCACCATTATTTGAACTAGTTAATGCAGCATCAAGATTTACCTTGTTCCATTTCGGGGGCGGAGGGTGCCTATGAGAAAACAGCCTATCCAGCCGATTGGTACCCTAGTGGTGATCCAAGAATAGATTGGTATCAGAATTAGAAGCATAACTGATGGCATTAGAGGCTATAAAGGATGGAATCAATTCTTGCATACCATGTTTAATCAAGTTTCTACTTTTCTAAGAAAAATAGACTAAGGAACAATAAACTTTAGCAATTAATTTATTCTCCATAGAAAGCCGTTCCAGCTCCTTTTTACATTCTTCAGCCATTGAAAAAATAGGCACCTAAAATCCCCATTTTCTAAGTACTTCAATAAGTTGATGCAGCTTCAAGCAACGTACCATAACATGTTCAGAATTTTCCATGCCATTACAACCTCTTGGACATAAAGTTTGATCCATCATTCTTCGGTACATTAGGAAACCATTTGTTGGAATTGCATCATTAAATAGCCTCAACCAAAAACATTCAACTCTTGAGTTAAGTTGATGTTTTTTAGGCCATTTACCATAATAACCAGCAGTAATTTCTATTCCATAGGAATAGTAAGCCAAATCCGAAATGCTTTTACCAGAGAATTTATACTTTAATTCTAGTTTATCTTCAAGAAGACTGGGTATAATTTCAATTTGCAAAATAAGCTCTACCAGAGCTTCTCCAAAGAATGATTTTAGAATATCAACCTTCCAAATACCTTCTTCAATAAAAGTATCAAGAGACGAGAATTCAAAGTCTCCAATAGCTATAAAGGTAGGCCATTTCTCTAGACATCTATCTAGAATCCACACATCTTTAAAAATGTCTATAGAATTACCTTTAGCAATCTTCCGTCTAATGATCGACAGTAGAGATTGAACTCCATTAGCAATGATCTTCCAAGTGATTGATTTATTGCATTTATTACAGTCGTCCCAGAATTTAGGACCATATTTAGCCAATAAAACTTTATTAACTAAAGTTTCTTCATTTTTTAAAAAACTCCAAGCAAACTTAGCTCTAAAGGGCCCTGCCAAAAGTTCCACCAAGTGAACCCCTTGTCCACCTTCCTTCCAGCATTTACAAATTTTTCCCCAAGACAAATAGTGTATTCCATGAGCTCCTCTTGTTTATTCTAGATAAAGTTCCTAGCCATTTAATCCATTTCTTTAAGAATAGTAGCTAGAATCCAAGCATGCGTAGTTACAAAAACTAGTAATGCATCCAAAACCGATTTAACTAAGTTGATTCTACCTGCTAAGGAGATCAACTTATTTCCCCAAACATTTAGTCTTGAAGCTGCCTTCTCAAGGATGTAACTGTAATCAGAAACAACCAATCTCCTCAATGCCATTTTGATGCCCAGGTAAGTAAATTCATTTACCTTTTTGAATTCCCAAAGTTTTGAAATTGCACTTCTCTTTTCCCTGTTAACCGAATTTCCATACAGAATAAATGATTTCTGTTTATTAACCGATTGCCCTGTTTTGGAGCAGAAATTAGAGATAATTTTTTTGAATTTCTTCACACTACTCAATGAAGCTTGGGAAAATAATAGAATGTCATTTGCATGCAATAGGCGTGAAATTCTTGGGGCATTTGAAGAGATTTTTAAACCAAGCTTCCTACCCTTAAGCCAAAAATCATTAGACAAGATTTGAGCACAAAGGATAAACAAGTATGGCGAAAGTGGATAACCCGGTCTAAATCCCCTACTTGCTTGGATTCCCTTAGAAATCTTAACATTAATCATGATAAAAAATTCAGGTTGTTCCGCACATTGCATTAATAGATTAGAAAATCTACTAGGAAATCCCGTGCTTTCCAACACCATCCTCAAAGTTTGCCAAGCCATACTATCATAGGTTTGTTCCATATCAAGCTTGATAGCCATCCATCCTTCTTTTGCTTTTAAAAATCTGAGCTTATTCAACAATTCATGAGCTAAAAGAATATGACTTGAGAGGTATCTACCTCTCAAGAAAGCAGTTTGTTCTTCAGAAATCAGATTTCTAACCACCTTCAATAATCTGTTTAATAATATTTTAGCAATCACTTTATATAAAGTGTTACACAAAATGATAAGATGGAATTCAGCTGGATTAACTGGATTAATCACTTTAGGAATTAGAACCACCAATGACTCCTTTAATTTGGAACACATAAATCCTGTTTCAAAAAAATGCCGAACAGCTTTCCAAACATCATTACCTTTAATATACCAGTAGTTTTTGAAGAAAGAGTATGTGAGGCCATCCAACCCAGGAGAGATATTTGAGCCACTATCTTTAATAACCTCTTCTAATTCAGAAAAAGAGAACTCCTCATTAAGCAATTTACAATATAGATCAGAAAGAACCTTCAATACCGGAGGCCAATTATTTAAATTGCAATTCCTGTTTCTCCATTTCTTACTGAAGAAATCCAATAAATTATCTTCAATTTCATTCTGCTTTTCAGTCAACTTCCCTTCTTCATTTTTTAACTAAAAAATCGAATTCCCAGTTCTTCTACTATTAGCAAATGTTTGGAAAAATTCTGTATTCATATCATTATCTTTAAGCCCCTTTAGTTTGTATCTTTGTCTCCACCATGTGCTAAGACGAGCCAAGTTAACATTGTATTCATGAATTTTTGTTCTTAATAGCAGCAGCTTCTCCTCTGTAAGACCATTCCCATTAGATTCTTCCAGTTGTAAATCTTCGATTTCCCTTTTTAAAACTTCTTTGAGAAATTGGAATTTCTTCAGTTTAGTTTTGCTTCAATAATGAAGAGCTTTCAAAGCTCTTTTACATTTCACATTAATGATCTCCATTGCATCTCCAAAAACCTTTTTATTCCAAACTTTAAGTACAACAGTTTTGGACGCCGGAAAGGAAGTCCAAACATCTTCAAATTTAAGATGACCATTATGATGAACTCTATCATGGAAAATTTTAAGAATTAAGGGACAATGATCTGATGCAATCCTGGGTAAATGCCTAACCATGGCATTTTGAATTTTGAGCAAAGCTTTAGCATTAAAGTGACACCTATCCAGCTTTTCAAGAATCCGAGCACTTCCATTCTTATTATTGCACCATGTGAATTTTGGACCCACTATTCCAACATTATGAAAATCATTCCTATTCATGAAATCTGCCATATCTTTTGGACCTTCAGAAAATGAAAACTTCTTTCCTCCTCTCTTTTCTTCTTGCAAAAGAACATAATTAAAATCCCCTCCAACTATCAAAGAGATCTCTTTATCATAATTCTTCTCCAAATCCTCCCATAATCTCCTTCTAAGAACATGATTTTTATTTCCATACACAGTAGACACAATCCTCTTGCCTTTGCTTTGGATGCTTACCTCTCCAATTACACATTGGTTTGAAGAATAAAGTAGAGAGAACTTAACCATATTGGTCTTCCACAGAACAATAATTCCTCCAGAAGCACCTTCTGATGGATACATAAAAAAATCCCATTCCTCTCCCATTAACTTATTAACTTCAATTCTCTCTAAAGAAGAGATTTTTGTTTCAACCACTCCAACAAAGAAAACATTCCACTCCTTCACAAATTCCTTTAAATAATGGGAGGCTTCCCTCTTATTTTCCCCCCTACAATTCCAAAATGCTAATGAAGTCATTTGGATAAAAGGGGGGAAGGACCACATTTACCTTTAGCATTACCATCTAATTTTTTTGATCTAGAAGAAGTGCTCAAGGGCCCCAAATACTTTATTTCTTTCAACAGTTGTGGTTTCTGAGAACTAGAAATAGAGTTACTTAAACTAGAATTAGATTTACAGCAATCTATAGATTTTTTTTCCACTGAAAATTTCCTTTGTCACAATCTCAGCCTTGCAGTTTTCTTCAATATTACAGATTTCACCTTCTTCCACTTCTGATTCAACAAGAGTATCCAGTGCTGCTGTTTCTTAAGAAGCATCTTCCACTTCTATTGCTTCCAACAATTTAAACATATTAGTATTATCAATACCCGTAGGAAAATACACTGTTGAAAATTTTTTTGAATTCCTATTTTTACTGATCAAAGCATTTTGACCCAACTTTCCTGCCTCTTTTGAGTTTGAAATCTCCTAAACTTTGAATTCACTTATTTGATTGGGAATACTTGAGTTCGCAGATAATCCCAAAGGATTTACTTGAGTTTGCAAGCAACCCTTCCCATAATAGATATTTGAATTACTCTGTAAGATATCCTTACCATAGCATATATTGCTATTATTATCATCCAATTTGATGTGATCCACTGGAACTATACCTTGTTCTGAATTATCCAGAACAGGTATATTTCCCTCCAGATTAATAGATTCCTCTTCTAAATGATCAGTTGCCTCCTGTAGAGTCCTTGGGATCTCCTATTTAGAATTTATACCAGAGCCACCTTCACTAATAGCATGATTTTCTTGTTCATTCCTTGCTGGATGACTAGCTTTCTTAACATATCTGGCAGCATTTGGATTGATTTTTTTGTTCCGCATCTTGAAAATTCTCCTCTTATTATTATTGACCAAAGTCCATGGACCATAGTTAGGTTCTTTCACCATCTCTTAAGTTTTCCCCATATCATCCTTCATAACACCATCATTAGAACTGTTCAAAACTTTCTAATTATTAATTTTCAGCTCACATTCATTCTCCATATGTCCAATCTTCCCACAACCAAAGAAAAAATTTGAAACTTTCTCAAATTCAACCCTTTGGAAAAACCTTCCAGCTTTGCTGTCCACCCAAACACCTAATGGGAGAGGTTGGTAAAGATTTACCTTTACACACACTATGGCAAATTCTCTTCTACCCCATTGAAACATATTGTCGTCCAGCATACGTGGTTTTCTAATCGTTTAGGCTATACAGGCTAAATTCTTCTCATCCCAACATTGCAAAGGTAGATTGGGCATTCTTATCCAAATTGGAGAAGAAAGACCCTTATTAGAATCCATTGCAAATTTCGGTGTCCATTTCTCCACTCCTAAAATATGTCCATTAACGAACCAAGGACCTCTTGAATGAAATGCCTCTGTCATCTCTTCTGATGAGAATGAGCAAAGGAACCATCCTCTATCCAATGTGGTGAAGTGGAATTGACCAAATTGGTTACATTGTCTTCTAAGCTCCCATTCCACCATGTGAGATTGTAAATCTCTACCAAAAACTTTAATTGCCAATGACTTTAATAGCATTTTAGAATTCTTTTTTTTTTTTTTTTGAAGAGAATGCGTAATAGCATTGATAAAAAAATCAACAGAAAAACAAGCTAAGTAAAAGTTCAACCCATACCTAATCCATCACATTCCTCCTTTAAAATAATAAAGAAGGAATGGGGGATTTCCACATTATTAATCTCTTCCAAAATAAAACTCTTATTGCAACCCAAATTAGCACAAAAATCTGTTAATTTGTTACCACATCTACTAGTATGAGAAAAAAGAACCTGGTTAAATTCTTGAATAAAAGCAAGATCCTCCTTAATACTTCCATTTTTCTTCCATCTCTTCAAGTTTGATTGAAGGACTTTGATGATATTTAGGTTATCCCCTTCAATGATAATTCCTTGAGCTTCATGCATCCAATCTCTCAATATGTTCTTCAAGTAGTAAACTGCCATTAACTCCACTTGTGATATGTCCCAATGCAAATAATGTGTACCAAAAGCTAATAAAAACCTGCCTTTATCATCCCTTATGATTCCACCAATACCTGCTAAATAATTACTTTTGAGCGAGGCATCAATATTTATCTTTATCCAACCGGTTGGAGTGGGACACCAAGAAGAAGATAGCATGAGCTGATTAGTATCCTAGTTTTCAGGATGAATATTGATAAAATTACTAATAGTGGCTAATGAGACAGTGTTTGCAGCAATATAAAAATCAGAATCTTCAATCTTCCCTTGAACAAGCTTACATCTACTATTCCAGGTTAAGAAAACCGCTGTGCAGTAAATATTTGCCATCAATTGATTAGAAGTTGAAGATTTGTCTAATCCATCCAAACAAGATTTAAAATCTTCAAACAACGGAATATTGAACCCCCATTTATTAAGCAAGATGATAAATCTATGTAATTTACTGCATCTAGTAGTTATATGACAGTTGTCTTCATTCTCTATACAACCTCTCGGACAACTTGGTTGGCTGGAAATTTTTCTTTTGACTAAAAAATCACAAGAAGGTATAGCATTGTTGTATAGTCTCCACCAAAATAAATCAATTGTTGGTCTTAGCTTAATAGCTTTCATCCAATTCCAGTGACTTTCTTCTTCAATTCAATTTGATCTTCAGCCTCTTCCGTAACTATGGGAATATGAACAATAACATCCAATAGTTGCCTACCAAAATGATCCTGAAGTAGGATAAGATTCCAATCTCCTTCATGGATGAAATAAACTGAGGTTGTGAACTACCAGATCCAGCATATTTAAAAATGTAGGCCACTTTGATATACTTTTATCAAGAATCCAAACATCATGCATCCAATTGATAGATCTTCCATTGACAACTTTCCATTTCACAATCTTATTGAGATAAGATGCTCCATTAGTAATAATTTTCCAAGTGGGAGAACAGTTGATTTTTTTTTTCCTTGGTCCATATATCATTGCCATAATTGCCTTTGATAATCTGATTGAGAAGAGAATTAGGCTTCATGAGGAATTCCCAAGCAAATTTAACTTGAAGTGGACTTATTCTGGATACAGCTGAGAACAAACCTCTTCCTCCTTCCTTTTTTTATTTGCATAATAATTCCCAAGATACATAATGCAAACTGGTTCTCCCATTACTTTTGTTCCATAGATAGCTTCTACACATTTTATCAAATTCCTTGAGAATTGATAATGGAACTAAAGATATAGAAGATAGAAACATTGGAAGAGAAAGAAAAGCAGTTTTTACAAGAACCAACTTCCCTTCCAAAGAAATAAAATTCTTCCCCCACGTGTTCAACTTGTTGGTGGCCACTTCCATCAGATTTTGAAAATCTGAAGCAACCTTCCTTCTAAAAGTCATCTTAACACCAAGATAATTAAATTCATTCACAACCTTGAACTGAAGAATACAAGAGATTTTGTTCTTCTTTCTCCTATGAGTGTGTTTCCCAAAAATAATCAAAGATTTGAAAGCATTAACGGTTTGTCCAGTCCAATTGCAAAAATTGGTGTCAATATTTTTTAACTCCTTCACTTCACTAACAATTGCCTTTGAAAAAATAAGAATATCATCGGCATAAAGTAAATGGGAAACATTATGAGCATTAGGAGTAATAGAAATACCCATTACACTTCTATGGAGATAGAGATCATCAGAAAGGATTTGAGAGCATAAAATAAACAAGTAAGGAGACAAGGGACATCCTTGTCTAAAGCCACTTTTTCCTATAATCCAATCGGTCTTCTTCCCATTAATCAAAATGTAATATTTAGGATCTAATACACATTTCATTAAAAGCTCAGAGAATTTGATAGCAAATTTAAAGTGCATAAGAACTTGCCTTACAGCTTTCCACCCCATACTATCATAGGCTTGCTCCATATCAATCTTGATAGCCAATAATCCACTTCTAGCTTTAGAATACCGAAATTTATTAAATACTTCTTGTGCCAATAGAACATGCTCAGATAATGACCGGCCTTTGATAAAAGCTACTTGGTCAGGAGAAATGAGTTTATGAATCACCCTCTCTAATCTACTCAATAGCATTTTGGCAATTAATTTATAAATAGTCAAACAAAGACTAATTGGACAAAAATTGGATGGAAGTAAGGGATTTTTTATTTTAGGAATCAACACAATCATAGTCTCCTTCCAAGACTTATGCATAATGCCAGTAGAAAAAAATTGGTTTATAGCTAACCAAACATCTTCATGAATAATATTCCAATAGCATTTTAAAAAAGAGAAAGTAATACCATCAATTCCAGGTGAATTGTTCTTGCCTGAAGACATAACCACCGCCAGCATCACTTCCTTCGTGAATTCTGCATTTAAACACCTTTGGTCTTCTTCTGAAATGAAATCCCAAGGCTTCGGCAATTCTTCCATAAAATAGTCTCTATGCCGCCACTTTGATTTGAAAAAATCGGAGAAGACTTTTTGAATTTAAGAAGGATTTTCAGTTAATATACCTGAATTAGTTTTTATATTATTGATCCAATTGTTACTCCTCCTTACATTAGCATAAGCATGAAAAAATGAAGAATTTGAATCCCCCTCCTCCATCCATTTTGCTTTAGCTCTTTGCATCCACAATGTGTTTAGTCGGGCTAGAGTGATGTTGAGCTCATTGATCTTGAACTTTAGGATTTGAAGATTTTGAAATGAAATTATACCGTCAGCTTCCTCTTTTCGTAATTCCAGAATGTCATTCTTCAGTTCATCTCTCAACCTATTGAGATTCTTAAATTTTTCTTTGCTCCAATAATGTAAAGCTTTCAATGTTCTCTTAAACTTTAAGTTCAAAGAAGTTGTTGGGTCACCACCCTTACTGAATTTCCAGTATTTTAACACCACTTATTTGGCTCCATGGTAAGAAGACAAAACTTCCTCAAAACGAATATTTCTATCAACGACTTCAGCTAGCTTGAAAATCTCCAGGAGGATTGGACAATGGTCTGAGGCAATACGAGCCAAGTGCTTCACCCGAGCTATGTGAATACAATTTAAAGAAATGGAGTTGATTAAACAACGGTCCAGTTTTTCAAGAATATGAGCTCCACCCAATTTATTATTGCACCAAGTAAATTTAGGCCCATACGCTTACACTTCATGAAGATCATTGTTCATCATGAAGTTCTTCATATCTTTACTACCTTGAGATAAAACAAATTTCTTTCCCCCTCTCTTATCTTCATGAGACAATACACAATTAAAGTATCCACCCACTACCATAGGCATATCATTTGAACAATGCTACTCCAAACACTCCCAAACTGGCTTCCTTTCTAGAGCTTTAATGCTTCCATAAACAGCAGCAACCAGCCAACTATTCTTGATAAAAACATTCAATGTCCCAATGATAACTTGGGATGATTCTTCATTAACAGAGAACTCAGCCAGGTCTTTTCTCCATAACATAATCAAACCACCAGATAGCCCATTAGATGGTACCATGAAATAATCCCAGTTGCTCCCCAAGAAATTCATCACCTGAGAGTTTTCCAAGTTACTGATTTTTGTTTCCAACAACCCCATCAATAACACATTATTATCCTTAATAATCTCCTTTATATATAGAGCAGCCTCAACTTTCTTGGCTCCTCTACAATTCCAAAAAACCAGTGAAGTCATTGTTTAAAGATGGGAGAATGACCCCCAATCTTTTTAGAAATTTTCCCATCAGTTTTCCTATTCCTTGAGATGATATTCCCTGGGCCAAGAGGCTTCAGTTCTTTAAGAAGTTTTACCTTTTTTTCCTGAAGAAGATTTTTCTGTTGCTGCATTTTTAATACAATCCCTGAAGGGACAAGTCACAATTGCTTCAGAAATAGAAGAAGAATCGTTCTTCTTTTCTCCTTGCTCCAATTCAGCATCCATAATAACTACATTCTCTAAATCCTTGTAGTTATCCAGGTTGCATACTATGATTTCACGTTCTTCTGTTTCATTTTCAATCATTCCATCTGCACTTTGCACCCCCTTCCCCACCTCTTTCATATCTTCCATTCTGGATAACACATCAAAACTATTAAGAACCGAGATAGTTGATTTATTATTGGTAACTTCCACCTGATTAACTCCAATAATAACTGATTGTTGTTCTACCGTCTGTTCAATTATATTTCCTTCAGCTACTTCTTCCAACCTGGAACTTGGTAGAACTGAATCCTGCTTCAAGCAAATATTCACAGGATCCACTGTTATATTAGAACTATTAATGCCAATTTTTGGAACAAAGACCTTCTTCAAAGGAACAAAAGAATTTTTAAGAAATTTTTTCTTCGCTGCATCAACTCTATGTCTTCTTTTGCCATAGTTTACTTGTGTCCAATTTCCAAACCCGTCTGCCCTTTCAAGTTGCATAGTGCCAATCGAAACAACTATTTTATTGAGCTACAGTTTGTTCATATCAACATCATTTGAGGAAGATCCTTTGGGCTTTATTGGTTCACCATTAATCTCATAACTGTGGCCAATCAACCCACAACCAGTGCAGATTTTAGGAACACCCTCATACACAATTTTCTAAAAGAATTTACCCATCAAGCCTTCTACCCAAACGTCGTTAGGAAGTTTCATATCTAATTGAACACGGACATAGATTCTTGCAAGCTCTCTTCTGCTCCATTGAAATAAATATCCATCTAGGAGGTAAGGTTTCCCCACTAGAGATGCAATCTAGCAGATATTTACTTCATCCCAGCAATGAAGCGGTAAATCAGGTAGCCTTATCCATAAAGGAGCTGAAATGCCTTTTAAGGAATTAGGATTAAACAAAGATGACCATTTGTATAATCCTACAACATGACCTTTAACAAACCAAGGTCCACCAGTTAAGATTTTCTCCAACACATTTTCATTTTCAAAGGAGGAAAGAACCCAGCCAAGGCCTAAGCCTGTAATATGAAAGTTTCCGAAACTGCACCAATGTTTCCTTAACTCCAAAGAAATAGATTGAAAAGATAAGTTGTCTCCAAACACCTTCACCACAATAGCCTTTTCATGTTTTTTTTTTAATTTTCAATCTCCTTTTCAGCATGAAGTTTTACCACCGAACCGTCTTCTAATAAGAAATTACCAAGTTCCAGTTTTTCCACATTTATATTTTCCTTATTCGTCCAGGCTGACTAAATTGTAACATTGTTCTTCTTCAAGACAGGTTGATTTATCTCATGAGCCTCCAAATTGTTCTCCTTAGTATTCTCAATTAAATCCTTTTGCAACATACTAACATTCAGCTTATCTACAAGAGCAATATTCACTCCTGTAACAGGGGTTTCGAAATGCATTTTACGAATAGAGGTAGATGGCAACGAAACAGAGTTAAAACATTTATTGGAGTAAATTTTCACTCCGAAAGAAGTGGAAGCATCCAATTTAGGATCGTCTTTAAAATCACAAATGAAAGACTTCAGATTAACATCTTTCGGGTTGGAACCACCATCTCCCATCATAATTTCTTTTCCTTTCCCAGGAACCGAGATGGGAACTGTCTTCTTAGATTAACCTCCTTCATTGATTATCAGAGCTTTTTCTTTGAACCCCTTGATTTGATAATTGAAATTGTTCAGAGCTCTAGAACCTCCATTAAAGATATTAGACGATTGAATCGCTGGAACATAAATAACCTTTTTGTAATTCACCCACACTTCCGTAGAAGGTAGATTTTTGCACTCCATATTGGCCACGAGAGACCGACGGAGGCCATCGCCAGTGAACATATCACCAGAGATGCGGCCAAAAATACACCTGGATCAAACCCGCGAAACTTCAGGAGGCGGCGGAATTCAAAAAATGCCAACAGAAATCCGTTGAAATCCCAGACTTTCTCTCACTACTTTCTCTCAAATAATCTCACTGTCTTCCCATCTTTGGGTAAAACCACATCATTTTCATTAAAATTCAATTTAATGTATGGTTAGTTACTCCAAGGATTCACCTTCCCCAAGTCTATCTTGCTTTTAGGCATTTCCTTAAAAACCTTTCCTTCCTCCGAGACTTTCTTAGTTTCCAGAACTGAATGTAAATCTTTGTTAACCAAACTCCAGGAATTCTCATTTATCACGCTACGACAAAGTCCACAGATTGCATTCAAATTTCCAAATCGATTAACAAAAATTTTCATTCCTAAAGTAGATGTCGTGTTCTCCTAGGCCATTTCGGTAGATTTCTGAGTCTTTGGAGTAACCAAATCCATATTATCAGATAAAGCCTTACCTTCGCCTTCCACTTGCTTGATCAACTTAGGAGTTACCTCTGATACTTCCTTTATCACCAGCGGACCTTGCTATTTCATTCCTGAATAAAGAGCTGGCTGATAGGAATTGCCAAACAACAAATCCTTTTCTACCAAATTTATCACAGAATTGTCCTTCACAATAGAAAACCTTAAGGAACCATTGTCTTCGACATCAGAGATCTCCATTTGCTTCTCAAGACGACCATTACCTGTTGTTGTCCCCCTCCGATCAAAATTTATTGATATCCGACCACCTTCAGCAGCATCGGAAGGTGGAGGCCGACGGCCATCCACCGTCATAGATGGATAACATAAAATGCATGAGACAGAAAATTTGAAAAAATGATTGTTTTTCTCTCTCTATTATGAAAAATTATTTTTTTATTATTGCTATTGAATGCTTTTATTTATTATTTCTATTAAAAAACTAAGACAAGTTGGCAACCCTAATCGCAATCAAATTAAATCAAACACATTAAAAAATAAATCAATTAAATAAATGTCCATAGGAAAATTGCATGTTTATTATAAGCCAAAATTTACACAAACTAAAATTGGCTAGATATTACTAACCATAAACCTAAACTCTAACATAGGATCGATGCAAGTTGACTTTGAGTGGGATACTATTTATCTTCAACTCCTCGTCCTCCTCTTCTTCAGGCTCCTTAGATTCATTGTATACAGGTACCCAAAGGAAAAAAAAAACACTTCCTCTGAAGTGGAGGGTATTCTTTTCACTTTAGGTATTAAAATGATCTAAATTAGGGCTCCCAAATGAAAAAGGATCCTCCCCTCCCCTAAAGGATGTCCACCACTTTGAGATCCAAATTTGAATCTAAGTATCCCAAATCAAATATCTAACTTTCATAACTCATAACTTTTAAACAAATTACCTTTATATTAAAATTAAATAAAATCTAGACTCTCTTGAAGGGTTATCCCAAGCATTTAAAATAAAATAAATTCCAATTAGTTTATATATATGTGCAACAAAAAGTAAATCACACTTGGCCATGCTCTTATTCATTTGGGGGCTAAGCAGTTGAAGCACCTGATTATTAGTTTAGCCTCATTTTATTTCCCTAGAAGAGCAAGGCTACCTATAAAAAATCATGTGACCTACCATATCGATCCTAACCTAAGGGTAGAATTTTCCCTATAATAATAATTCATAAATTGTAGTTAATAATTAAACATCACATTAATCAGATTTAAATCATAATATGTAGTGAAAACTCAAAAAATTGGAATACATAAGTAAAAGTAAACATTGGTCTAGCCTAAACTAGAGTTTGTTGTCCTAGCAAACCAACTAAGGTGTGTGCAAAAGCTATGTGGCTGGGGTAGATCCTAAGCTATGTAGTCTGTTGAAGTTGTCTGATGTTCGGGTTTATTAAAGGACAAAGAGGGGAAATTTATGCTTGGGTTTAAATATTAATAAATTAAAGCTAAATTTATATGTGTTTTAATAGTTAAGTGATTACTACGTTTATTATTTTTCGAGGCCGTAAATTTTATTTCACCTTCCATAAGGCTAAGCTAATAGCCTTGTAGGTTTGGGTAACCCGAAGTAATCGGTGTTGCTTAAGTTGATTTAATTGGCTAGGTATTAGAGGTTGTTAAGTTTTAATCGGATTGATTGATTAATAATTTGAAAGATTAAATTAAAAGTTTCTGAAATATTATGTGAATTATTAGATTTTTGGAAATTTTGTGATTATTTAAGTTATTTAAATGTGTTAATTATATGGTTAAAAGTTATTTTTAAAATAAAAATGATTTTAAAAATTTTAATATTTTATTAAATATTAGACTTTAAGATAAGTAATTAGATTGAGCTTACTCAATTTAGAATTTTTTACATTAAATAATGATTTTTTGAAGTTTGGACATAATTTTATACTACGGTTGACTAGAGAGTTAACTTTTTAAGTAAAACTTAATTTTGGAGGTTTGACATTTTTAAAAATATGAGATTATAATTAGAGTTGAATGGCTTTAGGTTTGATTAAATTGGATTTTAATAGAACTAATGGTGATTTTTTAAAGTTAAGGTATTTTTTATTTTCTAAAACTTTCTAATTAAGGGAAATTTTAAATTATGATCCAAATCAGTCCCAAACATCATGGAATCAACACCAAAGGTTTGGAATGACCTAAGGGAATTTTTCCAAGCAATTATTGAATTTTGAAAATTTTAAATATTTGTAATTAGTTAAATGAATTAATTACCAATTTTCCTTTAAAATTAAATTAAAGTTAAATTAAAGATCATTTGATTGGGCTTTATTTTTTATGAGTTATGATTTCAATTGCGAGCAATTAGAGGGTTTTTTTTATTTCTTTGGCTTAATATAAATTAAATAAGGTTCTAGGGAAAATCTAGGAGGGGATTTTAGGGTTCCAAGATGGTGGACCAAGTGGGCACCAATTCTAGTGAATTTGGGCCATGAGATTATTGACCTCACTTTAGTTTAAGGTCATTGTGACCTTTCTTAGACCTCAAACCCTAAGATTTCTTAGACTCTATAATCCTCCTAGACTCTAGAACTTAGTATTCTCCTAGACTCCAGTCCCTAAGAATAAATTAGATCTTAGATCAATTTAGACTTCAAATCAATCCTAACCATTCAAATTCAAAATCCAATTCAAATCCAAAAAATCCAGACCATAATCTAAGGCTAAGGGCTTGGTTCTTGAGAGCCTTTCTAAGTGTTTTTTCAAACACTTCAAAACCTGATCAACTGAACTTAGATTAAGAGTCTATCAATTGTATATTGATAATACAAGTCTCTAGGGTGAGCCCTCCAAATTTAAGCTCAATCAAATACTTCTAACCCCAGAAATTGAAGTGAAATATGAAGGCTACAAAACCTTTAAATATTTATGGTCTATGCCACTAGACCTATCACCCAGTGGAATTTAACCTTGGAGCCCGCTCAAAACCTTTAGATAACTTCCAAACCTTTGATATTGATATGTAAAATGTTAACCTACATTTTTCTATGTTCACTTTGACCTAGAATTAACTAGAGTTCAAAATGACCAGAATGCCCTTTAAGGGGATTTTGGACTTTTAACCAAAATTCAATATGTTTTAATCCCATCAACCTTTGAAACCCTTTTCAATTGACCCAAAACATCAATTAAGACTTGATAGACCCAAACTCAGACCATGGGTCAACTTGGTTGACTAGGTCAACCAAGGTTGACCCAAAAGTCCGTTAAGGGGTAAAATAATCATTTTGATTAAAATGATCCCTCCATGCCTTGGATCATTCCCAAAACACTCAAAATGTCATTTCAAATTTTTGAATCCATATATAGCCCCTGGGTCAACCTGGTTGACTAAGTCAACCAATTTAAAAGTTTCTCTAGGATGTTAAGCCCTTATAAATAAGCCCAAGGCTAACCAAGAGGGGGGGGGGGGGGGGGGGGGGTTAATTGGTGTTTTAAAATTTTCTCAAACAAAAACACAATCTTAAACCAAACCAACAATCACGACAATAAAATTAAAGTGCAAAAATTAAATGCGAAAAGCAGTAAGAAAGGATAAATAATTTTACAGTGGTTTGGTCAACTTGACCTACGTCCAATCCCCTGAGCCACTCCTCCGGGTATTGCACTAAACTTAGTTTCTCTTTTTTTGCTCCCACGGTAAGGTGGAGAAGCCTGTACAAACCTCCTTTCCACCAACTCTAGTGAGGCAGAGAACCCTACTCCTGTCACTTCCTCCTAAAGCAGGCAGAGAACCTGACTCTTTTCACTTCCTCCTGAAGTAGGTAGTGAACCTTGATAAATTTCTAAAGTAGACCTCTCTTGAACTTCCAAGGAAATAGGGATGACGACCGAAGAAGATGAATCATATCCTTGCTTGGAGCAACCATTGTGAAACCCCTCATAAACTCCCCCTCACAATCTGCTCTCTCTCTCTCTCTCTCTCTCCCATGCTCTCCCTCTCCTCTTGGCTCTCCCAAATCAAAATAGCAAAGAAAAATATAATCTTGGATAAACAAGAGATTTATGTAGTAGATATTCAAATTTTGTCTTAATTGCAACAAATTGATATAGATCTTCCAAGATGATTGACGGATCGTCATGTATGATCATTACAAATTTAGCACAATCAGCAAGAAAGATTTAGGAGAGTCTGGATAATTAAAGGACTTATTTGTTCTGATTGTCCAGGATGATAGGACATTATCTTATAAAATTAGTTCAAAATCATTGAGTATTATCCAGAACATTGCCCTGATTTGATGTCTGATGATGGAAAACTAAATTGATCATCTAGAATAATTTAATGATTGGCCATGATAATTAGTTCAAAATGTCAAATATCATCCAAACATCACCTTGATTGTATGTCAAGATAATGGAAAAATAACTAATCATCTAAGACAATTTTGGATCATCCCGGACGATTAGTCCAAAATAATACACATCATCCAGAGCATCTTTCTGGTCATCTAGGAAGAAACTAAGGTTTGTTTAACTGATCGTCTCGGACGATCCTGCGATCATCCCGGATGATATGATCGACCAATCAAGTCTTAATTAATTTCCTTAATTATCAAACCAATTTAGGTATAATTGCACTGCATCGGCCAGGATGATGTCATGGACAATGTCCAAAAATAAAACACGACTAATAAGATCTGATGGCTAATTCTTTCATATTTGAGCCTACCATCCAGGATGATGTTAATATCATTCAGGATGATTTTCTTGATTGAAGCTACTTTAAATAGGATGCCCTAATTAGGATTTCTATTTTTAACTAATCATCCAAGACAATTTGGGATAGTCCTAAATGATGTGATCAAAAATAAAAAACTCTAAAGACAGACAAAATTTTTCCCTAAGCGTGTGTATAAGCATACTTAGCAACAGGACCCACTTTGTTATAATTGACTCAAGAAAAGGTAAAAACCATTGACGTGCACTTATAGACTAACTCACTCACAGTCTACCGAATCTTGAGCTAGCTTGATTTGTAATTAACCTTGTGGACCTAAAATGTTAGTAGGGAAGGCAGTCGTAGAAAAATAAAAAAGTAAAAAATGTTTATTATCATTAAAATTATAATTCCTAAATTAAGATTTATAACAATCTCCCCTTTTTGATGATGGCAAATAAAAAATAATTTAAGCAGTTTAATTGAAACATCACAAGGAGAAATAATGTGAATCAAGATGTTTAAATTTTATTAAAAATAAACTGATGGTACAAACAAACATTAAATAAAAAATTGTACAATAAAATAACATAAAACACTACCACTACAAATACTAAATAGAAAATAGTATAATGAAACAACATAAAACTCTATCTCTACAGAAATAACTAGATGCACAAGAGGGGGGGTGAATTGTGAAAACTTTATAGCAATATTTAAAACCTAAGCAGAAGTTCTTTTTTTTTTTTTTGATGCTTTTAAATTTTTAACATGAAAATTTAAACAACTTCTAAGGCAAACAATTGAACTCAACGTGCAACAATTAAATCTTTCTCTTTCACATGTTTTTACAAACAAATATTATGAAAATAAAAATACACGCAAGAATAAAAAATAATAAGGAAAAGCATACCAAAATTTTATAGTGGTTCGGTCAAACCATGACCTACGTCTACTCCCCGGAGTCCTCCGCTCCGGGAATTTAACTACAACTATAACTCTCCTTTTGCCGCCCTCGACAAGGCGGAGAAGTCCTTACAATACTCCCTTTCACCAACCAGTGTGGGGGAATGCCAAGTGCTGTTTTCACCCTCCTGGTGATGGAAAAGAACCTTCTCATTTTTCTCCCTCCTAGAGAAGGCAGAGTACCTTCGAGGTGACGGATGTAGAGGAGTCTCCCTCTAGAGAGACTCCCACAAGTTCTTCCTGTGGCAAATCTATTTTCATGTCTTATGTTTTGATGATTGACAAACACTATTGATTCTCTTGGACTACTTGTTTCTTATAACTTTTCAGGAATCGAAGATCGGACGAACAAACGAAGCCAGTTCAAGATTGCGTAGGTCTAGGGTTGAGTCAGTCTGTACTTTATTTTTTCTCTTCTTGAGTCTATTTGTAATGGTCAAAGAGACTGATGCTAAGTAACCCTACACACACACACTTGAGAGACTTAGAAATTATGTTTGTACTCATATCGGCCAGGATGATATTTACATCATCTTGGACGATTAGGCTTAAAATAGAAAGTCTAAATAAGGATTCTTAATTAAGGCAGCCATCATTAACAGATCGTCCTTGAAAATACGTGTATCGGCCAGGACGATAAGCTCAAAATAGAAAGAAATTGCTGCCATAGACAATTAAGGTATACTGTATTTTTAAATAATCGGCCAGGACGATTCTTGATCGGCCTGGACGATATTTACAAATTATGCCTTAATGGATCAGGAAATCAAGGGAGTAATTAAGGATGATTGATACGATCATATCATCCTGGACGATCGCAGGATCGGCCAGGATGATCTATTCAAATATCTTAGTTACTTCAGGATAATAAATATCGGCCAGCTCGAATTCAGGGCGATGCTCAGGACGATTTTTCTCTGATTTGAACGGATCGGCCGGGATGATTGTGAGATCGTCCTGGATGATCAAGCCAATTTTTAATCGTCCAACACCCAAAACAGGGCTGTGCCCAGGCCGATCTTCTGATTTTTGTACTGATCGGCCAAGACGATGTCCATATCGGCCTGGACGATATTGTTAGCAACTTGCAATTAATGAGCTCCTTTAAAGCTCTTCTATTTAAAAGCTCTTGTTCAACATTTTGAACAACCTTTTTTCTATTGCCTTGACCTGAAAAGGCCTTGAGGAGAGTAAGAGAGAGAGGGAGAGGGAGAGGATATTGTGAGGGGGAGCTTGTGAGGGGATTCACAAGAGTTGCTTCAAGGATCACTCTGGTTCTTCTTCGTCTAGAGTTTCTCATCCGTGGAAGGGTCGGTAGAGGTAAGGAGTCAGCATCTGGTTGTGGTTCTCTGCCAGCTTCAGAAGGAAGCAAAAGGAGATAGGTTCTCTTCTTTACCGGGGGGGCAAAAAGGAGGTTTGTTGTAAAGACTTCTCCGCCTAGCTATGGGGGCTAAAGGAGAGACACGTTTGTAGTGCAATACTCTAAGGGTGCCTCTGGAGAGTGGACGTAGGTCGAGTTGACCAAACAACTATAAATTTCTGTGTTCTTATTTCTTGCTTCCGCACTTTTAATTTTCGCATTTATTTTTCTCGTGGTGTGATTTTAGTTTATGTGATTTTTGTTTTTTTTTTTTAAAGAAAATTTTTTTTTAAAATACCAATTCACCCCCCCCCCCCCCTCTTAGTTAGCTTGAAACTAAGTTCATAGGGCTTAACATCCCAAATGAACTTTCAAGTGGTATCAGAGTGGGATTCAAATATTTAAGTTTGAAAACCTTTTGAATTTTGATCCATGGCTAACCTTGGGAATCGTAACACTACGGAAGGTTATTCAATTATACGACCTCCCTTGTTTGACAACTTACCTTTTGATTTCTAGAAAACCCGCATGTCAACGTTTTTACAATCTACTGATTATCGCATGTGGATGCTTATCAAAGAAAGTTATTCTCCACCTTCTCGTGAAATTAATGGTGTTAAAACTGAAGTTGCTTTTATTGAATGGACTTTCGATGAACGAGATTTGGCTCAACTGAATGCAATATATTTGAACTGTTTTTTTTGTACTTTAAAATTTGAGGATTACATGCGTGTCCCCACTTGTAAAACTGGTAAAGAAATTTGGGATAAATTGTGTATCACCTATGAAGGCACTAATGAGGTTAAACAATCCCGTTTGAATATTCTCTTGCATGACTATGAACTTTTTCATATGAAACCTCATGAATCAATTTCTGACATATACACTAGGTTTTCTCAGATAGTTACTTCACTGTATGCACTAGGAAAAGAACTTTCAAACTATGAAAAAGTAAATAAGATTTTGAGATGCTTGCCTTCGTCATAAGATGCTAAAATCACTGCAATCATTGAATCTAAAGATTTGAACACTTACTCTATTGATAACTTACTTGGCTCACTCATTGCTTACGAGCAAAGGGTGAATCAAAGAAATCTTGATGCAGGTGAGAAGAAGAAGGAGAAAAAAATTGCACTAAAGTCACACAAATCAGATTCTGAATCTTCCGAGTCTAAAAGTGATGAAGTTGCCTTCATCACAAGGCAATTCAAAAGCTTTCTAAGGAAGAAGAAAAATCGTCATTGGAGAAAAGGTAGGGATCATAAACATTCTAAAGGATCTTCTGATATTATTTGTTATGAATGCAGAAAGCCTGGATATATGAGAGCCAGTTGTCCTACACTTTAAGATCACTCGAGCAAAGAAAAGGAAAAAGGTGAGGAGAAACCTAAGTATAAGAAGGATAAGAAGAGAGTCCAAAAGGAGTTCTTGGTAGAATCTGGTACAGATTCCTCTGAAACGGAACCAGAGGAAGAGACTACAACCGTGTGCTTAATGGGAGAAGATCATCTTGAGAAAAGTGATGAGGAAGAGGTATGTAAACCAACCTATGATGAATTATTTGAGATTTGTGAGAAAATCCATGCATCTTACAAAAAACTTAAGAAGACTCATGCTAGCTTAAAAGACTTGTAAATTTGAAAAAAGAGTATGAAGTCATTCTTAAAGATCATTCAACCATTGATTCAAATCACATGGCTCTTCTTGATGAATTTGATGATTTAAACAAAAAGCATTTGGAATTAATTGATGAACATAATGCATTAAAAGTTTCACACACTAATTCTAATCTTAAGAAATCCAAAGAGATTGAGAAAAATTTGTGGATTGATAATGATGCATTGAAAAGAACTAACTTGAGGATTCAAAATGATTTGGAAACATGTAAGAAAAATTGAATGACATCTACTTTTGATCCTAAGTCAGAACCTAGGAAGAGGTATTATAACTCAAACATTTTAAGAAACACTTTTTCAGGAGTTAGATGTTTTTCATGTGGCATGCTAGGACACATCTCACACACTTGCACCGTTCACCGTAGTATACATTAGGTGTGGAGACCTAAGATGCATGATTCACAGCATACCATACATGCATTGTATTCTAATTTTCCTAAGAAGTGGCCCAAACCTGTTTGGGTTCCGAAATCTAACTGTTGTTGAGTTTTGCAGGAGTGCTCTCACCAAAGATCTCGTGGGAGCATAGGATGACTGGACATAAGGAGGCTCGCAGCTCAAAATTGCTTAAACTCGCTGCTTCATAATTTCTTAAAATTATTTTTTTGTTTTATTTTTGTTGTTTTGTGTTTTTGTTGTGTGCTTGCTTCGTGTTAGTTTGCTTTGTTTTCGTTTGGTTTCTTATATGATTATTTTTCAAGCTTTTTAAATTTTGAAGTTTTTGAGATTATGATTACCATTTCTAAATTGGTTAAAGGGAGAAACACCATTAATAGTTTCCCTCCTTCTGACCTTATTTTGTGTTATGATTTTCTTCTCTAAACAAAACTCTAACTCATTTTAATCAATGGTTTTTGAAATTAAGATCCTTTTTCTTGCTATAATAATTTATCTTATGCATAATTGCCAAAGTTCTTATATATCTTTCAAGTTAATTAAAATCTTGCCTTTGTATTTATCACATAATTTTGATTTTTGTTTTGTGGATTGTTCTTCCCTATGTTTGAGAGAGAGCTCCTATTCTCTAATATTTGGAGGATATACTCACAACTAAGTTTTTTTAAGGGTTTATTAAAGAGTTTTTAGCTTGCAAGAATTAAAAAGGAAAGAGGCCAATGATGCCAAATTGAAAAGAACGCTATATACATAAACGTGTATCAAAGAATCAAAAGATGCTCAAAGAGCCAATCAAAGTGACAAGAGGCATAAAATGAGCCCACTAAATTCAAGCTATCCTCTCTTTTCAAAACTTTTAAAACTTAGAAAACTCATTGGGTGTTTGATGCTTTCAAAGACATGATTTCAATTTCCATGATTGAGACAAATTACATTGGTTTATTAATTATGAGATATTTTCTTTGTAAATAAGTTTTGAACGGATCTTCTTTTTATCCTTTTAAGATTATTCTGAGTTAGGTCTTTTATTTTTTAAAAAAAATATGTACCCTGAAGGATGTCCGATCTAGTGTTAACAGAATCGGATGTTCTACCTTCTTCTGATTAGGATTTGTTAAACTCCTTGATCTCTTGGAACTCTAAAGTTTAATTATTTGAGAACTTATCATATGAAGTCTTGATAAAAAAAAATAGAAAAATTAAAATTAAAAAAATATTCATTTATTTATTTTCGTTGTTTTTAGCTTTCTATTACTGTGTTTTTGTCTGCTTTTTTTTTTGGGCTTTGATCATCACCATCCTTCATTGTTTTTCAAATTCTAGTCACATCATCCTGGCCAATACTTTTATCATCCTGGACGATAGGGCAAAATCTCTTCAAATTCCATCTGCTGATCTTTTATGTGCTTGCTGTAACTCATTATCCTGGATGATACTATATCGTCCTAGACGATCTGATCGAACTCTGTTGCAATCATGATGATAGTCCTGGCCGATAGAATATTTTATCTTGCTGATGCATTTTATGGGCATCGTTCTGGCCGATACACTAGATTGTCCTGGACGATCCATATGTCAGCACATTTAAATCCTTAAAATTGGCCCCGGAAGATCCAATATTGGACAATCATCCTGGTCGATCCATTGTTCATCCTGGACGATACAAGTGGCACTGATTTAAAATGTTTTAACTTCGGCCGGTACGATCAATTATTATGCATCATCCTGGATGATACACCTAGTCGGCCTGGATGATCCGATTTTTCAATGGTTGTCCAGATTGACTCCTCAGGATGATCGCCTGTGTCTAATCATCCTGGCCGATATCTGATCGGCCTGGACGATAAGACCGCCTTTTTGACCAATCAGCCTGTACACAATTATTGTGCCATATTGTCCTGGACGATTCTGCGATCGGCCTGGACGATATGGCCATTTCTTTAAATTCTGGCTGTTCCAACCATGGTTTTTCACTTCACATCCCTTCCTCTTGTGATTTCTTGCCAACTCCTTTCTATGGCTGGTGGGAAATATGTCCGGCAAACTTCTGGGAGTTCTTTGAGGGCTAGGATTGACCCTCGTTTCAGGGAGGCAAAAGATGAAGCTGCCTACCATCGGTACAAAGAATGTGGGATAACTATCTCTAGAATCATCAATCCTACCCACATCTCATACCCGGTAATGGATCTTTTAGCTCACACCTCACTTTGTTTCATTCTGTCTCTTTCTTTCCCCTTTAATACTGAGCTTCTTTGAGAATTCTTCGTAAACCTTCGTATTAACCCTACCTTCATAGCCCTGACCTCCTATGTGAATTGACGCCCTATCGAAATTATATATCAGGACTGTGTTGAACTGTTACAGCTATCCACCATCAGAGATAAGCTGCACTTAATCACTTCAGATCTTGACCTTGACTGGTCCACAGCAAATCACTTCGTTCACCAGACCAACGCTCCTTTTCATGTTGGGGAGACTAGCTCTTTAGTCAAAGATGCTAGGACAACCCAACATGTCCTTCGCACCTCCATAATTCCAAAAGCCGGGGACCGAATCCACATCACCGCTCTACTTTCCCTCACTACTTTATACATCATGGCACATAGAGAATTTAATACTACGGACTTAATTTTTCGATACATTGATCACTTAACCACAATCCGTGATCCAGGACATAAGAGGAAACCCAATCTAGCTTTAGGACATATCATAGCCTATTTACTTGAACCAAATACCAACTTCTATATCCTATTTCACCTAACCTCCCAACTCTCTTTTACTCAAACAATTCCTTCAGTACCCTTCACAGTACTCGTCTCCACCCTGGGGATGAGGAACCTCAGGGGACTGTAGAGGAGGAGGCTCCCGTTCCCACTCCCGCTCCTGATCCTGTTCCTCTCCACCAGCACTCACCGGTTGATCAGTTGATTGAGAGGTTTGATCGATGGGAGACCCGCTTTGACGCTTACGTTGCTGCATAGGAGCAACAACATTCTGAGGACATTGCCCGCTACGAGCAGCACCGCACTGAGGATTTACCCGATTTGATAGCTACATGACTCACCAGCAGCAGCAGCATGACCAGGACATCTCCTAGTTCAATTCTCAGTTTACTACGCTTGCTAGCTACTTTCAGCAGCCACCTCCACCACCTCCATCTGATGTTAGGGTCCCTCATTTTTCTAGTCTGTATTTCTGTAGTTTATCTTTTAGTTTATTTTAGTTTTCTATTGTGTTGTTTTCTTTTTCCTTTGTGTATCTAGGACCCTCTTTTTGTGATGATAAAAGGGGGAGTAGGATGTGGTAGGAAAAAGGCTATGCTTGTAACTTTGATTTTCTAGTGAACTGTTTTTTTTTTCCTGAGTTTTTCCTACTTGTTGTTTGCTATCATCAAAAAGGGGGAGATTATTACAAATCTATTTTCATGACTTATGTTTTGATGATTGATAAACACTATTGATTCTCTTGGACTGCTTGTTACTTCTAACCTTTCAAGAATCGAAGATCGGACGAACAAATGAAGTCAGTTCAAGATTGCGTAGGTCTAGGGTTGAGTCAGTCTGTACTTTATTTTTTCTCTTCTTGAGTCTATTTGTAATGATCAAAGAGACTGATGCTAAGTAACCCTACACACACACACTTGAGAGACTTAGAAATTCTGTTTTTACTCATATCGGTCAGGACGATATTTACATCATCCTGGACGATCAGGCTTAAAATAAAAAGTCTAAATAAGGATTCTTAATTAAGGTAGCCGTCATTAACAGATCTTCCTGGATGATACGTGTATCGGCCAGGATAATAAGCTCAAAATAGAAAGAAGTTACCGCCATAGACAATTAAGGTATACTGTATTTTTAAATAATCGGCCAGGACGATTTTGATAGGCCTGGATGATATTCACAAATTATGCCTTAATTGATCAGGAAATCAAGGGATTAATTAAGGATGATTGATATGATCATATTGTCCTGAACGATCGCAGGATCGGCCAGGTCGATCTATTCAAAAACCTTAGTTACTTCAGGATGATAAATATCGGCCAGCTCGAATTCAGGGCGATGCTCTGGATGATTTTCCTCTGATTTGAACAGATGGTCGGGACGATCGTGAGATCAGCCTGGACGATCAAGCCAATTTTCAATCGTACAGCTCCCAAAACAGGGCGGTGCCCAGGCCGATCTTCTGAGTTTTATACTGATCGGCCAGACCGATGTCCATATCGGCTTGGACGATATTGTCGGCAACTTGCAATTAATGAGCTCCTTTGAAGCTCTTCTATTTAAGAGCTCTTGTTCAACATTTTGAACAACCTTTTTACTACTGCCTTGACCTGAGAAGGCTTTGAGGAGAGAAAGAGAGAGAGGGAGAGAGAGAGGATCTTGTGAGGAGGATCTTATGAGGGGATTCACAAGGGTTGCTTCAAGGATCGCTCTGGTTCTTCTTAGTCTAGAGTTTCTCATCTGTGGAAGGGTCGGTAGAGGTAAGGAGTCAGCATCTGGTTGTGGTTCTCTGCCAGCTTCTAGAGGAAGCAAAAGGAGATAGGTTCTCTGCCTGACCGGGGTGGAAAAAAAGAGGTTCATTGTAAAGGCTTCTCCTCCTAACTGTGGGGGCTAAAGGAGAGACACGTTTGTAGTGCAATACTTGGACGGCGCCTCCGGGAGTGGACATAGGTCGAGTTGACTGAACCACTATAAATTTCTATGTTCTTGTTTCTTAATTCCACACTTTTATTTTTCTCGTGGTGTGATTTTTGTTTATGTGATTTTTGTTCTTTGTGAAAAGAAATTTTTTTAAAATACCAATTCACCCCCCCCCCCTCTTGGTTAGCTTGGGACTAAGTTCATAGGGCTTAACATCCCTAACAAACTTTTACTTCTAGGGCCATAGGAGGAGTAAGATGCAGCAAGTTTGGAGCAACCGTGTGATCTCCCTCACTCCTCTTCTCCCTTAACAAGCTCACCTTTTCCTTCCTCTCTCAACCCCTCAAAACTTTTCAAGAGCTCTCTCCCAATGATTTCCTCTTTAATCTCATTTCCCTCTTCTATCACTCTCTCAAAACATGACAATTTTAACACATTAAAACGGGCTCCAAAATCCCTGAATTTGCAAAGTAGCCATTATAATCGTATGGTACAATTATTTATCGTACAGTACGATATCTATAAATAGGCTTCATCCTGGTACGAAGGTGTACGAATAGTTCAAAAAATAATCGTACGGTATGATACTAAATTGTACTGTACGATCCACAACACTACTGCTTGTACAGGACGATAGACGGGATGATCAAATGTCATCTTTGTTCATCGCATGGTATGATCTACATAATATAGTATGAATGGTTAAAATCAAGGCGTCATCCAGGATGAATTATTAGATGATTAAATGCCATCTCTGTTCATCATATGGTATGTTCTACATCGTACAGTATGATGAGACAAAAACAAGGGATCGTCCTGGATGATCTCCGGGATGATTAGAATTTGTCTCTATTCATCGTATTGTACAAATGTGTTCGTACAGTATGATGTTCAATTTGTAATTAAGCCTTGATTTTTTGCACTAATCTCAGGTTAAATTAAGTAAGTATTTTAAAATAGATCTACCGTACAAAGGACTTCGTACAGTATGAACGACGAAAAATAACTTACTTAAGTTAATATGATGGCTAGGGCTTCGAATTTAAACACATCGTACAGTACAATAGTACTCGTATAGTACAATTTGTTCACATAACACATTTTGCAATATAAGATCATACTGTACGAAATAACTTTATATAGTACAGTTAACAGACATTGAAAAACTATGTTCTTTACTTTTAAAAACCCTCTCAACCTGTGTGTGTGCATGATTGCTCAGTCTTACCTGCAATTTGTGGCCAAACTCAAGAAAATAAAAAGTGAAATAAATAACAAATTATATTGTAAGACTCATACTCCTAATCTATCCAGTCTTGAGTCTTCTCGTTATCCTGAGTGTCTTGTAATCTTCCTGAAATGTTAGTACTCACAAACAATAGCAAACAATAAATGATATTTAGTGAAAGTAGATCAGGCGACATTATTTGTCATCATCAAAATCTCAAACTCGGGGTCATGGGTCGTAACAATCTCCCCCTTTTTGATAATATCAAATAATTTTTATTGTAAGCAAGTTTGGAAGGCCTTTTTTTAATTTTTTTTATTTTTATATAAGAACAAGAAAAACACTAAAAAAAAATGCAATACAAAATAAAAGGAAATATATTATATTTAACATAAGAAAAACTACAACAATCTTCTCCCCTTTTTAACAACACCAAAAAGAGGAGCAAACACTAAGAAAGAAAAATACAACACATACACTTCAAAGGGAAGGATCCTGATCACTTGGAGGTGGAGGTGGATGTGGCTGAAAATAGTGAAGGATTGTGTCAAATCGTTGATCAATTGCGTTGAAGCGTTCCCCAAACCATTACATGTCAATCTCGTGTTGCTGACATTGCTCTTGAATGTGCATATCAAGATGAGTCTGAAGTTGATAGAAACGTTCTACCAAATCATCGTGAAGGTAAGCTGTTGCGGGAGCTCAGGCTGCTGTATGTCGTCGTGGTTGAGCTTGAGCTGCTGTTGGGGCATCTTCTCCTTCTTCTTCATCAAAGACAGGTTCTTCAAGCTCATGTCTCCGATGGAAAAGAATACAGAAAAAGGCATCCGTATAAAAGATTAGAAGATTATCGGGTTCACCAAGATAGGTTAGTTGGTATTTATTTTGAAGGATGTATCCTATAAGGTGACCAAGAGCTAGATTTTTTTTCCAGCGAGTAGTAGGGAGATGAATGAAGGTAATATGGCGAATGTAGTCAATAATTAAATAGGCCTCATCAAATTTGGTGTTGGACATGATGAGATAGGTAGCGACAGATAAAATCAAGGTTATGTTAATCCGGTCGCTAGCTTTGGGTATTATAGAGGTTCTAAGGACATGTTGAATAATTCTGGCATTTTGATTTAGTGATTGGACGAGAGGCCGGTGTTGATAGAATGCGGCGTTCCAAAGGACTCAATTAACATCGCTCCAATCAAATTTATTTGTGAGGAAGAAATGAACCTTAGGACCTTCAGTGGATAGCCCAATATATTGGGCGATGTCGGCTCTGGTGATCTCTAAATTTTGACGACAAATAAAGGAGCGGAAAGTTATGTTGTCGACAGTGTAGGTGATATTTACTAGAAATTCTAAGAAAAGTTTGGAGTTGTAGGGGAAAGGCCAGGGAGAGGAGGAACTGAAAGGTGGTGGAAGCAAAGAGGTTCAGTACCTTGAAATTCAAGGTAACCTAATTGAGCATTTTGGAAGGTGTAATTTTGCAGGCTTTATACTTATGGTAAGCTTCCTTATTTTCAGCACTCAGGAACCAAGTGCTGTGATGCCTAGAAGAAGATGAACTTCCAGCTGCAAAATGACCTCTCTTACTGGAATTAGACAATGTCTAGAGGCTGAGTGAAAGGTGAGAAGGACCAGGTGTGAGTGAAGTGAGTTGCAAGTGAGGAGATCTGACTAGCCAGCCAATTTTTAGATTTTTCCCAACATCGTAAAGTATGATCATGTTTTGTACAGTATGATATGGTAATAATTATTCTGTTGGATCATTTCGAAAAAAAGGTGGTCAAAGCATACAATACGATAAATATCATACAATACGATCAGAAGAATATCGATCGTCTCCAAGGTCGTCAGTACGACCTTTGACCAAAAGTTTCGTATTATAAGAATAGGTGTATCGTACAGTTTGAATGACATTTGTTTTGTACCAAACTCCATTATGTCGTTCTTATCCGTTTGATGTGGTGGATCGTACAATACGAAGTGGAGTTATCGTACAGTACGAACACCAATAATGATGTACTAGATAGAGTTAATTCATCCCAATCCTTTTGATGATGTGGAGGTATCATACCGTACGATGAGCAATAATTTCGTACCAGACGGATTGAATGACTGCCAGCTGTATCGTACAGTACGATGTAGTTCGTATGGTACGATCAACAGAGGCAAAATTTGTCGAAAGGTGATGTTTTGTGTAGATTGAGATATATCATTTAGTACGATCGAAGTATCGTACAGTACGATAATAAAATGTCAAATTTAGTGTTTTTGTGTAGTGAGTGTGTGATGATCAAGAGCAGCTTTAGAAGAAATTTTTATTTTAATTTTTTTTTTTATGTTTTTTTTTTTTTTTTTTTTTTTTTTTTTTTTTTTTTTTTTTTTTTTTTTTTTTTTTTTATGCAGTAATGTCTATGACACCTAATCTAGTCCTCAAGGTGCTAAAGGTGTTGAATGCTAGTGGTTTTATAAATATGTCAGTCAATTTATCTCCTATAGCAATGTAATGCAATTCTATATCTCCTATAGCAACGTGATCTCTAATGAAATGGTGTCTAATGTCTATGTGTTTCATTCGGGAGTGCTAAATTGGGTTCTTATAGATGCAAATTATGCTTGTGTTGTCACACATAATTGAGATGGTTCCTACAGGTAGGCCAAGATCAAGAATTTGTTGTTTTAACCATAGTACTTGTGCAACGCAACTTCCTACTATATTATATTCTGCCTCGGCTGTGGAAAGGGCTACTGAGTTTTGCTTCCTACTGGACCCAGAAATTAATGATTGTCCTATTAATTGGCGGTACCAGAGGTGTTTTTTCTATCTATCCTACATCCTACAAAATCAGAATCTGAGTACCCTAAGATTTTAAAGGAAGTGATGTGCCTAGGCTACCAAATTCCTAAATTTAGGGTTCCTAGTAGATATCTAAGGATTCTCTTAACCGCAGTGAAGTGAGAATCTTTAGGATCATCTTGAAAATGGGCACAAAGGCACACACTAAACATTATGTTCGGTCTATTGGCAGTCAGGTAAAGAAGGGATCCAATCATTCCCCTATATTTTTTTTAATCTACTGATTTTCCACTGGGATCTTTGTCTAATTGAATTATTGCGCTCATTGGAGTGTTCATGGGTTTAGCACTATCCATTTTGTATTTTTTTAAAATATTCTTAATGTACTTTATTTGGCTAAGAAATGTTCTATTATCCATTTGTTTTACACTAAAGTCAAGAAAGTAATTAAGTTCTCCCATCATGCTCATTTCAAACTCATTGCTCATTATTTTTTAAAATTCATCACATAACATTTTATCTAAAGATCCAAATAGAATGTCGTCCACATAAATCTGAACAATGAGAATTTCTTCTTCAACCTTTTGTAAAAAGAGTGTAGTATCTACACTACCCTTTTCAAATCCTCTATCCAATAGGAATGAGCTAAGTCTTTCATACCATGCTCTAGGTGCTTGCTTTAATCTAAAAAGTGCCTCTTTTAATTTGAATACATGGTTTGGAAATTGTGAAGTTTCAAATCCCAAGGGTTGCTCAACATAAACATCTTCCTTAATTACCCCGTTCAAAAATAAACTCTTTACATCCATTTAAATTAGTTTGAAGTTCTTGAAGCAAGCAAAAGCTAAGAGCACTCTTATGACTTTTAGTCTATCAATAGGGGCAAAGGTTTCTTTAAAGTGTATTCCCTCAATTTGGTTGTACCCCTGTTGGTGGAATTTTGGAAACATATTTTGAAAATATTAGTTTTCTTTAGGACTTAAAATTGAATTCTAAAATCGAATTATCTCGTTAGAAAAAGTATATCACCTCTCGAGGTGAAAATAAAAATTTCATAACGGTATTCAGATTTAGAATTATGAAATTCATCTTGAATATCGTGATCGGATGCTAAAGAGAACTTCATATGGCCCCGAAGAGTCAAAATGCGATTCTACTGAATATCCAACCGTAATATTTAAGAAGTGTAATCGTTGATTTCACATCCAAAGCCTTATCAAAGAAAAGTGTATCTCCCCGTAAGGAGAAAATACTATTCGATGATAATTCTTTGATTGTTATAATAACGATCACTAGTATTTTAAGTTTTCCCAAAGAAATCTAATTGAACTTTGAAAAATCAATTTTAAAATCAGGTGTGTGTGGTTCTAAATCTCCTACGAGCGCAAGCCCTCGTAGTTAATTACATCGTAGGGAGATAAAATCTCCTACGAAAACTCCCGATTAAAATAATGGCAAAATTTTATTTAGAGTTTCTAGGAGTGATATCAAAGTATGAATAGAATTATTGGAAAATCAAAAGGGAATGGATCAAAATTGAGCAGTTATTAACGGAGTTAAAGGATGAGAGGTAGGGGACACTTTAAGATTCCAGAACCATCCGGAAGTGTCCCAACTTAATCTAAGTGTTGGGCTTTATGTTTTGGATTGAAATGATATTTAATTAGAGTTGAGCATTTTATTAGAAATTTGGGATTAGATTCCCAAGTTTGGGGTCTTATAATCAAAGATCTGCCCCAGATCCTAAATCTATTTTGGACACTGGACCACAGTCGTCCGATCCTAACTAATGCAGTGCAAAACCTGGACTTACCCCGGCCTGGATTGGGGAGCCAGCTAACCACCTAACCGATTTAAAAGAAATGAATCCGGTCTTTTATGAAAGAGTGGTAGGGACGTTATAATTAAAGTTTTGGGGAGGCGGGGCCGACATCTAGAGATTTTCCTAATTGGCCCCTTTGACTTATGTTGGGTGCTAAAATGCTAAGGACTATGAAATTAAAATTTTGACTCTTTAATTTGTATCTAATGCAATGCATGCTGGTTAACAACCTCAAATCAAATATGCTTGAAATTTTTAAAAACAGGCTTATAAAATAATTTTTTAGAAGACTGGACTTCCCCAGGTCCGGCACCTCGTCCTCATAGGTCAGACTATCCGGACTCTACCCGCAGGCGGGGAAGGGTCTAAAGCAAGGAAAGAGTAATGCAGAAATATGCATGCGACCCCGGGGTCGATCCCCGGCTAATTCCCTAGATTCGTTATCTTTCTATGTTATTTAGACTCACTAAAATTTTAGACTTTTAAGATTATGAGTATAAAACTTTCGCACCCTCACGAGCCTCACGTATCCAGGCGAAAACAAAGAGCGGCATGCAATCGCCAAAAAACTAGTAAAAATAAGTAATCCTAAAGGCAATCAAATCATCAAATCAAATACAAATTAATTAATAAATGTCCATAGGCAGAATTGCCTTGCTTATTACAAACCAGAATATTACAGAAAGTAAAGTGGCCGGGCACCACTGACAACAACCCGGATTCTAAGCCTAGTAATGACGCAAGTTATTTTGAGTGGGATACTCTCAATCTTCAAGTCTTCAAATCTTCAATTTCATTCTTCTTTGGACTCCTTTTCTTCAATCTTCTTGGAATCTTCGTAGTGGATTACCCAAATGGACAAGAGGGCACTTCCCTCTAAGGGGAAGGCCACTCTTTCCTCTTTGGGTAAGGAAGAGGTATGATCCAAATTTGGATTTCCAAATGGAAAAGGAGTGTTCCCCAAAGGGGTATCCTTTCCTCTTTGGAATCCAAGCTTTGGATCTATGTATCCCAACTCAAAATAAACTTTCACAACACTTGACACTTGCACAAATTACATTGATATCAAAATAAAAATCTAGACTCACCTGCAGGGTTATCCTAAGCAATTAATATATAAAAAAAAGCAGTTATTCCCAAGCAGTTGTATATGAGCAGAAAAGAAAGTAAACACACTGGCCACGCTCTTTTTATGATTTGGGGGCTTTAGCAGCTGAAGCACCTGTGCAAAGAGTTTATAATATTTATGCATTTTTTTGATTTGCCCCCTTTTTTATATTGCCCTGCATGAGCGTGGCCACCTGCAGAAAACTGTGTCAACATCCAGATCGTACCTAACCTAAGGGTAATCTAGTCGCCAAACACATCAATCCATCCACAGAGTACAGAAAAAGTAAGCAGACACAGCAAAGCAATTTCATCCACAACATGCAGTGAAAACTACGAAAAATCCGGCACACAGCAGTAAAGTAAACACCGGCCTATCCTAGATCTAAAGTTGGTTGTCCTAGCACATCATCTAAAGTGTGTGAGAAAGGTCGTGTGGCTGGGATAGATCCTAAAGTGGGTGATTAGTTAAAGTTGTCTAAAAGTTTGGATTTGTTAAGGCTTAGAAGGGGATTTAAATTAAAATTTAAATATTAATGAATTAAGAATTTTAATTAAACATATTTTAAAAGTTAATTGATTGCTACCTTTGTTTCACACCGAGGCCGTGAAGTTTATTTCACCTTCCTTGGGGCTAAGCTAATAGCCTCGTAGGCCTGGGTTACCCAGTAGCAATCGGGGTTGATTAAGTTATTTAAATTGGTTGGAATTAAAAGAGTGGATTAATATTAAAATGAGTTAGTTACTGATTTTAAAAGCTTGATTAATTTAAGTTTGCCATTAATTGATTCGTGGCGTTGTGCCACCAGGCTCGAGGAACCAGCCTCCTTAGGACACTTAGCCCCGCAGCCCGGAGTAGTCCAGCCGATAAACCAAATTAATGTAATTGAATTAGAGATTTTTAAAATGTTAAATAATTAAAAATTAATCGATTTTAAGGTTTGACACCCTTTAGAATTCATTCGTGGCGTTGTGCCACCAGGCTCGAGGAACCAGCCTCCTTAGGACACTTAGCCCCGCAGCCCGGAGTAGTCCAGCCAATAAACTTCAACTTTAGGGTGGTTGTTGTGTTTTAAAGGATTTGTTAAGTGTTTTAAACATTAAACCAATATTTTCTGAGTTTTAGAATGATTTGAGCTTTATGAATTTTTACAATATTTTAATGATTTAATTAAGGGGTTGAAAATTGACTTTTTTATTAAGACCAAATTCTGGAATGTTTGTATTTTATTAAAATACTAGACCTTACTACGATCAGTTAGAAGGTAAGTACGTTGAAATCAGATTTTTCTACATTTTATTACGAAGGTTTGAAGTTTTGAACTAGTTTTGACTTAGAGTTGACCGATTTGTTGACTTTTTAAAACATTCCAAATTTCTGGAATTTAATATTTTTAATAAATACTAGACATTACTATGAGTTGAATGCAAGTGAGTTTGGGTGATTTGGATTTTTCTACAATTAGTTATGACTTATCGAAGTTGGGCATTTTAATGAATTTTAGGAATTTCTTAATTAGAGGGCCCCTTTTGTGATTTTGCTTCAAACAAATTCCCAATCTCTTGAAAACACCTCCAAAGGTCAGGAATAACCTAAGGAGGGATCCCCAAGTGTTTGGGAGATTTTTTGATTTTTTTAATTATTATTATTAATTAATTATCTCAATTAAACATTGATTTTTACTTAAAATTAAATTAGGGTTTAAATTGCTGTCAAATCAAGGGGCTTTCAATTATCATAGATTAAGGACTGAATTCTGGTCAGTTTGAGGGTTTATATGAAATTTTTGGATTTAAATTGGATTTATTACAATTTTTAGAAGTTCTAAAGGCTTAATTAAGGGTTTAAGACTTAGAAAATTAATTAGGGGACCTAATGACCTCAAAAATCAGTGAAAATTTCTCTAGGGGTTGAGGGTGTCACTAAGTTCAAATGTTCAAAGTTTCAACTCAAGGGAAAGTGAATCCTAATTATGGAAATTTTTCTAAGTTTTCTATACATGAATCCTTAATTATTGTCCTTAATTATGTCACTAATCTTGATGGGCTTGAATCAATGTTTGAACTAACCCTCATACTCAATACACAAGGCATGCATGAATCACATAAACACATTCAATACCTAAATCTAGGAGAGCCTTAGACTAAGTGGTGTGTGCACCTTAAGCATGCAATTAACTAATTAATATAATTAAGACAAAATTAGTGAATAATCAAGGAATGATTATCCACTAATCATCCCCATTAATTCCATTCAAACATGCTCAATCAACATTTAAGATCTCAAATGAAATCTTGAACACTTAAGGATTTACATATGTATAGTTTCAAAATATATATTAAAATACATAAATATAAATGGATTTATATATATAAATAGAAATATATATTATAAAATAATTAAATATATTATTAAAATACATGTTAATGAGTTGAAGGATTCACTGATCTCCATAGAAGTTTGAAAATAATAAAAGATTTTTCTTATATTTTTTTTAAATACTTAATATTTAATTAAATATAAAAAGGGTTAATAAGCTTCAATAATTCAAAATACCATCAAAATTTATTCCAATAGCATTGAAAATTTTTCTGGAGACCAGCCATGCACTCAACAACATGCATGCCAATTTTCAAATAAAAATAATTTATACATAATTAATTAAAAATAAAATACATATTTCTGTATTTCTTAAATTACTAATAAAATAATAACCAAAAGAGTTTGATTTTATTTTTAAAATAAACTAGATGAAATTCTGAAAATTTTGATATATTATACTTAATTTTTGGTTATATATTTGATTTACTGTGATTTTCCAAAGTTTCTGTAATTAAAATTAATTAAAACACATTTTTTTAATTAAACGGCGGCGGTCAGACACGCGGCGCGCTGGGATTGGCGGGATCGAAACCGCGTGACGGCGGGGACACGCGTCGGCCGCTGGCCGCTTCACGCGGTTTTCACTTAACCACGTCAGCGGCGCGTTACAGCCGTTGGATTAACCGCGGGTTCGATCCAACGGCTGAGATCAGATCCCGCGGTTTGATCTCACCAGGAGAAGATCAAACGGCGGAGATTCGATCCCGCTGTTCCGAATGGACGGCCCTGATCTCGCCGGACGGATGATCGAACGACGGATCGAAGGCGCAGGTCGAATCAGACCGCGGAAGGGCTTGATCTGGACCGTTGATCGAACGATCAACGGTCCAGAAAACGTACACTCACCGGAGACCGTGAGTGACGCCCTAGAGAACGTATTTTGCCTCGTTCTCTCGATCGGATCGATCATTTCACTTGAAATTTTAAACTTAAATTAAGGACATGAACAGAAATCGTGGGGAATAGTTCGCTTTAGCTAAAACCCTAAAAGCATAAAGCTATTTAGATCTAACTAATGTGACCTAGATCTAGGGTTTTAGGGAGTTATACCGTTAGATCTTCGAAATTTCTGGATGGTTGAGCTTGTAGATTGTCCAAGTGAAGATTCCCAGCGAAAATCCAAGCTCGAACGCGTCTGGATCGGCTGCTATAGGCTTGGGACGGTCTAGGTGGTGGTTTCGCCGGAGAACTCGCCGCCGGTGACGTGCAACCACCTGGATTTTGTAGTGGGGAGGTAGAGGAAGCTCTGGAGATTCAAAACGAACTGAGAGTTCGATCTGGGAGGCTAGGGTTAGTGAGAGAGGCTGCTTTGATCAATCATGCTCAAAAGTTGCCTTTCTCCCTATTCAAACGAGCTGGGCTAGATTGGATGGCTAGGATTGATGCAGGGGCTCTCCAGATGACGCCACCTGTCCCTGGGAAAGCTGGAAGGCTGCGGAAAGGCTGGACAAGCCTTGCTCCTATTGGGTGGACTTGGGATGAGTGAGAGGAGACATTGCCAATTATGGCTAAACAAGGGATGGAGCTTGGTTAGAGGGCCTACTAGAGGGCTTTAGGTCACTAATAGGTCAGCCTTGGGGAGTTAAATCAGGGAAAAAGGCTTAAAAGGCTGATTAGGACCTTTTAGAAGGGTCTAAACCCTAGGTTTGACCAAATTGACCAGTCAACTGGTCAATGGGGCTGATGTGGCATCCAAGCAGGTCATGGAGTCTCTCCAAGTGGCTGGATGGGTGTGGCTTGAGCTAGGTCCAATGGGTTGAAGGGGTTTGACCATACAAATGGTCCCTTAAGCCTTGGGTTGACTGGTTGACCAGTCAACTCCATCAAGGGTTATGAATTTTCAATTAGGTGATTCAAATGAGTTGATTAGGTGGATTGGAGGGTGGTTCCAAGAGCCATGTATGTCAAATAGATTAAGAAGGCTTAATGGGCCTTTAATGGGCTTCTAGGCCAAAACTGGTTGACTTGGTCAACCAGTTGGGTTCAAGGGCTAGAAATGGGTTCAACAAATTCAGAATGTCATCCTGAGTCTATTGGATGTGGTCCCAGGGTTTGGAGGGGTCAATTTGGTCAAAATCACCATTTGAGCCCTTAAGGGCTTGTTTGGTCAACCTGGGTTGACTTGGTCAACCAGGTTGACCCAGGGTCTGGGTTTGGGCTCAACAGGTTTGAAATGATATTTTAAGATTAATGGAAGTGGTTGGATGGCCTAAAGAGGTCATTTGGGTCAAAACACATGTTTGGACCCTTAAAGGGCCCCTTGGGTCAAACCAGTTGACTTGGTCAACCAGGTTGACTCAAGGGTTGGAAATGGGTTCAAAAGATTTGAAATGACATTTGAAATTTTTCAAAGGTGGTTGCATCCCATTTGGAGCTCATTTGGTTTGAAATCCCCATTTGAGCCCCATAGGGGTATTTTGGTCAATTTTGACCTATTGGTCAACTATGGTCAAAAATGGGTCTGAAAAATGCAGTTTACTGCTCAATGGGTTAAATTCAAAGGTCTGGAAGTGATTGGAGGCTTGGATAAGGGTTCCAAGGTCAAAATCTCAAAAGGGTTATGCTCAGTGGCATAGGCTGTAAATATTTGAAGGTTTTACAGCCTTTGAATTTTAATTCAGATTCTGGGGTTAGAGACCTCAGAATGAGCTCAAAATTGGAGGGTAGCCTTTAGAGACATGTCTTATCACTTTGCAAGTGATAGACCCTGAATCAGAGGCCATTTGACTGGGTTTTGAAATGTTTGAAAAATCTCTGAAAAGGGTGTTTAGGACAGGGCCTCTAGAGTTTGAATTTGAGTTTGAATTCTGGGTTTGGATTTGATTTGAAGTTTGAATTAATTTGGACTTGAATTGGATGGAGTTTGAGATTCAAATTGGTCACAGGTAGGAATCAAATTGAAATTGGAGTGGATTAAATATAGGAATTGATTTAAAATTGAGGTTGATCAAAGGTGGAGGTTGATTTGGAGTGATCCTAAGATTTAGGAGAGTTCTAAGATCTAGGATTTAAAGGGATCCTGGGCTCTAGAATAGGCTCTAAGGTCTAGTTCTAGGAAAGATCCTAAGGTCTAGAGTGGATCCTAGGGTCTAGGATTAAATCTGGATTCTGGAAGGGTCTTAGTGACCTCATACAAAAATGAGGTCAACAAATGGACACCCAATGTGTGTGGTAGAAGGAACTTCTGCTGCACACATTGGCGTTGATCGAATGGAAGTAGAATTTTGGGAGTGAAAGGGAGATCATCTCCCAACCTCAAGCCTATAGGATGCTAATGGAAGACTTACACCTATTGGACAAAGAAAACTGGTAAAACCAAGGTAGGGAATACCTAACCTTGGGTCTAAGGAAGGGCATCACCCAACCTTAGGCCTATAGGATGCTGATAGAAGACTTACTCCAAATAGGCAAATTAACTGGAAACCAAAGTAGGGAATACCTAGCTTTGGGTCTAAGGAAGGGCATCACCCAACCTTAGGTCTACAGGATGCTGATAGAAGACTTACTCCTAGTAGACGGATCAACTGGAAACAAAGGTAGGGAATACCTAGCCTTGGGTCTAAGGAAGGGCATCACCCAACCTTAGGCCTATAGGATGCTGATAGAAGACTTACTCCAAATAGGCAAATTAACTGGAAACCAAAGTAGGGAATACCTAGCTTTGGGTCTAAGGAAGGGCATCACCCAACCTTAGGTCTACAGGATGCTGATAGAAGACTTACTCCTAGTAGACGGATCAACTGGAAACCAAGGTAGGGAATACCTAACCTTGGGTCTAAGGAAGGGCATCACCCAACCTTAGGCCTATAGGATGCTGATAGAAGACTTACTCCAAATAGGCAAATTAACTGGAAACCAAAGTAGGGAATACCTAGCTTTGGGTCTAAGGAAGGGCATCACCCAACCTTAGGTCTACAGGATGCTGATAGAAGACTTACTCCTAGTAGACGGATCAACTGGAAACCAAGGTAGGGAATACCTAACCTTGGGTCTAAGGAAGGGCATCACCCAACCTTAGGCCTATAGGATGCTGATAGAAGACTTACTCCAAATAGGCAAATTAACTGGAAACCAAAGTAGGGAATACCTAGCTTTGGGTCTAAGGAAGGGCATCACCCAACCTTAGGTCTACAGGATGCTGATAGAAGACTTACTCCTAGTAGACGGATCAACTGGAAACCAAGGTAGGGAATACCTAACCTTGGGTCTAAGGAAGGGCATCACCCAACCTTAGGCCTATAGGATGCTGATAGAAGACTTACTCCAAATAGGCAGATTAACTGGCAAACTAGGATGGTGCCACGAAGGGCGTACTCCACCACTAGCGAATGGGAATCAGGATGGTGCCACGAAGGGCGTACTCCACCACTAATATCCCCGGGTGAAATGCCAGGGTGGTGCCACAGAGGGCGTACTCCACCACTAGCGGGTCTAATCCTAAGGGAAGGAAGGACCTAACCTTAAGGAAAAGGCGAAGAGCGTAAAAATTTTTTTTTTTAAAAAAAGGCAGAATCAAACTGTAAATCAAGAAAAGGAAGTTTTATTGATTGATAAAATGAGCTACATCAAGCATAGTATTTCTTAAGGAAACGCCCATTAACAGGTAGCATTGGGTGGTTCCCTTTACAATCTACTAACTGATACGAGCCTCCTTCGTAGACAGTCTCTATAACGAAGGGTCCTTCCCATGTAGGTTCAAATTTGCCTCCCAACTTCCGATGGGCCAAGATAGGCCTCCGAAGGACCAATACCAAGTCTCCCGCTTGGAAGGTCCTAGGTCGCACTAACTTATCATGGGCTTGAACCATACGGGATTTATACAACTCTAAACTTTGTTGAGCTTGGAGACGTCGCTCTTCAAGGCCTTCGAGTTCTTCCAATCGTAGTTTTGCATTTTGTTCATTGGTAATTTGATTCTGAACTGCAATTCTAAGCGAAGGGATTTGTATTTCCAAGGGTAGAACAGCCTCAGATCCATACACTAGTGCAAACGGGGTGGATTGGGTCGGGGTTCTATAAGTGGTACGATAAGCCCACAGAGCTTCCACCAACCGCTCATCCCACTGCCGTTTGTTATCATCAAGGGTCTTTTTGACAATTTGCACCAAGGTTTTGTTGAAGGCCTCGGCCAATCCATTCGCCCGAGGGTAATAGATCGTCGAATATCTCCAATCAATATTATGGCGCCTTACAAAACTATTGATTTTTGTAGACTTGAATGCGGACCCATTATCGGATATGATTCTGCGGGGTACGCCGAATCGATATACAATATGGTCACGAAAGAATTTTAAGACATGGTGTGATGTTACGTTTCGTAGGGGAATTGCTTCCGCCCATTTTGAAAAGTAATCAGTTGCTGCTAATATGAAACGATGACCTCTCGCGGAGGGAGGGTCAATCGGCCCAATGATATCCGTGCCCCAACTTTCAAAGGGCCACGAGGCTATCGTAGGGTGTAACACATTAGGCGGCTGATGTAAAACCACACCATGGACCTGACATTGATGACAGTGCTTTGCAGTATTCATGCAATCGTCAATCATTGTAGGCCAGTAGTATCCAAGTCTTTTAATCTTTAATTTCATTTTTGGACCCGATTGATGAGCACCGCACAGTCCTGAATGAACTTCATTAACAATTTTCTGGGCTTCTCGCTTGTTCAAACAGCGCAGCCACATGTGATCAAAGGACCGACGGTACAACAGATCGTTAACTAGTGCATATGATAGGGCACGTTTCTTAATCTGGTTGGAGAGTGATTTATCCTGGGGAAGCTTCCCTTCTTTAAGGTAATCGACTAAGGGTCGTCTCCAATCGCCTTCTTCGTCAGTTGTCGAAGAGGCAGAAAGGATCTGAAGGGGAGTCTTACTAATGTGTTCCAAATCTATAAGGGAGAGAGTCTTACGACCCTGTATCTCTATAGGGATGGAATCCTCCTCAGGACATGCAAATTCCTTTGCAAGTTTTGCTAAGGCATCCGCCGCAGAATTGCTTCCACGGGGAACCCTATACAAAGTAGCAATGGGGATTTGTTCCAACAAGTGAAGTGTGTACTGGTGATATTTTAGGAGATTCGGATTCAAGACTTTATAAGTTCCGGCGACTTGGTTAATAACTAGTTGGGAATCTCCAAAGATCTTAATCTCTTTAATCTCCATTAGAATTGCAAGTTCCAAACCAGTTATCAGAGCTTCGTATTCAGCTTCGTTGTTTGTGCAAGGCTCCGATAAGTGGTAGGAAAAATGCATCATTCCTTTTTCTGGTGTAATAAAAATTAGACCGACTCCAGCCTTTCCAGGAATTACAGATTGTTGGGTCGCAATCCTACGAGAGGATGCTGCCCCATCAAAATATAATTCCCAGATGGCCTCGCTAGATTCCCCCAAACTCATGATTTGTTCGTCGGGTAAGTCATCATTCAGAGGAGAATCTGCTGGCAGCGGGTGTGCTGCCAGAAAGTCGGCAACAGCCTGTCCTTTCACAGCACGAAGAGGAGTGAAAGTAATCTCAAATTGCAACAATATCATAGACCAGCGAGCTAAACGTCCTGACAACGTAGGTCGGGTCATAAGATATTGCAAAGGATTAACTCTTGAAATCAGACTGATTGAGTGGGAGAGCATGTAATGCCTCAGTTTCTGAGCTGCAAAAACTAAAGCAAGACAATGCTTCTCAATTGACGGGTATCGAATTTCAGTAGGAAGGAGTCTTCGACTAAGGTAGTAGAGAGCATTCTCTTTTCCCTCGTCGTTAACTTGAGCTAACAGAGCACCTAAAGACTCATCTAGAGCTGCGGTGTAGAGGATTAATGGCTTTCCGGGAATCGGAGCTGCCAAGACTGGCGGGTTAGAAAGGTATTGTTTGATATCATCAAAAGCATTCTGACACTTCTCGCCCCATACGAATTTAGTATCCTTTTTCGCAAGGACAGAAAAGGGTTGACATCTCCCGGAAAGATTAGAAATAAACCTCCTTATATATGCCAATCTACCTTGTAGAGACCTTAACTGAGTAAGGCTCTTAGGGGATGGCATATCTAAGATGGCTTCAATTTTAGCAGGATCTATCTCGATTCCGCGGTGCCTCACTACGAATCCTAAGAATTTTCCCGAAGCGACGCCGAAGGCGCACTTCAAGGGGTTCATTTTCAAATCGTAGCGGCGCAACCGTTCGAAAACAACTCTTAAGTCATACAGGTGAGCCTCTTTAACCTTGCTCTTGACAACTAAATCATCAATATAACATTCAACTTGATTATGAATTAAGTCGTCAAAGATACGGGTCATGGCCCGTTGGTAGGTTGCTCCGGCATTCTTTAGGCCGAATGGCATTACCTTATAACAAAAGATTCCAATAGGGGTTCTGAACGCCGTATTTCTCTCATCTTCAGGGGCCATCTTGATTTGGTTATAACCCGATGAGCCATCCATGAAGGAGAAAATAGCATGTGAGGAGGCAATGTCCACCATGAGTTCTGGTATTGGTAGGGGGAACTCATCCTTAGGGCATGCCTTATTCAGATCCCTATAGT
Organism: Dendrobium huoshanense; assembly: GCA_016618105.1. NCBI lineage: Eukaryota > Viridiplantae > Streptophyta > Magnoliopsida > Asparagales > Orchidaceae > Dendrobium > Dendrobium huoshanense. Next base: position 17,192,390 of record CM028355.1, read on the forward strand.
CGACACAAATCCGAATCTGACCATTTTTCTTTCGAACTGGCACGACGCTGGCCACCCAAGAGGGGTATTGTTCCTCTCGAATGAATCCGGCCTCTGCCAATTTCTTAACTTCAGAAACGACTTGTTGCTCAATCTCTAAGCGCATGCGTCGAGGAGCTTGTTTAACAGGGATGGCATCATGCCGAACTCCAAGTTTGTGAACTGCTACCTCAGCAGGCAAACCTGGCATTTCGTCATATGTCCAGGCAAAGCAATCCCTAAACTCGAATAACAACTGGATTAAGTCTTGAGTTTCACCCTCGCTCAACAAAGTACTTATAAAAATCGGACGGGGGTCATCATCGTTTCCCAAGTTAATTTCTCTTAACTCATCGACTGTCGACTTAATTTCCTCTTCAAATTCAGGGGGTGCATCCCGAACTTGAAGATCATCGGGATCGTCTAAAGTCTCCAAACAGAGTCCATCCAAAGGACAAGGAGGATCTGTAGGGACATTTGGAGAATCGAGATGGTAAGTTATCATTAGGCAATACTCATCATCATCGAATGAACTAACTGTTCCAAAGCCAATACCACTTGTTGGATTTTTATTTATTTTTGTTCGCCAAATATTCTCGTGGTATCTAGCTTGACCCTTAGTCCATCGGTATGGTATAGAACCTTTAGAAAAAGTATTTTTTACACAAACAGGGAAGTAGCCGAAAGGTAATTCCATTAATTCATTAAAATCTGCCTCCTCAAGGGTTACATCACCTTCGTCCCTTGCGGAGGAGGAGCCAGGAAAGAATTTCTGGACTTTCTTAACTTCACCATCCAAGTTGGGGGCCACTTTGACTTCCAACCCTACAACCCTGCCTGCCGACAGTGGGGTCAGAGAAAGGGCCTCAATCCTTCTAGTGAGCTTTTCATACATTGTTAATTCAGGCTCGTCACTTTTAACTTTTGAAATATCTACCTCAGGGTCACTGTCCTGGTCTAAGGTGAGATCAAATTTTGGAGGAGTATTTATGTTTTGATAATCGAGAGAGAGGGCAGCACCTTGACTTTCTAGCTCACTATCGGAATCTGATTCCAAATCAATGTATACGGGTGCTGCTCTCCTGTCTAATGAAGCGCGGCCTCGACCTCGTGCCCTTAAAGCCATCCTCCCACCTCTTTGAGGTAATGTGCTTGGAGGTCTAAGGACAACAATATCAGAGTCGTCTTCACTACTCGATTGAATCATTTCTTGATTGATATTCTTATCTTTTTCTTTCTTTTGGTTGAATTTTTGTTCAACCATTTTCTCCTCAAATTTGATCTCTAATTTAGAACGGGACGAGGACCCTTTTGGTACAAAATATGCAGCATCTTCGTAGATCCCAATTTCTTGAATCGAGAATGGTTGCAAATCACCCTTAATCACATGTTCAATGCCATCTCGTTGATACTTAATGCATTGGTGCAGGGTAGATGGAACCATTCTATATTCGTGAATCCAAGGTCTACCTAGAAGTGCGTTAAAGGACGTAGTTGAATCAATTATATGAAATTTAGCTTCAGTTTTTAAACCTCCTATCTCTAGGAGTAGAGTGATCGAACCTAAAGCTCTCTCGCCCTTCTCGTTGAACCCACGAAGCACCAACCTGTCGGTTGAAAGCTTGCTAGTATCAACTCTGAGATAAGCAAGGGTCTTTATGTTCATCACGTTGACCGATGCACCCGGATCAACAAGGACTCTTGATAACTTGAAATTTCCCACATCTACAGTAATGTAGAGGGGACGATTGTGGTCAGCAGTTCTCAAGAGTAAATCTTCGTCTGAAAAGGTAACCCCAGGGACCTCTTTGAAGTAGAGAGCCTCACCTTCTGAAGTTGCAGCCAACTGTGTTAAGCAAATCTCTGGATCGAGAAGTGCTTTAATTAGAGACTCCCTCATTTCTTTGGAAAGAAGGAGGGCGTCATAAATACTTAATTTTGCTGGCAACTTCCTAAGGTGGGCTAGAACATTGTAATCAACCTTAGGAACGACAGACTCGAAACCCGGAGGAATTAAAGGGAATTCTGGTTGTTGAGGGGAATCCGGACTTAAAATTTCGAATGAAGGTTGCTTGCCTTTATCCTGAGGGGGCAACCTAGGGGGTAAGACTTTACCGCCACGGAGTTGCACCTGCTCGACGTCTTCGGGCGGGCAAACTAGGGCAGTGTCTACACACACCATAGGTGTTGGATCATCATTTTCTGAAAGTGAGTCAGAATCTGAAAGTTCTATCAAGATAGGATTTCCTTGAAAATTGATTTGAGGGAAATCACTTTCTGATAAAGCTTCACATTCGACCTCTTCTTGAATAGTCGATTCAGGGAGGTTGGTTTGACTAACCTCAATATTTGGTTCATTAGGAGTTTGATTCAAAGCAGGAGAGTCATCAATTTGCATTTGAGATTCATGGTTAATCATCAAGACAGAAGTAGAAGGATGTTTTTTATTCATCTTTTGACCCTTCGCCTTTGATGGGGCAAAGTAAAAGTCAGATAACAAAAGAGGGGAAAGGGTTTTAACACCACCATCCGCCATTCTAATACATCTCTCATCTACACACTTCCTCTCTACAAAATCAGATTTCTCTTCTTTCACATTTTTCTCAGTAGTTCCTAAGACTACTGGAGAGGGAAGTGGCTCAACATCCTTCTGCGAAGCGTCCAGGTCAACTTTCCACACCGGGGCCTGGGCTATCGTAGTCAGCTGTTGAGAAAGACGAAAAGACTTGTTAATCGACTTTTTAAGTGCCCGGGACAAAGCAATGTCCCAACCATCTTCAACAAAACAAGAAGAGTTAAGAGGATTACCTGAAATGGTCTTAATTGAAGCCTTTTCTGGATCGACCAAGTATTCCTTAGGTATTATGATGTTACCTTGGGTGTAGTTCCTCTCAAGCCAATCTTTGAACACAACGCAGTCCTCAAGAGGGTGACTAAGCATCCTGTGGTACGGGCAATACTTGGGATCATCTTTCTTGCTCTCATCCTCAGGCCTCCTAGCCTCTGGCAACTGAAAATCTGGTTTCTTTAACAGACTTCTGAAGATCTTCTTAACTGACTCCCTTTTAAATGGATAAGGCTTTGCCAATCTCTCTCTAAAAGGGATGAAAGAGGGATCTCTAGTATGTTGAGGAACTATCTGAAAGGGCTGCTTCTGAGGCGGCTGTGGTGGAAGTGGAGTGCTAGGCTGACTAACCACTGGCCTCTTTCCTTTATCTACTGCTGAGACCACAGCTTTCTTTTCAAATGTCTTCACCAGTTTTGGACCCTTCCTTTCTTCAGACTGCTCTCGTAAGAATGGCATCCTAGGAGCCTCTTCCTGCAAATTGCTAGCCTTATTAAGAAGTTTCTCAAAAGTTTTAATAGTGAAACCCTTCAGGAGAAAAGCAACAGGACCGTGGATATTCTTCAAAAGAATCTCCACAGCATGTTGTTCTTGCAACTGGGGTTCACACTTCATCGAGAGGTTTCGCCACCTCAAGATGTACTCAACTAGAGACTCTCCCGGCTTTTGCTTTTCAACCACGAGATCGCCCACAGTGGTGCGTTGTTGCGCTCCAGAAAATCTCTTAAGAAAGAGGTTTTCTAGGTCGCTAAAGGTTCTTACTGAACCGTTGGGCAGATCGGCGTACCATTCAAAAGCAATGCCGGACAGACTACTTACAAATTGGCGAAATAGTAGAGCATCTGACCCTCCTGCGTTGCAACAGCTTGCTCGGAAGTGGGCCAGATGCTGTCTCGGATTTTCAATTCCGGTGAAAACTTTAAAAGTTGGTGGCACAAAGCCCTTTGGGTAAGGAACTAAGTCATATTCCTCGGGGTAGGGTCTACCCTTTGCAATAGACACAGTTCCTTGAGCATGGGCTAAGGCCTCCCTTACCTGGTCCTCAATTAACTTGCTTGATATCCTTCTGAGGTGGGATTGAAGGAATGGAGGAGACTGCAGGGTGAACTGGAGGTGTCTCTACTGGACAAGGGAGAGTCACAGGTGGTGACTCGAGAGGTCTGGAATTAAGTTCTGCCCTTTTGGCCTTTTCTGTGAGCTCTCGAGCTGACTGGTGGATCACAAAAGACTCTTGCTGTGATTTGTCCAACTTTTCTTGCATTTCTCTAACTTGTGACATCATGCTAGCGAAGCTGAGTCTCCAAGTTTTTTATATGTTCTTCATCTCTATCTTTCACAGACTCATCTGACTCTGACTCAACAGCATGCGGATCATCATCTTTAACAAATCGGCGCTTGCTGGGCTCAGCTTCTTTATTAGATCCTCTAGTTTCAACCACATGAATGCCCCCAACATAATCATCTTCATCTCCAAGGAGATCATCCATATCAGGGTCAAAAGAAGCCGTTCCTTCTTTGTTCAACAAGATGTTTCTTATTTCTTGAACTACCTCCTCGACCGGTCTATCCCCAATTGATTTAGGGTCAAGGGGTAAGTATCCTTTATACTCAGCCATATCAAACAACTCTTCAGAATCCATAAGGGCAATGATTTCTGTAAGTTTTGGATTAGGATCTGGTTGAGACTTTGTATCCGGTTCATCTTCCATTTCTAAATCCTGGTCAACTCTCTCCTCTTCGACTATCCCAGAGCTGGTAGTCAGAAGAGTGGCATCCTCTACAGGGAGAGGGACATATTCCTCAGGAGAAGTAGGAGCTTGTAAAGTGATAGTTCCCACATCTGGTAAGGTAAGGTCCTCAGACACCTGACTAAGGGGCCTAGGAATGACACTCGAACTTTGGGGATCATCAACTGGGGTAGCAGGAACGGTAACTATTGGATCCGGAGTCAAACTGGCTGTGGCAGGACTATCAACTGTAACAACTGGAGTACTAGCCTGAACATCCATCAATTCAACTGAACTCGGAGCGGGGTTGGCTGAAACTCGTTGGAGCTGCAGAATGAACTTAGAAGTTCTAGGAGGTGGTGGCAGACTCTCCAACTTAGTTCTTTTGGCACATATCTCCTTTCAGGAGATTTAGGTCTTTTTCCTTTAAGGTCCACAGACTTTTGAACTTCAACCCCTTTGGTTTGACAATCACAGAGGCCAATCTCACAGGTTTATGTGGGGGTACCGGGGGTCTACCAGTAGAGTGGCGGCCTCTCTCGGACCCAGTCAACACAATACCCTCTGTTTGAGAGGACAGAGGGCGTGGCACCCAGTGATATCCATCAACCAGTACCGAAGTAGCAGGCTGTCTAGCATACTTCTTATTCTTCCTAACGAATTGAGGGGTTAAATTCTTTGCTTCAGATACTTCTTCCTTCAGTACTTCTTTCTGGAAGCGATGTGAGATCACTCCCTTTAACTGTTTCACATATTCCTCTTTAGTCTGTCCGGTCTGTGCAGCGCAAGTGTGAATTATATTTCTCAAAGTTCTTGTCTTTTGAAGGTGTTTTTCTTTCTGAGTCTTCTTGGTCGAGTAGTCGACCGGGCATGGTGGAGAACGGGCTATCCTGGCTATCCTCTCCTCCCCTTGAGCTGAAGCCAAGGGGTAAAAGCGACTTCCCTTCAGGAGGGGAGAGGAAGCAGGAATAGGTAGCTCCTCAACAGCCTCAGGTTCTACTTGAGCCAAGGTCTTAAAGGGTAGAACTCTCTTAGCCTTAGAGATTTTCTTTCTAAGTCTCCTCAAGTAATTCTTCTTCTGATTCTTCGTGGTAAATATAAGTCCAGAACTAGACCCTTCTTCAAAAACAGACTTAATTTCAGTGGGAGGCTCAACAACTGGTTCAGGTTGTTTCTGATCATCACTGACTACTGGCAAGGTGGGTGCAGATCCCACAATTAACTCAACTACTGGGGGAGTTTCCTTACTGGCATCCAGGCTCACAATCTGGTGTCCATCCATAGAGAGCTCTAGAGTACTGAATCCCATTCCAAAAATAACAGTGCTCCCTTGGTCATTAACAGTTGAGGACAACTCTCGGTCAAAAGAGAAAATCAGTTGGCCAGCCATTTGAAATTTTCTGAAAGTTAGAGAAAATGATTGAAATTAGATTTTTTTGAAAAGAATGGTAGAAAAGTATTTCATTGTTATTTTTTGAAAGTATGACATATGTTGGCCCATGAGGGAATCGTATGGGGTAACACATGACAACTTGGAGTTTGAGAAATAATAATTTTTTTTGAAAATTTTGAGAATTTGAAAGGGGTTTTCTTACAGGTTCCAAAACACGATGGACAGAGTTTCCCCTTGCCCGAAGGCTTATGGAATTGTAAGAAAGCTCAAGTAAGGAGAAAAAGTTTAACCCTCCCCACCCTTAAAAGTCAAAGGGGAAGTGAGGGGGTTAAAACTAACAAGTTTTGGGATAAAATCAAAGATTTGCATTCTTTTCAATCTTAAGGATTTATATGTCGAACGAGAAATTTATCGACCATAAATCCATAAAATTAAAAAGGATATCCAGAGATCTGATTTGACACTGTCGCCTCACAGGCTGTGCTGGGGAAGAAGGTCAAAATCAGAACAAAAAGTCAAATTTAGAAATGAAACCTCTCTTTTAATATTTTGTTATTATTTTTAGATGTTGGCCACACTCACCCAAGGAAGAAATGGGCAAAGGGACCAACGGAAGAAAGGTAGTTAAGACTACCGATGAAACAAAATTCTGCCATTATTAAAGATGGAGAGAGAGATTTGTCCCACCGGGCGTGCCATTTTTTTGTTGGTGGAATTTTGGAAACATATTTTGAAAATATTAGTTTTCTTTAGGACTTAAAATTGAATTCTAAAATCGAATTATCTCGTTAGAAAAAGTATATCACCTCTCGAGGTGAAAATAAAATTTCATAACGGTATTCAGATTTAGAATTATGAAATTCATCTTGAATATCGTGATCGGATGCTAAAGAGAACTTCATATGGCCCCGAAGAGTCAAAATGAGGTTCAACTGAATATCCAACCGTAATATTCAAGAAGTGTGATCGTTGATTTCACATCCAAAGCCTTATCAAAGAAAAGTGTATCTCCCCGTAAGGAGAAAATACTATTCGATGATAATTCTTTGATTGTTATAATAACGATCACTAGTATTTTAAGTTTTCCCAAAGAAATCTAATTGAACTTTGAAAAATCAATTTTAAAATCAGGTGTGTGTGGTTCTAAATCTCCTACGAGCGCAAGCCCTCGTAGTTAATTACATCGTAGGGAGATAAAATCTCCTACGAAAACTCCCGATTAAAATAATGGCAAAATTTTATTTAGAGTTTCTAGGAGTGATATCAAAGTATGAATAGAATTATTGGAAAATCAAAAGGGAATGGATCAAAATTGAGCAGTTATTAACGGAGTTAAAGGAGGAGAGGTAGGGGACACTTTGAGATTCCAGAACCATCCGGAAGTGTCCCAACTTAATCTAAGTGTTGGGCTTTATGTTTTGGATCGAAATGGTATTTAATTAGAGTTGAGCATTTTATTAGAAATTTGGGATTAGATTCCCAACGTTTGGGGTCTTATAATCAAAGATCTGCCCCAGATCCTAAATCTATTTTGGACACTGGACCACAGTCGTCCGATCCTAACTAATGCAGTGCAAAACCTGGACTTACCCCGGCCTGGATTGGGGAGCCAGCTAACCACCTAACCGATTTAAAAGAAATGAATCCGGTCTTTTATGAAAGAGTGGTAGGGACGTTATAATTAAAGTTTTGGGGTGGCGGGGCCGACATCTAGAGATTTTCCTAATTGGCCCCTTTGACTTATGTTGGGTGTAAGAATGCTAAGGACTATGAGATTAAAATTTTGACTCTTTAATTTGTATCTAATGCAATGCATGCTGGTTAACAACCTCAAATCAAATATGCTTGAAATTTTTAAAAACAGGCTTATAAAATAATTTTTTAGAAGACTGGACTTCCCCAGGTCCGGCACCTCGTCCTCATAGGTCAGACTATCCGGACTCTACCCGCAGGCGGGGAAGGGTCTAAAGCAAGGAAAGAGTAATGCAGAAATATGCATGCGACCCCGGGGTCGATCCCCGGCTAATTCCCTAGATTCGTTATCTTTCTATGTTATTTAGACTCACTAAAATTTTAGACTTTTAAGATTATGAGTATAAAACTTTCGCACCCTCACGAGCCTCACGTATCCAGGCGAAAACAAAGAGCGGCATGCAATCGCCAAAAAACTAGTAAAAATAAGTAATCCTAAAGGCAATCAAATCATCAAATCAAATACAAATTAATTAATAAATGTCCATAGGCAGAATTGCCTTGCTTATTACAAACCAGAATATTACAGAAAGTAAAGTGGCCGGGCACCACTGACAACAACCCGGATTCTAAGCCTAGTAATGACGCAAGTTATTTTGAGTGGGATACTCTCAATCTTCAAGTCTTCAAATCTTCAATTTCATTCTTCTTTGGACTCCTTTTCTTCAATCTTCTTGGAATCTTCGTAGTGGATTACCCAAATGGACAAGAGGGCACTTCCCTCTAAGGGGAAGGCCGCTCTTTCCTCTTTGGGTAAGGAAGAGGTATGATCCAAATTTGGATTTCCAAATGGAAAAGGAGTGTTCCCCAAAGGGGTATCCTTTCCTCTTTGGAATCCAAGCTTTGGATCTATGTATCCCAACTCAAAATAAACTTTCACAACACTTGACACTTGCACAAATTACATTGATATCAAAATAAAAATCTAGACTCACCTGCAGGGTTATCCTAAGCAATTAATATATAAAAAAAAAGCAGTTATTCCCAAGCAGTTGTATATGAGCAGAAAAGAAAGTAAACACACTGGCCACGCTCTTTTTATGATTTGGGGGCTTTAGCAGCTGAAGCACCTGTGCAAAGAGTTTATAATATTTATGCATTTTTTTGATTTGCCCCCTTTTTTATATTGCCCTGCATGAGCGTGGCCACCTGCAGAAAACTGTGTCAACATCCAGATCGTACCTAACCTAAGGGTAATCTAGTCGCCAAACACATCAATCCATCCACAGAGTACAGAAAAAGTAAGCAGACACAGCAAAGCAATTTCATCCACAACATGCAGTGAAAACTACGAAAAATCCGGCACACAGCAGTAAAGTAAACACCGGCCTATCCTAGATCTAAAGTTGGTTGTCCTAGCACATCATCTAAAGTGTGTGAGAAAGGTCGTGTGGCTGGGATAGATCCTAAAGTGGGTGATTAGTTAAAGTTGTCTAAAAGTTTGGATTTGTTAAGGCTTAGAAGGGGATTTAAATTAAAATTTAAATATTAATGAATTAAGAATTTTAATTAAACATATTTTAAAATTTAATTGATTGCTACCTTTGTTTCACACCGAGGCCGTGAAGTTTATTTCACCTTCCTTGGGGCTAAGCTAATAGCCTCGTAGGCCTGGGTTACCCAGTAGCAATCGGGGTTGATTAAGTTATTTAAATTGGTTGGAATTAAAAGAGTGGATTAATATTAAAATGAGTTAGCTACTGATTTTAAAAGCTTGATTAATTTAAGTTTGCCATTAATTGATTCGTGGCGTTGTGCCACCAGGCTCGAGGAACCAGCCTCCTTAGGACACTTAGCCCCGCAGCCCGGAGTAGTCCAGACGATAAACTAAATTAATGTAATTGAATTAGATATTTTTAAAATGTTAAATAATTAAAAATTAATTTATTTTAAGGTTTGACACCCTTTAGAATTCATTCGTGGCGTTGTGCCACCAGGCTCGAGGAACCAGCCTCCTTAGGACACTTAGCCCCGCAGCCCGGAGTAGTCCAGCCAATAAACTTCAACTTTAGGGTGGTTGTTGTGTTTTAAAGGATTTGTTAAGTGTTTTAAACATTAAACCAATATTTTCTAAGTTTTAGAATGATTTGAGCTTTATGAATTTTTACAATATTTTAATGATTTAATTAAGGGGTTGAAAATTGACTTTTTTATTAAGACCAAATTCTGGAATGTTTGTATTTTATTAAAATACTAGACCTTACTACGATCAGTTAGAAGGTAAGTACGTTGAAATCAGATTTTTCTACATTTTATTACGAATGTTTGAAGTTTTGAACTAGTTTTGACTTAGAGTTGACCGATTTGTTGACTTTTTAAAACATTGCAAATTTCTGGAATTTAATATTTTTAATAAATACTAGACATTACTATGAGTTGAATGCAAGTGAGTTTGGGTGATTTGGATTTTTCTACAATTAGTTATGAATTATCGAAGTTGGGCATTTTAATGAATTTTAGGAATTTCTTAATTAGAGGGCCCCTTTTGTGATTTTGCTTCAAACAAATTCTCAATCTCTTGAAAACACCTCCAAAGGTCAGGAATAACCTAAGGAGGGATCCCCAAGTGTTTGGGAGATTTTTTTGATTTTTTTTAATTATTTATTATTAATTAATTATCTCAATTAAACATTGATTTTTACTTAAAATTAAATTAGGGTTTAAATTGCTGTCAAATCAAGGGGCTTTCAATTATCATAGATTAAGGACTGAATTCTGGTCAATTTGAGGGTTTATATGCAATTTTTGGATTTAAATTGGATTTATTACAATTTTTAGAAGTTCTAAAGGCTTAATTAAGGGTTTAAGACTTAGAAAATTAATTAGGGGACCTAATGACCTCAAAAATCAGTGAAAATTTCTCTAGGGGTTGAGGGTGTCACTAAGTTCAAATGTTCAAAGTTTCAACTCAAGGGAAAGTGAATCCTAATTATGGAAATTTTTCTAAGTTTTCTATACATGAATCCTTAATTATTGTCCTTAATTATGTCGCTAATCTTGATGGGCTTGAATCAATGTTTGAACTAACCCTCATACTCAATACACAAGGCATGCATGAATCACATAAACACATTCAATACCTAAATCTAGGAGAGCATTAGACTAAGTGGTGTGTGCACCTTAAGCATGCAATTAACTAATTAATATAATTAAGACAAAATTAGTGAATAATCAAGGAATGATTATCTACTAATCATCCCCATTAATTCCATTCAAACATGCTCAATCAACATTTAAGATCTCAAATGAAATCTTGAACACTTAAGGATTTACATATATATAGTTTCAAAAATATATATTAAAATACATAAATATAAATGGATTTATATATATAAATAGAAATATATATTATAAAATAATTAAATATATTATTAAAATACATGCTAATGAGTTGAAGGATTCACTGATCTCCATAGAAGTTTGAAAATAATAAAAGATTTTTCTTATATTTTTTTTAAATACTTAATATTTAATTAAATATAAAAAGGGTTAATAAGCTTCAATAATTCAAAATACCATCAAAATTTATTCCAATAGCATTGAAAATTTTTCTGGAGACCAGCCATGCACTCAACAACATACATGCCAATTTTCAAATAAAAATAATTTATACATAATTAATTAAAAATAAAATACATATTTCTGTATTTCTTAAATTACTAATAAAATAATAACCAAAAGAGTTTGATTTTATTTTTAAAATAAACTAGATGAAATTCTGAAAATTTTGATATATTATACTTAATTTTTGGTTATATATTTGATTTATTGTGATTTTCCAAAGTTTCTGTAATTAAAATTAATTAAAACACATTTTTTTTTAATTAAACGGCGGCGGTCAGACACGCGGCACGCTGGGATTGGCGGGATCGAAACCGCGTGATGGCGGGGACACGCGTCGGCCGCTGGCCGCTTCACGCGGTTTTCACTTAACCACGTCAGCGGCGCGTTACAGCCGTTGGATTAACCGCGGGTTCGATCCAACGGCTGAGATCAGATCCCGCGGTTTGATCTCACCAGGAGAGGATCAAACGACGGAGATTCGATCCCGCTGTTCCGGATGGACGGCCCTGATCTCGCCGGACGGATGATCGAACAATGGATCGAAGGCGCAGTCGAATCAGACCGCGGAAGGGCTTGATCTGGACCGTTGATCGAGCGATCAACGGTCCAGAAAACATACACTCACCGGAGACCGTGAGTGACGCCCTATAGAACGTATTTTGCCTCGTTCTCTCGATCGGATCGATCATTTCACTTGAAATTTTAAACTTAAATTAAGGACATGAACAGAAATCGTGGGGAATAGTTCGCTTTAGCTAAAACCCTAAAAGCATAAAGCTATTTAGATCTAACTAATGTGACCTAGATCTAGGGTTTTAGGGAGTTATACCGTTGGATCTTCGAAATTTCTGGATGGTTGAGCTTGTAGATTGTCCAAGTGAAGATTCCCAGCGAAAATCCAAGCTCGAACGCGTCTGGATCGGCTGCTATAGGCTTGGGACGGTCTAGGTGGTGGTTTCGCCAGAGAACTCGCCGCCGGTGACGTGCAACGACCTGGATTTTGTAGTGGGGAGGTAGAGGAAGCTCTGGAGATTCAAAACGAACTGAGAGTTCGATCTGGGAGGCTAGGGTTAGTGAGAGAGGCTGCTTTGATCAATCATGCTCAAAAGTTGCCTTTCTCCCTATTCAAACGAGCTGGGCTAGATTGGATGGCTAGGATTGATGCAGGGGCTCTCCAGATGACGCCACCTGTCCCTGGGAAAGCTGGAAGGCTGCGGAAAGGGCTGGACAAGCCTTGCTCCTATTGGGTGGACTTGGGATGAGTGAGAGGAGACATTGCCAATTATGGCTAAATAAGGGATGGAGCTTGGTTAGAGGGCCTACTAGAGGGCTTTAGGTCACTAATAGGTCAGCCTTGGGGAGTTAAATCAGAGAAAAAGGCTTAAAAGGCTGATTAGGACCTTTTAGAAGGGTCTAAACCCTAGGTTTGACCAAATTGACCAGTCAACTGGTCAATGGGGCTGATGTGGCATCCAAGCAGGTCATGGAGTCTCTCCAAGTGGCTGGATGGGTGTGACTTGAGCTAGGTCCAATGGGTTGAAGGGGTTTGACCATACAAATGGCCCCTTAAGCCTTGGGTTGACTGGTTGACCAGTCAACTCCATCAAGGGTTATGAGATTTTCAATTAGGTGATTCAAATGAGTTGTTTAGGTGGATTGGAGGGTGGTTCCAAGAGCCATGTATGTCAAATAGATTAAGAAGGCTTAATGGGCCTTTAATGGGCTTCTAGGCCAAAACTGGTTGACTTGGTCAACCAGTTGGGTTCAAGGGCTAGAAATGGGTTCAACAAATTCAGAATGTCATCCTGAGTCTATTGTTTGTGGTCCCAGGGTTTGGAGGGGTCAATTTGGTCAAAATCACCATTTGAGCCCTTAAGGGCTTGTTTGGTCAACCTGGGTTGACTTGGTCAACCAGGTTGACCCAGGGTCTGGGTTTGGGCTCAACAGGCTTGAAATGATATTTTAAGATTAATGGAAGTGGTTGGATGGCCTAAAGAGGTCATTTGGGTCAAAACACATGTTTGGACCCTTAAAGGGCCCCTTGGGTCAAACCAGTTGACTTGGTCAACCAGGTTGACTCAAGAGTTGGAAATGGGTTCAAAAGATTTGAAATGACATTTGAAATTTGTCAAAGGTGATTTCATCCCATTTGGAGCTCATTTGGTTTGAAATCCCCATTTGAGCCCCATAGGGGTATTTTGGTCAATTTTGACCTATTGGTCAACTATGGTCAAAAATGAGTCTGAAAAATGCAGTTTACTGCTCAATGGGTTAAATTCAAAGGTCTGGAAGTGATTGGAGGCTTGGATAAGGGTTCCAAGGTCAAAATCTCAAAAGAGTTATGCTCAGTGGCATAGGCTGTAAATATTTGAAGGTTTTACAGCCTTTGAATTTTAATTCAGATTCTGGGGTTAGAGACCTCAGAATGAGCTCAAAATTGTAGGGTAGCCTTTAGAGACATGTCTTATCACTTTGCAAGTGATAGACCCTGAATCAGAGGCCATTTGACTGGGTTTTGAAATGTTTGAAAAATCTCTGAAAAGGGTGTTTAGGACAGGGCCTCTAGAGTTTGAATTTGAGTCTGAATTCTGGGTTTGGATTTGATTTGAAGTTTGAATTAATTTGGACTTGAATTGGATGGAGTTTGAGATTCAAATTGGTTACAGGTAGGAATCAAATTGAAATTGGAGTGGATTAAATATAGGAATTGATTTAAAATTGAGGTTGATCAAAGGTGGAGGTTGATTTGGAGTGATCCTAAGATTTAGGAGAGTTCTAAGATCTAGGATTTAAAGGGATCCTGGGCTCTAGAATAGGCTCTCAGGTCTAGTTCTAGGAAAGATCCTAAGGTCTAGAGTGGATCCTAGGGTCTAAGATTAAATCTGGATTTTGGATGGGTCATAGTGACCTCATACAAAAAAATGAGGTCAACAACCCCTTAGCTACTAATCTGGCTTTATTTCTTATTAATTTTTCTGAATCATTGATCTTATTTTTGAAGATCCATTTTGTTCCAATAACACTTTGTTCTTTAGGTCTCTTGACTAACTCCAAAACATCATTTCTTGTGAATTATTTAAGCTCTTCTTGCATTGCTAGAATCCAGAATTCATCTCCTAAGGCTTGATCTATACTTATTGGTTCTATCATAGGGATGAATACTGAATGACTAACCTCTTTCCTAAGTCCATGCCTAATCCTTACACCTTTTGACGGGTCTCCTAAAATTAACTCTTTAGGATGACTAGAGGAATATCTCCATTCTCTAGGAAAATCTTCCTGAGGTTCTACCCTTTCTCCTAAGTTCATAGTCTCTACTCCTTGAATTGCCTCTATTTCATCATCTTCAATTTTATTTTTAGAGGGCTTATCTGATACATCAAATACTATATGGGTGGACTCTTCTACTACTAGGGTTCTCTTATTAAAGATTCTATTGGCCTTACCTACAGATGAATAACCTAAGAAGACACCCTCATCAGACTTGGGATTGAATTTTCCTAAGGGAAGTTTTCCATTTACCAATATGAAATATTTGCACCCAAAGACATGTAAGTGTGAAAGATTTAGTGTCCTACCCTTAAGGAGCTTATAAGGAGTTTTATTCAGCTTAGATCTAATGTTTACACTATTTAAAATATAACATGTTGTGTTGACTGCTTCTGCTCAAAAGTATCTAGGAATAGTGTACTCCGCTAACATACCCCTAGCAGCTTCTACCAAAGTTCTATTCTTCCTTTCTGCTATACCATTTTGTTGAGGTGTTCTAGGGGCTGAGAAATTGTGTTCTATTCCTATCTCTTGACAGAATGATTCAAATATATCATTTTGAAACTCTCCATCATGATCGCTGTGGATTGTTGAGATTTCACAACGTAATTTTCATTGAATCCATGTGGAGAATACCTTAAATTCCTCAAAAGACTCATTCTTATGTGCTAGGAATCTAACCCAAGTGAATCTAATGAAGTCATCTACAATCACAAATCTATAATTTTTTCCACCTAGGCTGGCTGTACTAAGGGGTTCAAATAAGTTCATGAGTAGGATTTTTAATGGCCTAGAGGTGATCACATCTCTAATTAAATGAAAGGATGATTTGACTTGTTTTCCTAGGTTGCAAGCATCACATAAGTGATCCTTAGTAAAGTCTAACTTAGGTACGCCTCTAACTATGTTTTTCTGAGTGATGTTTCTAAGTGTTTTCAAGCTAGCATGGCATAGTCTCCTCTGCCATAGCCACGAGTCATCAACTATTATTTTCAAATAAAATGAATTTGAACTATCAATGCATTCAAGATTTATTATGTAAACATTGTTCATCCGTTTTCCTTCTAAAAACTAGTTTATCATTTAAACTAATCAGACATTTATCAGACAAAAATTAAATGTCAAAACATTTGTCACATAATTGACTAATGCTAAGTAAGTTATGCTTCTAACCATCAGCTAATAAGATATTTTCAATTAAAAAATTCTTAGCATTACCAACAATACCTGAGCATATCACTTTCCTGGTAGTGTTGTCTCCCAATGTTACTTTGCCTCTGGTTCTGGTCTCCAGTAAGATGAACTTCTTCATATCTCCAGCCATGTGTCGTGAGCAGCCACTATCCAAGTACCACATGCTCTCACTAAGTCTTTTGTGAGAGCATCCCTACAATTTCATTCAAAGATTAGATTTGGCAACCCAAGTGAGTTTGGGTTCCTCCTTATATTTGTATGAATGAGATGTATGCATGTTATGCTGTGATGGATGCAATTTAGGTCTTCATACTAAGTGTGTCCTATGGTAAATTGTGCATGTGCGGGCAATGTGACCTAGCATGCCACAAGAGAAGCACCTAATGACTTCAGAAAATGGATTCACTAACCTATGTGGGTGGTGATGCCTCTTTCTAAAGTTGTGTGATGCATGCTGTGTTGAGGGTTGACTAGGTTGGGCTAATGTGAATGATGCAATTTCTTTTTCTAGTTCTTTGATTTTTTCTTTAAAAGTATTGTTTTGATATGTCAATCCATGAACTTTTATTTGTAACAAATGCTTAATGTGATCCACTTCTAATGCAAGTTTGTCTAGTCTATTAAAAGCCTCTTCTAGTTCAACATTAGTGATTTTCAAAGTTTCATGCATTTTAGTTAGTTCAATATGCTTCTTATTTAATGCATCATATTCATCAAGAAGTAGCATGTGATCTCTTTCAAAATCAGAATTTCCCTTAACTAAGTTAGCATGCTAAGTTTGTAAATAACTAAATTCAACATTAAGCTTGGCATTCATCTTTTTCAACTTCCTATACGAGTCATGGATATTCTCAGAAATAATTCTTCATATGAAAGTTGACATACCTCATCTTGATCCGATTGATCAAGGTTATCATTAGCCATAAAACACAAATTTATTACCTCATCCTCTACTTCTTCTTCTGATGATTCTGAGGTAGAGTCAGCCCAAAAATATTTTTGTGTTTTCATTTTTCCTTTCTTATACTTGGCTTTGTCCTCGCTCTTTTCCTTAACAGGTTGGTTCTTTAAGTTGGGGCAATCAGCTCGAAGGTGACCTGGCTTCCAGCACTCAAAATAAATTGTGTCAGATGAAACCTTATTAAACGTAGAAATTTTACCTTTGTTCCAGCCATTTTGATGATGCTTTTTTTTTCTCTTTAAGAAGTTCTTGAACTGTCAGGTCATTAGTGCTATATCATCTTCTTTCTCCCCTCTAGAACTTTCACTTTCTGAGTTGTTTTCTTTTAATGCCACCGTTTGCTCCTTCTTTTTACCTACATCACTTTGCCTTTGGCTCACTCCTTGCTCGTATGCAATGAGTGACCCAAGGAGATTATCAATAGAATAAATGTTAAGGTCTTTAGACTCAGTGATAGAAGTTATCTTTGCATCATAGGAGCTAGGTAAGCATCGAAGAATCTTATTAACTTTCTCAGAATTTGAAATCTCTCTACCTAAAGCAAGCAAGGATGTCATGATTTGGGTGAACCTAGTGTACATGTCAGATATTATTTCGCTAGGTTTCATATCGAAGAGTTCATAATCATGCAATAGAATGTTAAGCCTAGACTATTTCACTTCACTTATTCCTTCGTATGTAATGCACAGTCTATCCCACATCTCCTTACTAGAAGCACAAGTAGAAACTCTCATATAGTCCTCAGACTTTAATGCACAAAAAAGTAGTTTAAACATTTAGCATTCAACTGGGCTAAATCCCTATCCTCATTGCTCCATTCAATAAAAGGTACTGGAGTTTTCACTCCATTCAAAATTTTAAAAGGTGCAACATATCCATCATTGACTAACATCCACATGCGGTAATCAATAGATTACAAAAAGGTAGACATCCTAATTTTCTAGAAATCAAATGGAATATTATCAAAAAGAGGTGGGCGGGTTACTGAATAACCCTCCGCGGTGTTACTATTACCAAATGCGACATGATCATTTTTTCAAGGTTTTCTAAAACACTATTTTTGAAAGAAGGCTCTGATACCAATTGAAATAACTAGATGGACAAGAGGGAGGTGAATTGTGAAAACTTTATAGTAATATTTAAAACCTAAGCAGGAGTTCTAATTTTTTTTATGTTTTTAAATTTTTAACATGAAAATTTAAACAACTTCTAAGGCAAGCAACTGAACTCAACGTGCAACAATAAAAGTTTTCTCTTTCATAAGTTTTTCCAAGCAAATATTATGAAAATAAAAATGCACACACGAATAAAAAATAATAAGGAAAAAGCACACCAAAATTTTTATAGTGGTTCGGTCAAACCATGACATAGGTCCACTCCCCGGAGTCCTCTGCTCTAGGAATTTCACTACAAACTATAGCTCTCGTTTTCCCCCCTCGGCAAGGCGGATAAACCCTTACAATACTCCCTTTCACCAACCCATTATGGTGGAGTGCCAAGCGTTGAATCCCCATCCACCACTCCTCTTGGCCGGACCTAAAAATGACGGTAGAGAACCTTCTCATTTTTCTCCCTCCTGGAGAAGGGAGAGTACTTTCGAGGTGACAGATGTAGAAAAGTCTCTTCATTAGAGAGCCTCCCACAAGTTCTTCGTGGCCACAGGAGGAGCAAGATGCAGCAAGTTCGGAGCAACCGTGTGATCTCCCTCACACCTCTTCTCCCTCACCAAGCTCACCTTCTCCTTCCTCTCTCAACCTCTCAAAACTTCTCAAGACCTCTTTCCCAAGGATGTCCTCTCTAACCTCGTTTCCCTCTTCTGTCTCTCTCTTAAAACATGACAATTGGGACACATTAAAACGGGCTCCAAAATCCCTGAATTTGCAAAGTAAACGTTATAATCGTACGGTAAAATTTTTTATCGTACAGTACGATATATATAAACAGGCTTCGTCTAGGTATGAAGATGTACCAATAGATCAAAAAATAATTGTACGGTACTATCCACAATACTACTGCTCGTATAGGATGATAGACAGGACGATCAAATGTCTTCTCTGTTCATCATATGGTACTATCTATATCATACAATACGAATGGTTAAAATCAAGGCATCATCTAGGATGAATTCTAGGATGATTAAATGTCATCTCTGTTCATTATATGGTACATTCTATGTTGTATTGTATGATGAGACAAAAATAAGGAATCGTCCAGGATGATCTTTGGGATGATCAGAATTCATATCTTTTCATCGTATTGTATGAATGTGTTCGTACAGTATGATGTTCAATTTGTAATTAAGCCTTGATTTCTTGCACTTCGTACAGTACGAACGGAGGAAAATAACTTAAGTTAATATGATTGCTAGGGCTTCAGATTTGAAGCACATCATACAGTATAAAATAACTTCGTACAATACAATTAATAGACAATGAAAAACTATATTTTTTTATTTTAAAAACCCTCTCCTCCTCTGTGTGTGCATGATTGCTCAGTCTTACCTATAGTTTGTGGCCAGACTCTAGAAAATAAAAAGTAAAATAAATAATAAATTACATTGTCAGATTTATACTCCTAATCTAACCAGTTATGAGTCTTCCCGTCATCCTGAGTGGCTTGTAATCTTCCTGAAATGTTAGTACTCGTGAATAATAGCATACAATAAATTGTATTCAATGAAAAGTAGTTCAGACGATATTATTTTTCATCATCAAATTCTCAAACTCGGTGTCAGGGTTGCAACAACTACTCCCCTTTTCGACATCACAAAAGAAAGAGGGAAGTATAAAAGAAAAATAGAACAAAAACTATAAAAAAGAAACAAACTACATCACAAAAAACAACACAAGAAAATAAAATACAAGATTGATGGCCCCTAATCATCAGAAGGAGATGGTGTTGGTGCTGCTGGTGAGCCACATACGTATCAAATCGAGCAATATCTTCCACATGTTGTTGCTCTTGTGTAACAACATAGGAGTCAAGCCGAGCCTCCCACTAGTCAAACAACTCTACCAGCTGATCCAGTTGAAAGTGCTAGTGGAGTAGAGCAGGTGTAGGAGCCACCTCCTCCTCAGTTCCCTCAGCTTCCTCGTGCTTTAGGTGGCGACGAGTACTGTAAAGAACGTGAAAGAGCTATTGGTGTAGAAGGTAGGTTGAAAATTAGGTGGGGCGGGCTATTAAAGGTTGTACTTAGATTCCAAGACATATGTTATGATATGTTCAAGGGCAAGGTTAGGCTTCCTTCTATGTCCTAGATCCCTAATTCTAGTGAGGTGTTCAATGTGTGAAAAATAAGATCAGTAGCATTGAATTCTCGGTGGGCCATGACATAGAAAGTGGTGATCGAAAGGAGAGGATTAATGTGGATACAATCACCAGCTTTGGGAATAATAGTGGTTTGAAGTGCATGTTTGATTTTCCTAGCATCATTGACTTAGGAGACAAAAGTGTTTTACAAAAGGTGATTAGCTGAAGCCCAGTCAAAATCAAGATCTTGAGATATGATGTGAAGCTTATCTCCAATGGTGGATAACTAAAGGAGCTCATGATAATCTTGATAAGTGATTTCGATCGGATGTTTGTTGATATAAGATTGAAGTGTAGTGTAAGAAGAGTTGATGCAAAAGCTTACAAAAAATTTAAAAAGTACTTTAGAATTGAAAGAAATGACAAGGTAAAGATGAATGTGAGATAGGTGTGTAAAAAGGTCAAAAATATTGTAAGAAAGCATATGTGGATTGACAATCTGAGATAAGGTGATCTTAGGTTTCTTGTAACATAGGTAGGCGACTTGGTCGGCCGCCTCAGAGAAATAAGAATCAATGTAGGCCCTCGATGAGCTTTTATCTGGCATTCTAAATCATTTTCCTCCAACCATGAATAAATAAATTAGATAAAGAGTGAGAGAAAGGATGAATGGTGGAATTTAGGGGGGAAAAAAGTTTGAAAGCTACTATTTATAAAGAAACAGTTTTATCATTTAGGATGAACAAAAAAACATTCAAGAGATCAGGTGAAATTATTATATTCAGGATGATTGGTCAAAAAGGTTGTTATATCATCTGGGATAATAAAACATTGGTGATTGCCCCTAAGAGTCATGCTGGATGACCATTAAAAAAGCAGAACATCTAAGATGATTAAGTGGATCATCCAGGATGATTGACAATAATGGATTATAACGACCAAATTTAAAATGTGTATTGACTTTGCCACGTTGATCATCCAAGACAAACAGGTGGATCATCCAGTATGATCAACAATAATTGGGCAAAAATTGAGAAGATGGTCCTGGATGAGGAGTATCATCTAGGAAGATCATAAATAATTGAAGTAGAATACAATCAAATCATTCAAGATGATAATGGATCATCCAGGTGTGTCATAAATAGAAAAGTCATATAAATCATCAGATGGAAGGTTAAGAGTGGATTGAATGTATCATCTAGGATAAGATGAATATCGTCTAGGAAGAAGTGACAAAAAATTAAAATTCTGAAGATGGATATATATGATCAGAGATTACTAAAAAATAAGTAAAATAATAAAAAAGATAAAAATAAAAGAACAAAAAAGATGATAAAAATGACAAAAGGAATGAAACTAAAGGTTTTTTTATCAACAAATGAATATGATAAATTCTCCATATGATTGAATTAAAAATTTGTAATAATCGATGAGTTAACATCATTAAAATTCAAAAATGATAACCGATCATGTTAGCCTTAACTCAGACTTTTCACAAGGTAAATAATCTTTTGAAAATAAAGATTTAACTCATAAAAATCAATTGCGTAAGAAAAAGAGATCTATTTAAAACTTGGTTCTAAAAAATATCTTATAAAATAATATATCTAAGTCATAATTATGAATTTCGAACATAAGCCCTTGAAAATATCAAGCGACACATGAATTCTTCTATGATTTAAATGTTTGAAAAAGAAGGAAGCTTGCTTTTTGTGAGTTCATTTTATTCCTCTTGTCAATTGATTGACGCACTTTGTGTATATTTTGATTTTTGATACACTTTGTGTATCTTTTAATTTTTTTGGCATTCATTGCACATTTTTTTAGTTTTTCTTCTTTTTTGGTTCATTTTATGCCCTTGCCATTATTTTTTACAAGATATATCCCTTTCAAAACTTTTAAATACTCTCAGTTGTGAGAATATCTTCCAAATATTAGAGAAGAAAAACTCACTCTCAAATATAAGGAAGACTAAATCACAAAGTTGAATCAAATTAATATGATAAATTCAACGATAAGATTACGAATGCTTGAAAGTGATTTAATGCCTTTGAACATTATTTATATAAGATAAATTACTATAGCAAGAAAAAAACGATCTCAATTTTAAAGTCCAATCATTAATTTGAGATAGACTTTTATTTAGAAAAAAAATTACACCACTAAATGAAGTTAGAGGAAGGGAAACAATTAACAGAGTTTCTTCCTTTAACTAATTTATGGATATCAAACATTGACTATAAATTTTCAAAAACAAAAATAAGGCACAAAATATCATTTTAGTGGCACTCAAAAAAAAAAAAGAAATAAAGAAGAAAAAATAAATTAATAGAAATGAAAACACAAAAAGAACAATAAAAATAAACAAATAAAAACTAAAGTCAATACAAATAAAAGAAACCAACAAACAACATATCAAAAATTAAAATTCAAAATTCATTAAGCATTAAGTTCTTGTGTTGTGAGCATCCACTATCTAGGTACTACATGCTCTCACAAGATCTTTTGTTATAGCAAGCCTACAAAATTATCAAATATCAGATTTACAAACCCAAACAAGTTTGGGTCCCTTCTTATAAAAAGAAGAATGTAATGCATGTGTGTTATGTATTGAACCATGCAATTTATGTCTCCATACCCAATGTGTAATATGATAAACAAGGCAAGTGTGTGAAATGTGTCCTAGTATGCCACATAAAAAACATCTAACACCAGGAAAAAGATTTATTAATCTATTCAGGTGATAGTGCCTCTTACTAGGTTTCAAAACTTTTGGCTTTAGATAAGGTGTGGGTATAGTCTTATTTTCCTCAAGTGCTTTTAATTCAGCTTTAAAAATCACATTAGCACTTTCTAAAATAGTATTATCAACTCTCAAATAGTGCTTCATACTTTCAGATTCATCAATATATATATTTTAAAATTAGTTTCAAGTGTAGTGTGTGATGCTTTCAATGAATCATACTCAATGACCAACTCAGAATGCTTTTTATTTAACTCATCAAGTAAAGACATGTGATTGCTATCAATTATAGAGTGATCTTTAAGTAAAATTTCATGCTCTTTTTGCAAATTTAAAAGTTTCAGTTTCAAGCTAACATGCAATTTCTTAAGTTTCTTATATGATGCATGAATTTGTTCTGAAACTTCAAGTAATTGATTGTAGGTTGGCTCACATACCTCTTTTTGGTTAGACTGACCAAGATGATTATCCGCCATCAAGCACAAATTTATAGTCTCCTCCTTAACTTTGGTTTCAGAGGAGTCAGATGTAGAATCCACCTAGAACATCTTTTGAAACTGCTTCTTATCCTTCCTGAACTTGGGTTTCTCCTCACCCTTCTCCTTACTTGGGTGAGTGTTAACTGTAAGACAATTAGCTTGTACATGTCCTGGCTTCCTGCATTCAAAGAAAACCATATCAGAAGAAATTTTAAAACTTTTGCTACCCTTACCTTTCTTCCATTTTTTATGGTGCTTTTGTTCCCTAGAAAACTTTTGAATTGCCTAGTGATTAAGGAAACATCCTTGCTTTCAGACCCAAAAAAATCAGTATCCATATCATTGTCCTTCAGTGCCACAATTTTCTCCTTTTTTTTCTCACCTGCATCAAGTTATCTTTGGTTCACTCCTTACTCGTAAGCAATGAGTGATCCAAGTAAGTTATCAATAGAATAATTATTCAAATCCATATATTCAGTTATTGCAGTAGTCATGACATCAAAGAAAGAGGGCAAGCATCTCAAAATTTAATTAATTTTTTCATTGTTAGTGAATTCTCTTCCTAAAGCATACATTGAGGTGATGATTTGAGTAAATCTATTGTACATATCAGATATCTATTTAGTAGGTTTCATACAAAAAAGTTTGTATTCATGTTGTAAGATATTCAATCTTGATTACTTAATTTCATTTATTCCTTCATAAGTAATACACAATCTATTCCATATTTCTTTAGCAGTTGCACAGGTTGAGACATGTATGTATTCTTCAAATTTAAAAGCACAGAAAAAATAGTTTAAACATTTTACATTCAATTATGCTAAATCTCTATCATTAAATGTCTATTCAGTAAAATGAAGTTTAATTTTTATGCCATTAATTTCATGTGATGGAGGTGAATAACGTTCTTTAACAATCATCCACATGTGATAGCCAATGTATGGTAAAAATGTGGACATGCAAGTTTTTCAAAAATCAAAAGGTATATTGCTAAATAAAAGTGGTCAAGTAATAGAATACCCTTCTGCAGTATTATAATTACCAAAGTTAGCCATGGATTGAAATTCAAAAGTTATCAAAAAATAGATTTTATGAATCCCGTTCTAATACCACTTGAATGTTTGTCAGTAATGTTAAGCTCTTGTAAACTAGCCCGAGGCTAACCAAGAGGGAGTGGTGAATTCATGTTTTAAAAATTTCTCAAACAAAAACACAATCTTAAACCAAACCAATAATCACCACAAGAAAATTAAAGTGTGAAAATTAAATGGGGAAAAGCAGTAAGAAAGAACACACCAAATTTTATAGTGGTTCAGTCAACTTGACCTACATCCACTCACTAGAGCCTCTCCTTCGAGTATTATACTAAACTCAGTAACTCTCCTTTTTCTCCCATAGCAAGGCAGAGAAGCCTGTATAAACCTCCTTTCCACCGACTCCGATGAGGCAGAGAACCCAACTCATTTTGCTTCCTCTTGAAGCAGGCATAGAACCTGAATCCTTTTTCTTCCTCCTGAAGCTGGCAGAGCACCTCGATTAATTGCTGAAGTATAACTCTCTCTAACATCCAAGGAATTAGGGCCGACGATTAGAGAAGACAACTCTAATCCTTGCTTGAATCAACCTTTTTGAAACCCTTCACAAACTCTCCATCATAAGATCATATCTCTCCTCTCTCTCTCTCTCCCTCGCTCTCCCACTCCTCTACTCTCTTAG
Source organism: Dendrobium huoshanense (assembly GCA_016618105.1). Lineage (NCBI taxonomy): Eukaryota > Viridiplantae > Streptophyta > Magnoliopsida > Asparagales > Orchidaceae > Dendrobium > Dendrobium huoshanense. The sequence continues at coordinate 17,217,301 of CM028355.1, forward strand.
ATCAAGACAGTAGCAAAAGATATAATCTTGGGAAAATAAGAGGTCTTATATAGAAGAGCTTCAAATTTGCTCTTAATTGTGACAAATCGATATAGATCATCCAGGACGATCGATGAATCATCCTGTACGATTAGTATAAATTTATCTCAATCAGCTAGAATGATCTTGGAGAGTTTGGACAATTAAAGGACATGTTAGTTCTGATCATTCAGGATGATAGGACATCTTCTTATACAATTAGTTAAAAATATGTAAGTCTCCTAAAGTGTTCCAAGCTTTCCCTTGAGCTCCAGAGATCTCCCCTTCCATTTCCAGACCAAAACCCACCTTTAAACCCCTCCCAACGATGATCTTTCTAGAGATCCCAAGCATTTTTCATCCAAGGAGTTATGGCAGTCGATCCAAGGCATTTCAGACTATGCTTTTAACTAGGGAAACTTATGTGGATAGTATACAAGTTCAACCATATCAAGAACTCAAATATCCAATGGGGAAATTACTTAAAACTTTATCCATATGTCACAACACTTAGATTGAAATAGTTTTATGTAAAATGCTAGTTTTATTTTTTTTCTCCGTAGTATTTTTCTTCATGTGTAGTTTCTAATTTTAAAATTTTCAATCAAATTAATGATCCATCTGAGAGAATGAAGCAAAATAGTGATCCTATAGCATTTTTATAGTCTACATTAGTTGTATATTTTTTGGACCGTTCATCATGAAAGTCCGTTAGGGATGTTAGGCCCTATGAACTGGCCCAAAGCTAATTAAGAGATAGAGGTGAATTGGTAAAAAAATATCTTTCAATCAAAACCAATATCACCAAAATCAAAACCAAAGTGCAGAAATTAAATGTAGAAGTAATAAAGAAAGAACACCCCGGATTTATAGTGGTTCGGTCAAACCTTGAACTACGTCCACTCCGTTGAGGCACCCTCCAAGTATTGCTCTAAACTAAGTGTCTCTTCTTTAGCCCTCACAGCTAGGCAGAGAAGCACTTACAAAATCACTTCCACCTTCCCTGGTGCGGCGGAATCACCGGGTCTTTTGACACCAAAGAGATCTTCCTCTTTGGTGAACTTCTTTCGAGACAAGCCTTTAATCCGATAGTATTCAGGTGTGAGCTTGCCGGAGCAACCTTGTGGAACCCCCTCCACACTCCCTTGCGTCCCCCCTCACAGGATCTTCTCCCTCTCTCAAACTCCACCCTTTCCTCACTCCCTTTCAAGCCTTCTCTTCAAGTTTTCACCAAAAGAAAGAAGCTACAATGGCTGCCAAATACACTTACAAAGTTCCTTGTCATAGCTTAAATAGAAGAGCTAAAAACGAGCTCATTAATACAAGTTGCCGATTTTATCATCCAGGTTGATATTCATATCATCCTGTACGATCAGTGCAAATTAAGCCCAATCAGCCGGAACGATTTGAGACGATCAGTAGAAGTTTATTCATATCATTCAGGATGATAATATATCATCCTGGACGATCAAAACAAATCGTGGAATATTGTCCTGAACATTGCCCTAAAAAATAGCCGTCTGATGTCCATTCGTCCAGCATATCGGCCTGGACGATTTTGCGATCGTGCAGAACGATTTGATCGTGAAATCAAGTCATAATTGCTTTCCTTAAATTCCAGAGAAATTTTGGAAAAATTATCCTGGATATCCTAGATGATATTTAGTAGTCCTGGACGATCCTCTGGACGATGTCCAAAAATAATTCATTCCAAAATAGATCTGGCGGCAGATTCTTTCTATTTTGAGCCTATCGTCTTGGCTGATACAAAATAGTCCAGGTTGATGTTTTTTGCATAATGACGGCTGCTTTAATGAGGATGCCCTAATTAGGGTTTATGCTTTTGAACTGATCATCCAGGAAGATATAAAATCATCCCGGATGATGTTACCAAAAATAATAAACTCTAGGGAATAGTCAGAAATCTTCCAAGTTAAAAAGCATCAGGAGCCACACCAAATACAATAGACTCAAGAAAGGAAAAAGGGTACAAATTGACTCAGACTTAACTACCCAATTTTGAGCTAGTTTTAAATTGCAGTCTGATTGTGTGGACCTGAAATGTCAATAGATAAGGCAGTCGTAGAGAAATAAGAGTGTTTGCCATCATCAAAATCATAAACCATGAAAATAGATCCGCAATACATCACACTATCAATAATCCATATCTCATTGTACTGTGACTCCATTTAATGGTTTGCTCAATCTAGTGGTTAACACTTTTTTCTGACTCATTCTCAACCATTGTACTTTTTTACATAAGATCAGACAGCCTCCAAGCCCTGCTGACTTGGATAAGTAGCCCATGCCTTCACGGTGCTACGTCCCAAATTATTGGCTAATGATTACCGCAGTGCAATAATTAGCCATTAAGGCTCAACTATTAACGGAGTTTAGAATCGGCAATTTGGATGATGCTACGTAGCTCTCCATTATGGTGGAACTGATTAAAATCGCAAGATCGCGCCATGTGTCTTGCAATTACTAGCGCCGCCATCATTGTTAATTTAATTAATAAAAAGATTTTTTAAATATTTTTAAATAAAAAATTTTGCAAAATTAATTTGAAAAGAAAATAAGTCCAAAAACTCACAATTTTACATCAAATTTATTATAATTTTATAAACTTTAATTTAAAATTAGTTTCAAATTTAAATATTTAATTTATCTTTAATAATTTTAAATATTAAAACATTTGAGTAATTATTTAATTACTTAATTAAATGCTAACTAAATATAAATGAATTTTTTTAATATTTTATTATTAAAATTCTAGAGAACAACATGAAAATATTTATTTTAAAATCAATATTAATTTAATATAATTTATCTAAATATTTTTATTTAAATTCTAATTAACAATTAATATCATTTAATTTCAAGTATTTAATCAAATTTTCTTCCAAAAATTGAAAATTTTTTTTAAAAGAATATTTTAACTAATCAAATCATTATTTAAAATATAAAATATTTTAAAATTCAATTACTTTTAATATTTAAATATTTAAATAATTATTTAACTAAGGATTAATTAACATAAAGGAAAATTTAATATTATTTTGTTAAAAAACAGATAATATAATTTAATGTTTTTGAAATTAAAATTTTATTTCCACATTTTAAGTATCTTAATCAATCTCACTAACTTAAATATTTAAGTCTTTGATTAATATTAAGTTGAACCTAACATTTTTTTTATTATAAATATAAATCAAAGGTCATACCTTATTATTTTTTTATTATTGTTACTAAATATTTTCCAAAGTAACTTTGAAATTATTTTAAAATCATATTAGATTTATTCTTAAAACATTTTTTATTTTTTAAAATTTTCTAGAAATCCCTAAAATTTACCTTTTTTCTAATATCAAAATTATTTTTAAAACTATATTTATTAAATCTTGAGAGTTTTGAGATTTCTATTGAAATTTTAGACTTAGGCTAAACATGATTGAATAGAATTAGCTGGGAATAGAAATTAATCAATGGAAAATTGCCTTGCTAATTGTTCATTGATTAATCCTTAATTTATTATATTTTCCTTTTATTTGCGTAATTAGGATGCACAAATGCACCTAGTTAAGGTTCTCCTAGTTCTAAGGACTTGAATGTGACATTTGTGTGACTATATGTTATAGCCCAAGGGTTAGTAACATTAATTTAATCCTATATAATTTAGTGACACCATTAGGGAAAATAATTTAGGATTGTGTATAGAAATTAAATAATTATAATAATTAGGATGCATGTCCCCTCGACTTGAAACTTAAAAAGAAAATAAACATAGTGATATTGCTTTCCAATATAAATTTTTCCATTGATTTTTGAAGTCATTAGGTTCCCTAATTAATTTACTTAAGTTTAAACCCTTAATTAACCTTCAAGATTTCAAAAAATTCTAAGAAATCAAGATTATTCCAAATAATACATATAACATGTCTAACCAATCATAATTAACCCCTTAATCAAAGAAAATTAAAACTACATTATTTTGACATCAAATTTAACCTTAATTTAATTTTAATTTGAAGTTAGTGTTTAATTAATTTAATTAATTAAAAATATTTAAAAATACAAAAACAAAATTTAAACACTTATTGATCCATCCTTAGATCATTTCGTATTTTTGGAAGTGGTTTTAAGAAGTTTGGAGCTTATTTGGGTTCAAATCATTAAAATAATTAAATAATTCAATAAATTCTCAAATTTCATAAAATAATAAGTAATTCTAGAAAATTCCAAATTAATCAAACTCAAAGGCATAAAACTATAAATAAACTTTATTGTTTTTAAAAAAAAAATATCAAACCTATAAAATTTGGTCAAAGTTAGAAGTCAACAATCCGGTAAAACTCAAGTCAAAACTTTAAAAAATCATAACTTTTTATACAAAACTTTAAATTGAGCGTGCTAATAGTCTAACTACTCATTGTAAGCTGTAATATTTATTAAAATTCTTAAAATATCAAAATTAACATTAATTTAAAATGTTAACTTTAAACCCTATAATTAACACATTAAAATTATGCTGAAATTCAATAATTCATTAAAATTTCCAAAAATTCTAATTTGAATAGAGAAGTTACCTAACCAATATTTTAATACATAACAACTACTCTGGAGATGAAGTTTATTGGATGGACTACTCTGGGCTACGGGGCTACGTGTCTTAAAGAGATCTAGTTCCCCGAGCCTACTAGCATAACACCACGAATGAATTAAATGGAGTATTAAACATCAAAATTAAGTCACTTTTAATTATTTAACTAAATTAAAATCATTAATTCAACTACATCAATAAGATTTTTAGGGTGGACTACTACGGGTTGCGAGGCTATGTACCTAAAGAGGCCTGGTTCCTCGAGCCTGGTGGCACAACACCACAAACTTGTTGATGGAAAATATAAACTAATTTAACTCTTAAAATTAGTAATTAAATGAATTGATTAATGTTAATTACCATTTATTTATAATTAATAAAATCAACTTAATAAACCATGTTTGCTAGTGGGTAACGCAAGCCTAAGAGTTTATTAACTGAGCCTAAAGGAAGGTAAAATAAACTTCACAGTCTCGGTGTGCAACAAAGGTATTAGTCATTTAAATTTTAAAATACATCTAAGTTAATCTTTAACATACTAAAATTTAAACATAAACATAAATTTCTCCTCTAACCTTTTCCGAACTTGAACATTAGGCAACTCCAACAAACAACCTAATTTAAGATTAACCCCAGCCACATGACCTTTATCACACATTTTAGATAGTTAGCTAGGACAACCTACTCTAGATCTTGGCTAGGATGGTGTTTACATTTTTGCTGTGTGCCATGTTTTCTAGGATTTCATTATATGTTGTGATTGAAATTAATTGTGGTATTTGTTTACTTTTACTACACTCTGTGAATTGTTGGTGTGATTAGCAATTAGGACACCCTTAGGTTAGGAATGATTTGGATGCTCACAAAGTTTTTTATAAGTGGACATACTCATGCAGAGCAATAAAGGGGCCTAAATAAGTAATAAATATAATTGCTACAGGTCTTCAGCTATTTAGACCCTAAATAAAAAGAACGTGACCAAGTGCATTTACCTTTTTTTGTATACATATATATATATATATATATATATATATATATATATATATATATATATATATATATATATATATATATATATAACTTTTTTTTTTACACTTGAAGAGAGAGAACATCCACAAAAATAGGAAGGATATTGGTGATTCCAGCTGCTATTATTAAAGATGAAAGAGGGTGTCCGGTCATCTAATGATGATCGAAACACCTCAACCTTATTATCTACCACGTGTCTAGTTCTGTTGGATTCAAAAGGTAGATTTTCATTCAATCGCAGCATTTCTCCCAATTTCTTGAACTCGCACAAATCCTGGTTAGTAATTTTTTATTGGCATCTAAGGAATCTTTTGGATGTTTTCTTAGGAGATTTTCGGTTATTAGTAAATCTTTATAATTTCTTTCTAAAGTTTTTTAGTTTAGAATGCTTTCTTTAGCATTTAATTTTTTTTTCTAAATTTATTCTAATTAATTATGGGATTGGTACTAGGTCTTATTTTTTAACTAGTTCAGAACTTTGGGATACTAATCCACCTTACAGGTTGTTTTTTTATAATTGGTATCCCTTGCACCCCAAGGGTTTTAAAATAGGAAATAGTGGGTCTCATTTAAATTTTGATAAGTTTAGTTTAACAAATATGCTTTCAATAAGGTTTCTTTCCCTGTTAGATTAAGAAACCATTAGTTTTATCTTTGTTCTAGTTTGTATTAGATTGTTCTTTCTTTCTTTTTTAATGCAATATTACATTTCTTCAAATATATATATATATATATATATATATATATATATATATATATATATATATATATATATATATAACTATTTAGTTGATTTATTAAATGCTTAAGATAACCTTGTAGGAGAGAAAAAATTTTGTTTTCATATATATGTAATTCATTTGAGATGTTGAGTTGTGAATTTACACATTTTCCTTGGGATACCTAGATTCAAAGCTTGGATTCCAAAGAAAAAAAGATACCTCTTTTGGGGATAGTCCTTTCCTTTTTGGAAGCCAAACTTGGAACATTTTTATATCCAAAGTGGACAAAGTAACCTTCATCTCGAGGGAAAAGTTCTCTTCTCCATTTAGGTAACCTACTACAAAGAATCCAAGGAGCCAGATGAATAGAAGATCGAGGAATCAAATTTAAAGAGTATCTCACTCAAAATCACTTGAGTCTATAGTAGGATTAGAATCTGGGTTTTGATTTGTGGTACCCGGCCACTTTTAATTTCTACATTTTTGGGTTATTATAAGCAAGAAAGTTTACCTATGGATATTTATTATTTAATTTAATTATATTTGATGTGTTAATGTGATTGTGATTAGGATTTTTCCTACTTTTCCTAATTTTTTTATGCATTTGTGTGCCACTTTTGATTTAGCCTGGATACATGAGACTCATGTGGGTGTGAAATTTTTTTTTACTAATAACCAAAAATTTAAAATTTGAGTTAAATAATAAGGAAAGATAATGATTTAAGGAATATGTCAAATATCGTCCGAGGTTGCATGCATACCGATGCATTCTTCTCTCTTATTTTAAGACACTTCCCCACCTGTGGGTAGAGTTCAGATAATCCGACCTATGAGGATAAGATGTTGAACCTCAGGAAGCCTAGTCTTCTAAAAAACTATTTTTAAAGTATTTTTAAACTTTAAACATTCATGATTTAGGTAATTTGACCAGCACGCATTGAAATAGAAACATATTTAAAAGAGTCTAAATTTTAATTGCAACTATCTTCAGTATTATCACCCAGGATAAGTCAAGGAGCCACTTAGGAAAATCTCTAGATGTCTTCCTCAGCTCTCTAAGTTTTAATAAAAACATCCCTAGAACTCTTTCATAAAATGATTGGACTCATGGATTTAAAATTGATTAGGTGGCTAGCTGGCTCCCCAATATAGGTCTGGGTAATTCCAAATTTTGCATTGCACTAACTAGGTTTGGGTAACCACTATCTGGTGCCCAATTTACATTTAAGATCTGGGGCAGATCTTGGATCATAAGACCCCAACCTCTAAGAATATAATCCCAAATTTCCAATAAAATGCACAACTCAAACTAAATCTTTTTTTAATCTTAAAGTTAAAGCCCAACACTTAGATTGGATTGGACACTTCTAGATTATTTTAGAATCTAAAACTGTCCCCTGCTCTTCTTTCTTTGACCTTGAAAATAAGTGCTCCAATTTGATTCATTCCAACTTGAAATTCCAAAAGTCAACTCCTTTGATATCACTCCTAGAAAATCTTTAATATGAAATTTTGCCGCTATTTTAGTCGAGGGTTTTTGTTAAGAGAGTTGCTATTTTGCATGTTTTACATTCTTGCAATTTGTATTATTTTTATGATTTCAATTATTATTATTTTACATATATGTCCTAACACTATTTTGAACTTTTATTTCTTGCTCTAGTGTGTACTAACATTTTAGGAAATTCAACTCCAAGATATTGAAGACTTGTAATCAAATTCAACAAATTTTCATATTTTTTATATGAGAGGGAGTGATTGTAATTGAGTGAAAAATCACAATATACACATTGGGTAAATTATATTTAACTGATCGTACAGGATGAACTTAGTTCGTACGGGACGATCATGTCAATTACCCCTAAGGAGAGCAATGGATCGAACAGGCGGAGAGAAAATTTTTCTAAGTCCTAATCATCCAGAAAGAATTTAATAGTCGTCCCGGGATGAACGTCTCGAGATTCTCACTTTTCTACTATTCGTCCAGACGAAATCAATGGTTCATCCCAGGACGAACGTCTCTGTATTCTCACCATGGCCTGTTCGTCTAGACAAAATTTAAGGTTCGTCCCAGGACAAATGGCTCTGTATTGAGGCTCGCTAAAATCGTCCAGACAAAACCTATTCATCCCAGGATGAACTGAACCAACATACGTCAGTTGGTTACGTCCTGAAGAATTTCGTGAATCGACCTATGTAATAACTGTTTTGTATAGGATGAACTTGGTTCGTACGGGATGATTAGCGTGTACAAAAATAATTCGTACCAATATACATAAGGTTCGTTACCGACTATTTAAGTAAAATCGTCTAGGACGATCCACGATCGTACGGGACGATCCACTGCGTTCAGAATTGAAAACATACAGTTTTTGGGAGGTTTTTCTTGTCTTTTGTATAAATAGTCCAAATTAGACTGCCACCCAATCTTTTTGCCATTTGATCTTCGTGCCTTTTGAGAGAAACGTCAAGGAGAGAGTGTGAGAGAGCATTCAAAGGAGGATTCCTACCACTGGAGCGTGAAGGCTTCACTTGGTGTTTAAAGGAAAGAATCTCTACTTACGAATTTGGATTACTTCACTCTTTTCTTTCTTCATTCTAGATTTCTTGTGAGAAGATTTGTCAAGGAGATCTGGTTCTCTGCCGACACTTAGAGAGTGTGAACAAACGAAGGGTTCTCTATCCACACTAGGAGAGTGTGAAAGGACGAAGGGTTCTCTGCCCACACTAGGAGAGTGTGAAAGGACAGAAGGTTCTCTGCCAACACTGGGGATTGTGTAAAAGGATGAAGGTTCTCTACCGTACCGGGTAGTGGTGAAAAGAGTGTTTGTAAAGGCTTCTCCGCCTTGCAGTGGGTGCAAAAGGAGAGACACTATTGGTATTAGTACAATACTCAGAGGGTGCCTCTGGGGAGTGGATGTAGGTCTAGTTTAGACCGAACCACTATAAATCTTGTGTCTTTTACTTTAATTTTATTTTCCACATTTTTCTTTTGTTTAAAAAACTTTGTGGTTGATAAACTTTTTCATAAAAAATTTCATTAAAAATTTAATTTTTGTTCAACAAAATTACAAAGAGAGTTAAGTTTAAAAAAAAAATACCAATTCACCCCCCCCCCCCTCTTGGTAGCCTTGGGACATTAACCTAGGTCTAACAACCTATTCACTATACTCAACAAGTGGTATCAGAGCTTTGTTTCAAAATCATAAGTTTAAACTACTGTTTGATTAATGTAGATGGCTACATTCGAAAACCGAAATACACCTGAGGGTTACTCTATTACTAGACCTCCACTATTCGACAATATACATTTTGATTTTTTGAAAACACGCATGTCTACTTTCTTACAGTCACTTGATTATCGTATGTGGATCCTAGTCCAGGAAGGTTATACAAAACCAATTAGATTAGTTGATGGAGTTAGGATAGAAACACCTTTTGCAGATTGAACTATAGAAGAACGTGACTTAGCTCAACTAAATTCCAAATGTTTAAATAGCTTCTTTTGTGCTTTAAAATCTGAATACTACATGCGGATTTTCACTTGCAAAAGTGAAAAGAACATATGGGATAGACTTTGTATAACTTTTGAAAGAACTAATGAGGTTAAACAATTAAGACTCAATATCTTGTTACATGATTATTGTTGCGGATCTATGGTTTAGGTTTTTGATGATAGCAAACATTCCTTATTTCTCTATGATTGCCTTATGTGCTAACGTTTCAGGTCCACCCGATCAGACTGCAATCTGGAACCAGCTCAAGATTTGGTAGATTAGGTCTTTGTCAGTTTGTAATCTTTTTCCTTTCTTAAGTCTGTTATATTTTGGTGTGGCTATAACTTGGTAGAAATTCTCTTGCTTCCTATATGATTTCTGTTTTTTGTTAACATCGGCCGGGACAATATTAATATCGGCCTGGACGATCTGTCCAAAATCAGAAACCCTAATTAGGGCATCCTCATTAAGGCAGCCGTCAACAGATCAGCCTGGAAGATACTTGTATCGGCCAGGACGATAATATCAATTCATAAAGAATCAGCCGCCATAATCAGTTTAGGAATTCTTTGTTTTAGGAAATCGGCCAGGATGATATTATTATCGTCTAGGACGATCTAACTCAATCATTCCTAAATTGATCTGGTATCTTTAGAAAGCATTAATGATTGATTGATACGATCACATCGTCCGGGACGATCACATGATCGGCCAGGCCGATGACCTGGACGATCTACATCGGACAGCTTGTATTCAGGGCGATGATCAGGATGATTAAAATCGATTTTAAACTAATCGGCCTGGACGATCGTGAGATCCGCCAGGACGATGTAACCAATTTTCTTCTGATCGTCCCAAATCGTCCCAGGTCATTGAGCTGAATTTGAACTAATCGGCCAGGACGATATGCCTATCATCTTGGACGATATTGTTGGCAACTTACATTAATGAGCTCATTTTGAGAGCTTCTATTTAAGTTTTGGGATGACACTTTGTAAGTGTCTTTGGCAGCCATTGTAGCTTCGTTCTTGTGGGGGAAACTTGAAGAGAGAGCTTGAAAGGGAGAGAGGAAAGGGTGGAGTTTGAGAGAGGGAGAAGATCCTATGAGGGGGGACTCAAGGGAGTGTGGAGGGGGTTCCACACGGTTGCTCCGGCGAACTCGCACCTTAGTACCATCGGATTCAAGGCTTGTCTCGAGGAAAGTTCACCAAAGAAGAAGTCTCTTTGGTGTCAAAGGACCCGGTAACTCCGCCGCACCAGGAGATGTGGAAGTGATTTTGTGAGGGCTTCTCCGCCTAGCTGTGGCGGCTAAAGGAGAGACACTTGTGTTAGTGCAATACTTGGAGGATGCCTCCAAGGAGTGGACGTAGGTCAAGGTTTGACCGAACCACTATAAATCCGGTGTGTTCTTTCTTTATTATTTCCGCACTTTTAAGTTCCGCATCGTTGTTTTTCTATGTGGTGATATTGGTTTTAGTTTTATCTTTGGTTTTAAATTTTTCCAATTCACCTCTCTCTTTTAAATTAGCCTGGGCCAGTTCTATAGGACTTAACATCCCCATCAAACTTTCAAGTGGTATCAGAGCGGTTTTCATAAAATAAGTTTTTAAAAGCTTTTGAATTTCGATACATGGCTAATCGTACTTTTGCGGAAGGATATTCAATCACTAGACCACCATTGTTTGAAAATATTACATTTGATTTTTGGAAAATTTGCATGTCTACCTTTTTGCAATCGATTGATTTTCGTATGTGCCATATGATTTTAACTGGTTATTCATCACCATCACGTATTGTTAATGGAATTAAAACTGATATTCCTTTTAATCAATGGAATAGGGATGAACGAATGGATGCTCAATTAAATGCAAAGTCTTTAAATTGTTTTTTCTGTGCTTTAAATTTTGATGATTTTATGTTAATTTCCACGTGCACTACCGGTAAGGAAGTTTGGGATAAATTGCACACCATATACGAAGGATCTAATGAAATCAAGCAATCAAAGTTGAATATTTTAATGCATGATTTTGAAATGTTTTCTATGAAACCTTTTGAAACGATTTTAGACATGTATACAAGGTTTATTCAAATTATTACATCATTGCATGCATTAGGAAAAGATTTTTCAAATTTTGAAAATGTTAACAAAATTCTTCGTTGTTTACTTGAAAAAATTGATGCTAAAGTTGTTGCTATTTTTGAATCAAAAGATTTGAATGATTATTCTATTGATAATTTGATTGGCTCACTCATTGCCTACGAGCAAGGGTTGAGTCAAAGACTTTTGGATGTAGGTGAGACGATCATTCTAAAAGCCGAATATACGGAAAGAGGAAGCTTAGTTGGTGACGATAGCAATGAATTGTCAAGCAAAACACAAAGCTCACCAATGTATAAGCAAAAGTGGAAGAAAGGTAAAAGTGGTAAGGATGTCCATATTTCCTCTGACATTGTTTGCTTTTGATGTAGGAAACCTGAACATATGAAAAATACGTGCCCAAATGTAAGAATTCCTCCTACAAAAGAAAAGGGCAAGGCGAAGCAAAATTTAAACTAGGGAAATAATGAAAGGCAAAAAATCTCATGGGCAGATCTGGTCTCTGAAGCATCGGACCAGGGGAGAGATAATGGTTAAGAGCCTTTCGTATTTTTTTGTTGTGTTTTTGTGTTTCTTTTCTTTTTTGTGTTTTTTCTTTTTATGTTTTTCGTTTTGTGCTTTTTTTATTCCTTTTTGTCTCTGTGAAATGTTTTCTCTCATCAACACACACACTCACTTTTCTAAAAATAAAAAATTTACTTCCTAATTTTTTTTGAAATCTTTAGTAAAAGTTGTGATTGACTTATCTAAAAACAATCAAAGGAAGCAAACTCATGTTTTTTACTTTCAAACTCTGTTTCCTAAAAGAGGTTTTTCTACTTTTGATTTAAACTCATTTTCATCTTTTAAATTGGTTTTTGAAACTAAATTTTTTATCTCCCTATATTTTATTTATCGCATAGGAATCTTTTGCAAGTTGTTGAATTTAATTCAAAATTTTCTTAAATAAGAAATTCGCTTTATCAATAGTATGGGTTTACTTTTGGTATTTAAGATTTCAGAAAGGTAGCATAAACAAAAAAATTGGCCAATGATGCCAAAAATAAAAGATTCGCAAAGCGCCAAATTAAAAAATACAGAATACACAAAGTGTATCAAAAGATGCAGTGCGCCAACCAATTATCAAGAGGCATAAAATGAGCCCACTAAATTTTAATGCTTACCATTCTTATACTTCTTAAAGCTTAAGAAAAACCCTTGATTTTTCGATGCTTGAGTTTGAAAATCTTGATTCATGATTCAACAAATCGTGCATTAATCTTCTATTAGATATATTTTATGAAAAGAGTTTTGAAAAATTATTGTTTATTTCTCTAATTTATTCCTTGATTTAGATATTGAATTAAAAAGTTTTTGAGCCATTTTAAAGAACTTGAGTTTGGATTATCAATTCTTGATTTTCTAACCTTTTTCTGGATTATGCGTTGTCAATCCAATTCTACTAAATTTTTTATTAAAACTAAGAGGTAACTTTCTCATTTTAAGAATATTTGTTTTTCACTGGATCAGGGAATGTTTTTTGTCTTTTGGTCATTTTGTTTTTTGTGCCTCCTCACTTTTTGATAATGTCAAAGGGGGAGAACGTATTGTTGAATTTTTGTACTGTTATCGTATTTGTATCTTGTTTTCTAAAAATTAAAAAACAACAAAAATATTTTTCATCTCCCCTATTTTTAAAATGTTATTCTAGTGAGGGGGAGATTAAGAGAAATTGTTTTCTTTTGAAAATTCAAATTGAAATGTTTTGCCATCATCAAAAAGGGGGAGATTGTTGCGGATCTATGGTTTACGTTTTTGATGATAGCAAACATTCCTTATTTCTCTACGATTGCCTTATGTGCTAACGTTTCAGGTCCACACGATCAGACTGCAATCTGGAACCAGCTCAAGATTAGGTAGACTAGGTCTGTGTCAGTTTATAATCTTTTTCTTTTCTTGAGTCTGTTGTATTTTGGTGTGGCTATAACTTGCTAGAAATTCTCTTGCTCCCTATATGATTTTTGTTTTTGTTAACATCGGCCGGGATGAAATTAATATTGGCCTGGACGATCTGTCCAAAATTAGAAACCCTAATTAGGGCATCCTCATTAAGACAGCCGTCAATAGATCGGCCTGGACGATACTTGTATCGGCAAGGACGATAATCTCAATTCAGAAAGAATCAGCCGCCATAATCAGTTTAGGAATTCTTTGTTTTAGGAAATCGGCCAGGACGATATTATTATCATCCAGGACGATCTAACTCAATTATGCCTAAATTGATCTGGTATCTTTGGAAAGCATTAATGGTTGATTGATACGATCACATCGTCCGGGATGATCACATGATCGGCCAGGCCGATGACCTGGACGATCTACATCGGACAGCTTGTATTCAGGGCGATGATCAGGATGATTGAAATCGGTTTTAAACTAATCGGCCTGGACAATCGTGATATCGGCCAGGACGATGTAACCAATTTTCTTCTGATCGTCCCAAATCATCCCAGGTCGTTGAGCTGAATTTGAACTAATCGACCAGGATGATATGCCTATCGTCCTGGACGATATTGTCGGCAACTTGCATTAATAAGCTTGATTTGAGAGCTTCTATTTAAGTTTTGGGATGACACTTTGTAAGTGTCTTTGGCAGCCATTGTAGCTTCATTCTTGTGGGGGAAACTGTAAGAGAGAGCTTGAAAGGGAGAGAGGAAAGGGTGGAGTTTGAGAGAGGGAGAAGATCCTGTGAGGGGGGACTCAAGGAAGTGTGGAGGGGGTTCCACACGGTTGCTCCGGCGAACTCGCACCTTAGTACCATCGGATTCAAGGCTTGTCTCGAGGTAAGTTCACCAAAGAAGAAGTATCTTTGGTGTCAAAGGACCCGGCAACTCCGCCGCACCGGGAGAGGTGGAAGTGATTTTGTAAGGACTTCTCCGCCTAGCTGTGGGGGCTAAAGGAGAGACACTTGTGTTAGTGCAATACTTGGAAGGTGCCTCCAAGGAGTGGACGTAGGTCAAGGTTTGACAGAACCACTATAAATTCGGTGTGTTCTTTCTTTATTACTTCCACACTTTTAATTTCCGCATCATTGTTTTTCTATGTGGTGATATTGATTTTAGTTTTATCTTTGGTTTTAAAGTTTTCCAATTCACCTCTCTCTTTTAAATTAGTCTGGGCCAGTTCTATAGGGCATAACATCCCCATCGAACTTTCAATTATTAGCTATTTTGCATGAAACCAAATGAATCTATTTCTGACATGTACACAAGATTCACACAAATTATCACTTCTTTGCATGCACTTGGTAGGGAATTAACTAATGCTGAAATGGTTAACAAGATTCTTCGTTGTTTACCTACTACTTATGATGCTAAAATTACTGCAATTACAGAGTCTAAAGATCTAAACATTTATTCTATTGACAATCTTCTTGGTTCACTCATTGCTTATGAGCAAGGAGTAAGTAAAAGAAAGATTGATGCAGGTGAACCATGAAAGGATAAGAATATAGCACTAAAATTGGAAGAGTCAGAGAGTGAACACTCACAACTTGAGGATGAAGACGATATTGCATTAATTACTAGATATTTCAGAAGCTTTCTAAAGATGAAGCATAAGAGACGCCAGTAATGGAATAGAGGTAAGTTCAACAAAAATGGCAAGGTTTCTAATGAAGTGATTTGTTATGAATGCAAGAAACCAGGTCATATCAAAACTGATTGCCCAGAACTCAAAGCCACTCCTAGCAAGGAGAAGGTAGAGGAGAAACCAATTGTAAAGAAGGGCAAGAAGAAGTTTCAAAGAGATTTTTGGGCGGACTCATCTTCAGACTCATCTGAGATTGAAAAAAAAAGAAGAAGTCACCAATCTTTGCTTGATGACAGATAATGTTGATCAATCAGATCAAGAAGAGGTATGTGACTTGACTTATGATGAATTATTTGAAGTTTCTGAACACATGCATGATGCATATAGGAAAATGAAAAAGATGCATGCTAGTGTAAGTTTAGATTGTGAAGAGCTTAAGAAGGAACATGAAATCCTTAAGAAAGATCATGCATTAATAGATGACAACCACATGAAACTACTTGACGAAAATGATGACTTGAATAAGAATTATGAGAACTTAAAATCATCCTACGCTGATCTTGAAAAAGAATTAAAAATATTTAAGGATGAATCCGAGAGAAAAATATATCGAATCAATTATACAAATCGAATCTTGAAAGATATGAATTCATTTTATAAATTAAAAATAAGAGCTCTTGAGGATAATAGGATACCCCCCAAACTTGAAGATTTTACAAATCCTAAATATTATCCTAAATATATGGAATCCCTTAGATGACAAACAAATGGAAGAAAACTTAGGAATAATTTTCCTAAGTAATGATTATGGATTATTTGGATATATAGCTCACACCTGTACTTTGAAGATGAAATCTAATTTGGTGTGGAGACCTAAGATGCATAAACCTAGACATATTATACATGCATTTGATTATAAATTTATAAAAGGTGAACCCAAACTTGTTTGGGTTCCCATGTCTAACATTTGATATTTTTGTAGGGATGAGCTATATGGTACATGGACAGCGGATATTCAAAGCATATGACTGGAGATACTGCTCAATTCATAACGATGGAAGCTAGGAGTGGAGGAAAGATTACACTTGGAGATAATACCACAAAGAAAGTGGTTGGATCAGGTATGATTGGAAATTTGAAAAACTTTTTCATAGACAATGTGTTATTGGTTGAAGGCCTAAAACATAATTTGTTAAGTATAAGTCAGCTATGTGATAAGGGCTATAGTATAAAATTTTTACCTACTAGCTGCTTATTAAGCCTAAATGGGAAAGATAATTTAAATGGAAAAAGGGTAAACAATATTTATATGCTAGATTAATTGCATTCAATCTCCAACTACTTTTTATTTGAAAACTATTTCTGATGAATAATGGCTTTGGCATAGGAGACTTTGTCATTCTAGTATGAAAAATCTTAAGAAAATTACTCAAAAGAACTTAGTGAGAGGTATACCAAAACTAAACTTTACTAAGGACCACCTTTGTGATGCATGTCAATTAGGAAAATAAGTGAAGTCCTCTTTTCAGTCCAATAAGGATCTTAGAACTAATAAACCATTGGAAATTTTACACATGGATCTTTTTGGCCCAGTAGGAACTGTAAGTCTAGGAGGGAAGGTATATGGATTTATTATAGTAGATGATTTCTCAAGATTCACTTGGGTTAGATTTCTTTTTCATAAGAATGAATCGTTTGAGGAATTTAGAAATTTTTCGACTTGGATTCAAAGGAAATTAGGGTGTGAAATAATTTATATACAAAGTGATCATGGAGGAGAATTTGAAAATGAAAGATTTGAAATTTTTTGTAAAGAAAAAAGAATTGATCACAATTTTTCTGCACCTAGAACCCCTCAACAAAATGGGGTAGTTGAAAGGAAAAACAGAACATTAATAGAAGCCGCCCGAGCAATGTTCGCAGAATACTCACTTCCTAGATATTTTTGGGCTGAGGCGGTTAGCACTGCATGTTATGTTCTGAATAGGGTGAATGTGAGATCGAATTTAAATAAAACACCCTATGAGTTGGTAAAAGGTAGAACACCTAATTTGTCTCATTTGCATATTTTTAGTTGCAAGGTGTTCATTCATAATAATAGAAAATCTGCCTTAGGAAAATTTGATCCAAAATCAGATGAAGGAATTTTTGTTGGATATTCAAGTGTTGGAAAATCTTATAGTGTATTCAACAAAAGAACTTTGGTCATTGAAGAAACCACACATGTTGTATTTGATGAATCTGGAAATTTAGAAGAGCCAAATATTGTTTAAGATGAGATTGAGGTTAACTCCCAAAAGATTGATAAAATAAATTTGGAAGAAAATATGGAAGAGAATTTGGAAATAGAAAACCCTTTGCCTAGATATTTGAGATTTTCTAAAAACCACCCAAGGGAATTGATTATAGGTGAACCTAGTGAGGGTGTTAGAACTAGGCGTGGATTAAACAAAGAAGTTAATCATTCAGCATTTATTTCAACTATAGAACCCACTAATGTTGATCAAATACTTTCTGATGAATTTTAGATATTGGCCATGCAAGAAGAGTTGAATCAATTTATAAGAAATAAAGTTTGGGAATTAACTTTAAGGCCAAAAGATAAAAGTGTTGTTGGAACCAAGTGGGTGTTCAAAAATAAAATGAATGACTCAGGAGTAGTCATTAGAAATAAGGGTAGATTAGTTGCTAAGGGGTATAATCAAATTGAAGGAATTGATTTTGAGGAGACTTTTGCCCCTGTAGCTAGACTTGAAGCAATTAGGGTTTTACTTGCCTTTGCCTGTTTTAAAGGATTTAAATTATTTCAAATGGATGTGAAAAGTGCCTTTTTAAATGGGGTAATTGAAGAAGATGTTTTGGTAGAACAGCCTCCAGGTTTTAAAAATTCTAAATACCCAAATCATGTTTTCAAGTTAAAAATGGCATTATTTTGATTGAAACAGGCACCCAGGGCTTGGTATGAGAGGTTGAGCACCTTCCTACTTGAAAGATCGTTTGAAAAAGGAAGTGTGAATATAACTCTCTTTTTAAAGAAATTTGGAAAGGATATACTCATTGTTCAAATTTATGTGGATGATATCATTTTTTGATCTTCAAATAAAAATCTTTGTGATGATTTTTCTAAAATAATGAGTTGTGAATTCGAAATGAGTCTAATGGGAGATTTAAATTACTTTCTAGGTTTTAGCATTAAGTAACTTGAGGAAGGTACATTTCTTAAACAAACTAAATATGTTAAGGACATCCTCAAAAAATTTGAAATGGACAATGCTAAACCTGTTAGTACACCAATGAGTTCCTCAGTTCAGTTAGATAAGGACCTTAAGGGATAATCTGTCGATCAAAATAAATATAGAGGGATTATTGGATATTTACTTTACTTGACTACTAGCCGACCAAATATTATGTTCAGTGTTTGCTTATGTGCTAGATTTCAATTAGATCCAAAAGAATCACATTTGACAGTAGTGAAAATTATTTTAAGATATTTACTATGAACTCAAAACTTAGGAATTTGGTATCCTAAGTTTAGCTCTTCATTTGAAATTATTGGTTATTCAGATTCTGACTTTGCAGGCTGTAGAGTGGATAGAAAAAGAACTTCTGGAACATGTCAATTCAATGGAAATTCATTAGTTTCATGGTCTAGTAGAAAATAAAATTCAGTGGCCCTATCTACTGCAGAAGCAGAATACATTGCATTAGGAAGTTGTGTGGCACAAGTACTTTGGTTAAAACAACAGTTGATTGATTTAGGATTAACTATAGGCACTATTTCAATTTATTATGATAATACTAGTGCTTTTTGTATTTCCAAAAATTCTATTCAACATTCAAGAACCAAACACATTGACATAAGGCATCATTTCATAAGGGATCATGTATCCAAGGGAGAAATTGAACTTATCCATGTTTCTACTGAAAATCAACTTGCAGACATTTTTACAAAGAATTTAGCCTTTGATAGTTTTAGTACATTAAGAATAAGGCTTGGTGTAATTGATTTGAATGCATAAATAAAAATGTTTTTGCAACATTGATGTTTCTGTTTTCGTAGTTTATGTTTTTATGATTTTGTTTTTGTGATTTTTTTTTAGGGTTTTTTATTTTAGATTTTGTGCATTTGACATTGTCTATTGTTCTTTGTGTGTTTATTTTTGTTTTCTTTGATAAAAATATAAAAATACAAAATTTTTGTAAATTGTCCAGGATGAAAAGTTTTCGTACATGACGATGTGTGTAAAATTCAGTCTGCATGATTTCAAGCCGTCTTAAGAGCAGTTTTTAATGTAATTCGTCTGTACGATCCTCTCCATCGTCCATGATGAAATATCTTTTCTCAAACGACAGGGCGATTGAATACAACAATTGAACGGATAAGAGAGTTTTAATTATAAACTTCATCCGTACGAACCTTTAGTTCATCCAGACGAACAGATATCGGTTCATCACGGGGGACGGTTTTCAACTGCCATTAAAACGAGTTAACTTTTGATCTTCTGTACGAACACGTGTTCGTCTGTATGATCGTCTTGGTCAAAAGTCTGTATGAGAGGACGCTTCGTAAATTGTGTGATTACAAAAAGTCGTTATTATTTTGACTCACTCATTCGTCCATACAAAATATTTTCATACGGGGATGAATCGAATTCGTACAGGACGAACGAAATTTCGTCTGGTACGAACAGTTGTAATTCTTTAAATTAACGGTAATTTTTACTGAACAGTCTATCTCACACATCACTTTCAAAGACTTCATCTTTTCAAATCCTTCAATGGCTAGTTCAAGCAAGCGCCAAAAGATTTTAGCTAAGGGGCCTCCTAGGAATACATCCAAAAATTTTCTGTCTAGAGCAAATGAAGAGTCTTTTCCTAGATTTGCCTCTGCAAAAATTACTCCATCTAGAGTTCTTCTTCAGGAGCAGTTGACCTTTAAGGTAATGCCCATTTTTGCTTCAACTCAATTTGGACTAATCCTCACCTTAGTCCATCTCTAAAATAAGGAAACCTTCCAGTATTTTCTGGCAAACTTGTCATTTAATTTCGACCACTCTGTTATCAGTTCCTTTGTCTTCAAAAAGAAAATAGAAATCACCAAGGCTGACTTTGGTATCTTCTTAAATTTAAGGACTAAAGGGATTAGAGCACACACTTTTACCACCACTAGCTTTGACTGGACTGAAGTTAACAATGTTCTTAGAGGAATAAAAGTTAAGGACCATTTGCCAAAAGTAGCCACTTTAAATCTTAATGATCGAATCATCCAGCATGTTCTTAGATCTTCTATTATACCTAAAGCTGGTGATAGAGTTAACATCACTCCACTTCTCTCTACAATTACCTACCTGATAATGACCAGGCAACCCATAGATGAAACCCAACTCCTAATCGACTATATTTATGGTCTCTCTGAAATTGGTCATAGAGATCATAAAAGAAAAAATAATATAGCATTAGGCCATATAATTGCCTACATTTTAGAGAAGAAGTAGTATTTAATTCACCCAGTTTCAGAATTTGAAGAAACACTCTACTACAACGACGGTTCATTTAGGGCAATCTTCAACAAGGACGACCCAAGCAAACCTCATGTAGTATTGAGTGAAACAGAAGAAGAGGGTGAACCTTCACATGCTGTTGAACCAAATTATCAGGATTTGGTTCAAAGATTTAACAACTTAGAGGCTCACTTTGATCAAAGATTTGATCAAATTGAAACTCATCTACAGCGGCAAGACCTTCAATACAATCAAGACATGGGATTTATTTGTGAACAGATTAATTCCATTAATTCCAATATATTTGTGATGAGTAGTTATTTGAACTTTTTTAATGTTGCACCTCCTCCTCAAGATCTGGGTCCTTCAGAATGATTGTAGTATTTGTTTAAGGGTCTTTTTTTTAGTTAATGTGTTTGTTTGTGATGTGTTTGTAATGTGTTTTAGATTATCATCTTTCTCCTTGTTTTAATGTTGTTATTATTGATATCATGTATGGTATTGTAATATCTTCATTTGATATCAATAAATGTTGCAATGTTTTGTTGTCTAATATTTTGTGAAATATGAGTTAGACTTTATGACTTTCAATTTTTTTTAATCTTAATAGTGGCTTATTTAAATTGTAAATTAAATTGAATTTCATTTGAAAATATATTTATTCTATAATTAAGAAATGCTTATAACTTGATATTACTAGAATCTTCAATTCTATGTCTCTTATTTAGACTACTCTAGTAATAATATTATTATTGCATTTTAGATGTTTTCTTATTTTGAATTTATCTTTTCAAATAGTATTTATGCACTTATAAAAACTTGAAATCTTATATTATTGACTTTGGAAAGAATTCAATTACTCTTGAAAAGTGTACAAATGTACAAAAATCAAAAGAAGTTTACAAAAAAAATTTGCAATGACAAAAAGAGGCATAAAATAAGCCCATAGTAAACAAATGCACAAAAATATGCCAAAGAAAAATATATATATGAACAAGATGCGCAAAGCACCACATGTTGTAATTCTTTCTTTCCAAACTCTTTCAATCTCTTAATTCAAATTGATCTTATGTTCATTTATACTTGACATTGAAATGTGAAATATAAAATTTTTTATTCATCCCTTGTGCAATGATTTTCTTTATCTTAATGTCTAAATTGACACATGCCTTTTATAAATACTTTGTATTCTCTATGTTATAACACTTCTTCAATTATATGAATCTCTATTATTTCTCTAATGACTTAATTTTATTTGCATATCTTATTTCAATCACTTTTAAGATTAAATTATAAACTGAATTTCATACTTCTACTTACATTTCTATCTTTCTTCTCTTTTTCACTTTTTGCTGTTGTCAAAAAGGGGAAGAAATTGTTTATTATTTCTTTGTTTTGTTTTAATTTTTTGTTTGTTTTTTTTTTTTTTTTTTTTTTTTTTTTTTTTTTGGGATTTGATTGTTCTTTTTTATAGTTGAATGTGTGCTTTAATTATTTCTTCAAAATTAAAAAAAAAAAAAAATTTTACATATATGCCTCCTTACATTTCATGTATTCATCAATTCAGGGGGAGTTTAAGGGAGATATTTAGAATTGAAATTCCTATAAATAATAATCATTTTGCCATCATCAAAAAGGGGGAGATTGTTAAGAGAGTTTCTATTTTTCATGTTTTACATTCTTGCAACTTGTATTATTTTGATGATTTCAATTATTATTGTTTTACATATATCTCCTAACACTATTTCAAACTTTTATTTCTTGCTCTAGTGTGTACTAACATTTCAGGAAAATCAACTCCAAGATATTGAAGACTTGTAATCAAATTCAACAAATTTTCATATTTTTATATGAGAGGGAGTGATTGTAATTGAGTGAAAAATCACAATATACATATTTGGAAAATTGTTTTTAACTGATCGTACAGGACGAACTTAGTTCGTATGGGACGATGATTTCAATTACCCCTAAGGAGAGCAATGGATCGAACAGGAGGAGAGAAAATTTTTCTAAGTCCTAATCGTCCAGGATGAATTTAATAGTCGTCCCGGGACGAACGTCTCGGGATTCTTTCTACTGTTCGCCCAGACAAAATTAATGGTTCGTCCCAGGACGAACGTCTCTGTATTCTCACCGTGGCCTGTTCGTCCAGACAAAATTTAAGGTTCATCCCAGGATGAATGGCTCTATATTGAGGCTCGCTAAAATCATCCAGACGAAACCTATTCGTCCCAGGACGAACTGAACCGACATACGTCAGTTGGTTACGTCCTGAAGAATTTCGTGAATCGACCAATGTAATAACCGTTTCGTACCGGACAAACTTTGTTCGTATGGGACGATTAGCGTGTACGAAAATAATTCGTACCAATATACATAAGGTTCATTTCCGACCATTTAAGTAAAATCGTCCAGGACGATCCACTGCGTTCAGAATTGAAAACTTGCAGTTTTTGGGGGGTTTTTCTTGTCTTTTGTATAAATAGTCTAAATTAGACTGCCACACAATCTTTTTGCCATTTGATCTTCGTGCCTATTGAGAGAAAAGTCAAGGAGAGAGTGTGAGAGAGCATTCAAAGGAGGATTCCTACCACTAGAGCGTGAAGCCTTCACTTGGTGTTTAAAGGTAAGAATCTCTACTTGTGAATTTGGATTACTTCACTCTTTTCTTTCTTCCTTCTAGATTTCTTGTGAGAAGATCTGTCAAGGAGATCCGGTTCTCTGCCGACACTTGGATATTGTGAACAGATGAAGGGTTCTCTGCCCACACTAGGAGAGTGTGAAAGGATGAAGGGTTCTCTGCCCACACTAGGAGAGTGTGAAAGGATGGAAGGTTTTCTACAAACAATGGGGATTGTGTAAAAAGATGAAGGTTCTCTACCGCACCGGGTAGTGGTGAAAAGAGTGTTTGTAAAGGCTTCTCCGCCTTGTTGTGGGTGCAAAAGGAGAGACACTATTGGTATTAGTGCAATACTTAGAGGGTGCCTCTGGGAGTGGATGTAGGTCTAGTTTAGACCGAACCACTATAAATCTTGAGTCTTTTACTTTAATTTTATTTTCCACATTTTTCTTTTGTTTAAAAAACTGTGGTTGAAAAACTTTTCTATAAAAAATTTAATTAAAAATTTCATTTCCGTTCAACAAAAATTCAAAGAGGGTTAAGTTTAAAAAAAAAATACTAATTCACCCCCCTCTTGGTAGCCTTGGGACATTAACTTAGGTCTAACAACCTATTCACTAGACTCAACAAGTGGTATCAGAGCTTTGTTTCAAAATCATAAGTTTAAACTACTTTTTGATTAATGTAGATGGCTACATTCGGAAACCGAAATACACCTGAGGGTTACTCTATTACTAGACCTCCACTATTCGACAATATACTTTTTGATTTTTGGAAAACACGCATGTCTACTTTCTTACAGTCAGTTGATTATCATATGTGGATCCTAGTCCATGAAGGTTATACAAAACCAACTAGATTAGTTGATGGAGTTATGGTAGAAACACCTTTTGCAGATTGGACTATAGAAGAATGTGACTTAGCTCAACTAAATGTCAAATGTTTAAATAGCTTCTTTTGTGCTTTAAAATCTGAAGACTACATGCGGGTTTCCACTTACAAAAGTGGAAAGGACATATGGGATAGACTTTGTATAACTTATGAAAGTACTAATGAGGTTAAACAATCAAGACTCAATATCTTGTTACATGATTATGAGTTATTTCGCATGAAACCAAATGAATCTATTTCTAACATGTACACAAGATTCACACAAATTGTCACTTCTTTGCATGCCCTTGGTAGGGAATTAACTAATGCTGAAATAGTTAATAAGATTCTTCGTTGTTTACCTACTGCTTATGATGCTAAAATTACTGCAATTACAGAGTCTAAATATCTAAACATTTATTCTATTAACAATCTTCTAGGTTCACTCATTGCTTATGAGCAAGGAGTAAGTCAAAGAAAGATTGATGCAGGTGAACCGCGAAAGGAGAATAATATAGCACTAAAAGTGGAAGAGTCAGAGAGTGAACACTCATAACTTAAGGATGAAGATGATATTGCATTAATGACTAGACAGTTCAGAAGCTTTCTAAAGAGGAAGCATAAGAGACGCCAGCAATAGAATAGAGGTAAGATCAATAAAAATGGCAAGGTTTCTAATGAAGTGATTTGTTATGAATGCAGGAAATCAGGTCATATCAAAATTGATTGCCCAAAACTCAAAGCCACTCCTAGCAAGGAGAAGGTAGAGGAGAAACCAATTATAATGAAGGGCAAGAAGAAGTTTCAAAGAGCTTTTTGGGCGGACTCAGATTCAGACTAATCTGAGATTAAAAAAGAAGAAGAAGTCACCAATCTTTGCTTGATGGCAGATAATGTTGATCAATCAGATCAAGAAGAGGTATGTGACTTAACTTATGATGAATTATTTGAAGTTTCTGAACACATGCATGATACCTATAGGAAAATGAAAAAGATGCATGCTAGTGCAAGTTTAGAATTGGAAGAGCTTAAGAAGGAACATGAAATCCTAAGGAAAGATCATGCATTAATAGATGACAACCACATGAAACTACTTGACGAATATGATGACTTGAATAAGAATTATGAGAACTTAAAATCATCTTATGATGATCTCGAAGAAGTATTCAAAATTTTTAAGGATGAATCCGAGAGAAAAATATATCGAATTAATTATATAAATCGAATCTTGGAATATATGAATTCATTTTATAAATTGAAAATAAGAACTCATGAAGATAATAGGATACCCCCCAAACTTGAAGATTTTATAAATCCTAATTATTATCCTAAATATATGGAATCCCTTAGAAGACAAACAAATGGAAGAAAACTTAGGAATACTTTTCCTAATGTCAAATGTAATGATTATGGATTATTTGGATATATAGCTCACACCTGTACTTTGAAGATGAAATCTAATTTGGTGTGGAGACCTAAGATGCATAAACCTAGACATATCATACATGCATCTGATTATAAATTTCTAAAAGGTGAACCCAAACTTGTTTGGGTTCCAAGGTCTAACAACTGATATTTTTGCAGGGATGCTCTCACACAAGACCTCATGGGAGAATATGGTACCTAGATAGCAGATGTTCAAAGTATATGACTGGAGATACTGCTCAATTCATAATGCTGGAAGCCAGGAGTGGAGGCAAGATTACACTTGGAGATAATATCATAAAGAAAGTGGTTGGATCAGGTATGATTGGAAATTTTAAAAACTTTTTCATAGACAATGTGTTATTAGTTGAAGGCTTAAAACATAATTTGTTAAGTATAAGTTAGCTATGTGACAAGGGCTATAGTGTAAAATTTTTACCTACTAGCTGCATATTAAGCCTAAATGGGAAAGATGTTTTAAATGGAAAAAGAGCAAACAATGTTTATATGCTAGATTTAAATTGTATTCAATCTCTTACTGCTTTTTGTTTTAAAACTATTTCTTATGAATCATGACTTTGGCATAGGAGACTTTGTCATTCTAGTATGAAAAATCTTAGGAAAATTACCCAAAAGAACTTAGTGAGAGGTATACCAAAACTAGACTTTACTAAGGACCACCTTTGTGATGCATGTCAATTAGGAAAACAAGTGAAGTCCTCTTTTCAGTCCAATAAGGATCTTAGAACTAATAAACCATTGGAAATTTTACACATGGATCGTTTTGGACCAGTAGGAACTGTAAGTCTAGGAGGGAAGGTATATGGATTTGTTATAGTTGATGATTTCTCAAGATTCACTTGGGTTAGATTTCTTTTTCATAAGAGTGATTCATTTGAGGAATTTAGAAATTTTTTGACTTGGATTCAAAGGAAATTAGAGGTGAAATAATTTCTATACAAAGTGATTATGGAAGAGAATTTAAAAATAAAATATTTGAAAATTTTGGTAAAGAAAAAGGAATTGATCACAATTTTTCTGCACCTAGAACTCCTCAACAAAATGGGATAGTTGAAAGGAAAAACAGAATATTAATAGAAGCCGCCCGAGCAATGTTAGCAGAATACTCACTTCCTAAATATTTTTGGGCTGAGATAGTTAGCACTGCATGTTATATTCTGAATAGGGTGAATGTGAGATTGAATTTAAATAAAATACCCTATGAGTTGCTAAAAGGTAAAACACCTAATTTGTCTCATTTGCATGTTTTTTGTTGCAAGGTGTTTATTCATAATAATGGAAAATCTGCCTTAGGAAAATTTGATCCAAAATCAGATGAAGGAATATTTGTTGGATATTCAAGTGCTGGAAAATCTTATAGGGTATTCAACAAAAGAACTTTGGTCATTGAAGAAACCACACATGTTGTATTTGATGAATCTAGAAATTTAGAAGAGCCAAATGTTGTTGAAGATGAGATTGAGGTTAACTCCCAAAAGATTGATAGAACAAATTTGGAAGAAAATATGGAAAAGAATTTGGAAATAGAAAACCCTTTACCTAGAGACTTGAGATTTTCTAAAAACCACCCAAGGGAATTGATTATAGGTCAACCTAGTGAGGGTGTTAGAACTAGGCGTGGATTAAACAAAGAAGTCAATCATTCAGCCTTTATTTCAACTATAGAACCCACTAATGTTGATCAAGCACTTTCTGATGAATTTTGGATATTGACCATGCAAGAAGAGTTGAATCAATTTATAAGAAATAAAGTTTGGGAATTAACTTCAAGGCCAAAAGATCAAAGTGTTGTTGGAACCAAGTGGGTGTTCAAAAATAAAATGAATGACTCAGGACTAGTCATTAGAAATAAGGCTAGATTAGTTGCTAAGGGGTATAATCAAATTGAAGGAATTGATTTTGAAGAGACTTTTTCCCCTTTAGCTAGACTTGAAGCAATTAGGATTTTACTTGTCTTTGCCTGTTTTAAAGTATTTAAATTATTTCAAATGGATGTAAAAAGTGCCTTTTTAAATGGGATAATTGAAGAAGATGTTTTTGTAGAACAACCTGCAAGTTTTAAAAATTCTAAATACCCAAATCATATTTTTAAGTTAAAAAAGGCATTATATAGATTGAAACAGGCGCCCAGGGCTTGGTATGAGAGGTTGAGCACCTTCCTACTTGAAAGATCATTTGAAAAAGGAAGTGTGGGTATAACTCTCTTTTTAAAGAAATTTGGAAAGTATATAATCATTATTCAAATTTATGTGGATGATATCATTTTTGGATCTTCAAATAAAAATCTTTGTGATGATTTTTCTAAAATAATGAGTAGTGAATTGGAAATGAGTCTAATGAGATATTTAAATTACTTTCTAGGTTTTAGCATTAAGCAACTTGAGGAAGGTACATTTCTTAATCAAACTAAATATGTTAAGTACATCCTCAAAAAATTTAAAATGGACAATACTAAACCTGTTAGTACACCAATGAGTTCCTCAGTTCAGTTAGATAAGGATCTTAAGGGAAAATCTGTTGATCAAAAGAAATATAGAGGAATTATTGGATCTTTACTTTACTTGACTGCTAGCCGACCAGATATTATGTTCAGTGTTTACTTATGTGCTAGATTTCAATCATATCCAAAAGAATCACATTTGACAGCAGTAAAAAGTATTTTAAGATATTTACTAGGAACTCAAAACTTAGAAATTTGGTATCCTGAGTTTAGCTCTTCATTTGAAATTATGGGTTATTCAGATTCTGACTTTGCAGGCTGTAGACTGGATAGGAAAAGCACTTCTGGAACATATCAATTCATTGGAAATTCATTAGTTTCTTGGTCTAGTAGAAAACAAAATTCAGTGGCCCTAACTACTGTAGAAGCAGAATACATTGCATTAGGAAGTTGTGTGGCACAAGTATTATGGTTAAAACAACAGTTGATTGATTTAGGATTAACTATAGGCATTATTCCAATTTATTGTGAAAATACTAGTGCTATTTGTATTTCCAAAAATCCTATTCAACATTCAAGAACCAAACACATTAACATAAGGCATCATTTCATAAGGGATCATGTATCCAAGGGAGAAATTGAACTTATCCATGTTTCTACTAAAAATCAACTTGCAGACATTTTTACAAAACCTTTAGCCTTTGATACTTTCAGTACATTAAGAACAAGGCTTGGTGTAATTGATTTGAATGCTTTAAAAAAAATGTTTTTGCAACATTGATGTTTCTGTTTTTGTAGTTTATGTTTTTATGATTTTGTTTTTGTGATTTTTTTTAGTGTTTTTTATTTTAGAGTCTGTGCATTTGTCCTTATCTATCGTGCTTTATGTGTTTATTTTTGTTTTCTTTGATAAAAATACAAAAATTTGTGTAAATCATCCGGGATGAAAAGTTTCGTACAGGACGATGTGTGTAAAATTCAGTCTGCGTGATTTCAAACCGTCTTAAGAGCAGTTTTTAATGTAGTTCGTCTGTACGATCCTCACTATCATCCAGGACAAAATATCTTTTCTCAAACGACGGGACGATTGAATACAGCAGTTGAACAGATAAGACAGTTTTAATAATAAACTTTGTTTGTACGAACCTTTAGTTCGTCCTGACGAACAGATGTCGGTTCATAGCGGGGGACGGTTTTCAACTGCCATTAAAACGAGTTAACTTTTGATCGTCTATACGAACACATGTTCGTCTGTACGATCATCTTGGTCAAAAGTCTGTACGAAAGGATGCTTCGTAAATTGTGTGATTACGAAAAGCCGTTATTATTTTGACTCACTCGTTTGTCCATACGAAATATTTTTGTACGGGGACGAATCGAATTCGTACGGGACGAAGGAAATTTTGTCTGGTACGAACAGTTGTAATTCTTTAAATTAAAGGCAATTTTTACTGAACAGTCACTCTCACACATCACTTTCAAAGACTTCATCTTTTCAAATCCTTCAATGGCTAGTTCAAGCAAGCGCCAAAAGATTTTAGCTAAGAGGCCTCCTAGGAATACATCCGAAAATTTTCTGTCTAGAGCAAATGAAGAGTCTTTTCCTAGATTTGCCTCTGCAAAAATTACTCCATTTAGAGTTCTTCTTCAGGAGTAGTTGACCTTTAAGGTAATACCCCTTTTTGCTTCAACTCAATTTGGACTAATCCTCACCTTAGTCCATCTCTATAATAAGAAAACCTTCCAGTATTTTTTGGCAAACATGTCATTTAATATTGACCACTCTGTTATCAGTTCCTTTGTCTTCAAAAAGAAAATAGAAATCACCAAGGCTAACTTTGGTATCTTCTTAAATTTAAGGACTGAAGGGATTAGAGCACATACTTTTACCACCACTAGCTTTGACTGGACAGAAGTTAACAATGTTCTTTGAGGAATAAAAGTTAAGGACCATTTGCCAAAAGTAGCCACTTTAAATTTTAATGCCCGAATCATCCAGCATGTTCTTAGATCTTCAATTATACCTAAAGCTGGTGATAGAGTCAACATCACTCAACTTCTCTCTACAGTTACCTACCTGATAATGACCAGGCAACCCATAGATGAGGCCCAACTCCTAATCGACTATATTTATGGTCTCTGAAATTGGTCATAGAGATCATAAAAGGAAAAAGAACAATGCATTAGGCAATCTGATTGCCTACATTTTAGAGAAGAAGTATGATTTAATTCACCCAGTTTCAGACTTTGAAGAAACACTATACTACAGCGACAGTTCATTTAGGGCAATCTTCAACAAGGATGACCCAAGCAAACCTCATGTAGTATTGAGTGAAATGGAAGAAGAGGGTGAACCTTCACATGCTGCTGAACCAAATTATCAGGATTTGGTTCAAAGATTTAACAACTTAGAGGCTCACTTTGATCAAAGATTTGATCAAATTGAAACTCATCTACAGCAGCAAGACCTTCAGTACAATCAAGACATGGGATTCATGCGTGAACAGATTAATTCCATTATTTCCAATATGTTTGTGATGAGTAGTTATTTCAACTTTTTTAATGCTGCACCTCCTCCTCCTCCAGATCAGGGTCCTTCAGAATGATTGTAGTATTTATTTAAGTGTCTTTTCTTTTAGTTAATGTGTTTGTTTGTGATGTGTTTGTAACGTGTTTTAGATTATCATCTTTCTCCTTGTTTTATTGTTGTTGTTATTGATATCATGTATGGTATTGTAATATCTTCATTTGATATCAATAAATGTTGCAATGTTTTGTTGTCTATTGTTTTGGGAAATGTGAGTTAGACTTTATGAGTTATAATTTTTTTTATTCTTAATAGTGCCTTATTTAAATTATAAATTAAAATGAATTTCATTGGAAAATATATTTATTCAATAATTAAGAAATGCTTATAACTTGATATTACTAGAATCTTCAATTCCATGTCTCTTATTTAGACTACTCTATTACTAATATTATTATTGCATTTTAGATGTTTTCTTATTTTGAATTTCTCTTTTCAAATAGTATTTATGCACTTAGAAAATTTGAAATCTTAGATTATTTACTTTGGAAAGATTTCAATTACTCTTGAAAAGTGTACAAATGTACAAAAATCAAAAGAAGTGTACAAAAAAATTTGCAATGACAAAAAGAGGCATAAAATAAGCCCACAGTAAACAGATGTACAAAAATGTGCCAAAGAAAAATATATATATGAACAAGATGCGCATAGCGCTACATGTGGTAATTCTTTCTTTCCAAACTCTTTCAATCTCTTAATTCAAATTTATCTTATGTTCATTTATACTTGACATTGAAATGTGAAATATAAAATTTTTTATTCATCCCTTGTGCAATAATTTTCTTTATCTTAATGTCTAAATTGACACATGCCTTTGATAAATTCTTTGTATTCTCTATGTTATAAACTTCTTCAATTATATGAATCTCTATGATTTCTCTAATGACTTAATTTTATTTGCATATCTTATTTCAATCACTTTCAAGATTAAATTATAAACTTAATTTCATACTTCTACTTACATTTCTATCTTTCTTCTCTTTTTCACTTTTTGCTGTTGTCAAAAAGGGGGAGAAATTGTTTATTATTTCTTTATTTTGTTTTAATTTTTTGTTTGTTTTGTTTTGTTTTTTATTTTTATTTTTTTTTTTGGATTTGATTGTTCTTTTTTATAGTTGAATGTGTGTTTTAATTGTTTCTTCAAAATTAAAAACAAAATATTTTTTTTTACATATATACCTCCTTAAATTTCATGTATTCATCAATTCAGCGGGAGTTTAAGGGAGATATTTAGAATTGAAATTCCTATAAACAATAATTGTTTTGCCATCATCAAAAAGGGGGAGATTGTTAAGAGAGTTGCTATTTTGCATGTTTTACATTCTTGCAACTTGTATTATTTTGATGATTTCAATTATTATTGTTTTACATATATCTCCTAACACTATTTCAAACTTTTATTTCTTGCTCTAGTGTGTACAAATATTTCAGGAAAATCAACTCCAAGATATTGATGACTTGTAATCAAATTCAACAAATTTTCATATTTTTTATATGAGAGGGAGTGATTGTAATTGAGTGAAAAATCACAATATACACATTTGGGAAATTTTTTTTTAACTGATCGTACAGGACGAACCTAGTTCGTACGGGACGATCATGTCAATTACCCCAAAAGAGAGCAATGGATCGAACAGGCGGAGAGAAAATTTTTCTAAGTCCTAATCGTCCAAGACAAATTTAATAGTCGTCCCGGGATGAACGACTCTGGATTCTCACTTTCTACTGTTCGTCCAGATGAAATCAATGGTTCGTCCCAGGACGAACGTCTCTGTATTCTCACCGTGGCCTGTTCGTCCAGACAAAATTTAAGGTTTGTCCCAGGACGAATGGCTCTGTATTGAGGCTCGCTAAAATTGTCCAAATGAAACCTATTCATCCCAGGACGAACTGAACCGACATACGTTAGTTGGTTACGTCCTGAAGAATTTCGTGAATCGACCTATGTAATAATCATTTCGTATCGGACGAACTTGATTTGTACGGGATGATTAGCGTGTACAAAAATAATTCAAACCAATTTAAATAAGGTTCGTTTCTGACCATTTAAGTAAAATTGTCCAGGACGATCCACGATCGTATGAGACGATCCACTGCGTTCAGAATTGAAAATGTGTAGTTTTTGGGCGGTTTTCTTATCTTTTGTATAAATAGTCCAAATTAGACTGCCACCCAATCTTTTTTCCATTTGATCTTCGTGCCTATTGAGAGAAAAGTCAAGGAGAGAGTGTGAGAGAGAATTCAAAAAAGGATTCCTACCACTGGAGCGTGATGGCTTTACTTGGTGTTTAAAGGTAAGAATCTCTACTTGTGAATTTGGATTATTTCACTCTTTCCTTTCTTCCTTCTAGATTTCTTGTGAGAAGATCTGTCAAGGAGATCCGGTTCTCTGCCGACACTTGGAGAGTGTGAACAGACGAAGGGTTCTCTGCCAACACTAGGAGAGTGTGAAAGGACGAAGGGTTCTCTGCCCACACTAGGAGAGTGTGAAAGGACAGAAGGTTCTCTGTCAACACTGGGGATTGTGTAAAAGGATGAAGGTTCTCTGCCGCACCGGGTAGTGGTAAAAAGAGTGTTTGTAAAGGTTTCTCCGCCTTGCTATGGGTGCAAAAGGAGAGACACTATTGGTATTAGTGCAATACTCAGAGGATGCCTCTGGGGAGTGGATGTAGGTCTGGTTTAGATCGAACCACTATAAATCTTGTGTCTTTTACTTTAATTTAATTTTTCGCATTTTTCTTTTGTTTAAAAAACTCTGTGGTTGAAAAATTTTTCTATAAAAAATTTCATTTCCGTTCAACAAAAATTCAAAGAGGGTTAAGTTTAAAAAAAAAATACCAATTCACCCCCCCCCCCCCCCCTCTTGGTAGCCTTGAGACATTAACTTAGGTCTAACAACCTATTCACTAGACTCAACAGTTTTCATAGTAGACTATATTTTCTTACAACGTAATTAATACGAGGTCTTTCTCTTGAGGAGACTTAGAACCCACATTAATTTTCAAAACTTAATTGATATTTCTTTTGGGAAATAAAGCTTATAATGTTCATCATCATCATATTCAAATGAATTGCTAACGAATGATATTTTCTTTCTTCAGGGAGATTTATCATGTGTTAACATTAGTTCAAATATGAAATTAGTGATCACTTATCTTGATTATCATGTTTTGATATTTAGTTCAATTTCATTTTGACCCTTCGGGGTCATATGTGGTCTTACCTTAAATCAGACTATGAAATTCAAGAGAAAATCTACAAATCTGGATTTGAATCCATTAAGGGATTTTATTTTTTTCCTTCCAAGGTGATAAATCACCCTTAATGGTTAGTTCAGCTTCAACATTGAGTTCTAAACTTAATCTAAAATTTCTCAAAAGAAACTTCCAAAACAACAATTAGTCTTCTTTGGAAAAATTCAACCAACGAAGATCATTATCATTATCTATGAATAATTGTTAAATAATGATATCTTCTTCCTTAGGGGAAATATATCATTTGTTAATAAGGCTTTGGAAATGAAATTAATGATATTTAACCTAAAATATCATCATTAAAAACTAAATCAAACTTCATTTTGACATTCTAAGGTCATATGCAGTTCTCTCTTTGGACTAATTATGATATTCGAGGTAGGATTTGTAATCCTAGATTTAAAACCCATTATGAAAGCTTATTTACACATTCCTAAATGCTCTGACTTTTCTAGTGGAATGTTGAATCTTAGAATTCAAATCCAAAGTCGATTTCAATTTTTTAAAGCAAACTAATCTTTTTCAAAACCTTCTATCAAAACATCCACCAACAGAGATTAGTTGAATATTAAGGCCCAAACCCACTAAGTTTGGCCCAAATATAGATCCTTTATGGTGTTTAACAAAACCACTAAAGGTAACCCCTAGGTTACCTTAAAGAATTCCTAAGTACATAGGGCAAATGAGGGGGTGGGGTGAGGGGTGGGGGGTAATCAGTGGCTCTAAGCTCCTTTTCCTAACCATAATAAGTACATAAACATCTAAACCCCAAACCTCAATAGATATATCATTATATCAATTTAAAAACATGGGCCAAACCAAGACCCTTTATTTTAAACTGGCTTATGCCCTTAAACAACTCAAATAGAGAATAGAAAATTTTGACATGTTAGAGAAATCACCAAATTTAACTTCCCAAAGTATCAAGCTATGATAAGTTAAATATTAAAAAAATTACCTAAAATTCCCCTAGGATAGTTGTAATAGCTCACTGAGTTTCTTGTAGAATTTTAGCTTAAGACCATTAGGCTTTTGAAGATGTCCTTGAGGTCTTTCCAATGAGCCTAAGAACTCCTAATTTAGTCAAGTGTGGAGGTAGATATAAATTTTAAAACTTTCCATGAATTTTTAGAATTTTAAATTCCAAAATTGCACAGTAAGTTGCACTCTTTCATGTGGGCAACATGTAATTAGGCAGCCAATTATTGGTAGCTAACTAGGTAATGTGGGATTAATCGTAGCTATCTTATGCCAGATTGAGTGGATATGATTAAATTTAATATGAGATCACAAGATCTAATCGGAGCAATTGATCAAGACCAATGAATCCTATTATATATTTTGCCTCCCTTGGGATCCTATAGTCGTAGGGCTTCTAAGGCATTATCTGAGAGATCTCGCAGGCCAAGCCATTTCAAATTTCTCTTGGAGGATAGGTTCCTTGGGTCTAGGGCAAGCCAATACAAATGTTAAATTAGTATAGTGGGGCATAGGTTGTGAAATGGCTCAACCCAAAGTGGTTTTGACTACTTTGGATTAGCCTAATTCCTAACCCAAGTTGACCCATGGCCTAGGTTGTGAAATGGCTCAAGGGGAACCCCCTTTTTGACTTTTGTGTCAAGATAAATTGCTAACCCAAGAGGAGATAAGTCTTGGGTTCTCAAGGGTGTTTCCTTAGAGACCCAATGGGTAACCCCATAAGTTTAGATAGGCTTGGAAAAGCCTTGGTCAAGGCATTTAAATGGGTAGAAATGTATGGGAGGTTTGGTAAAACTTTTTGACTTAGTCAACCAAGTTGATCTATGGTCATGGGTTGGGCTGATTGAGTTCAAATTGATCATATGAAAACAATAGAGGTGGTTTCAAAGAAAGAGGAGTTCATTTAGTTGGAAATAGGTGTTTAAACTGTAAAGGGCCATTTTAGTCAACAATGGTTGATCGGTTGACTTGGTCAACCATGGTTGACTTGGTCAACCAAGTCAAACCAAAGGGTGTGTTTTGTTCAAATATATTTCTAAATAGATATAAGATACATTGGGGTAGTTTTTGAAGATTTATAGGGTTAAACTTTGTTGGGTTTTGGGTAAAATACCAAAATTCCTTTTAAAGGTCATTTTTACCCCTAGTCAACACTTGGTTAAACTGAGTCCAGCAAAGTGTAGGCTATTTCTTAACAAGTCATAAAAAAATTCATGCATGTGGTTGAAAGGTTTGAAAAGAGTCCCAATGTCAAATTCTATTGAATGGCAAGTTTAGCGTCACATGATGTAAATATTTACAGGTTTTGTAGCCTTTGAAAATAAATTCAATTTTTGGGGCTAGGGATCTCAGAATGAGCTCAAAATTGGTGGGTTGATTCTAGAGACATATTTATAAAATATGCATTTAGTAGGATCCAAATTAGAGGTTATTTCATTGGGTTTTTAAGTGATAGAAAACTCACCCATAAAGGGTATCAGGACCTAGGTCGTTTGTTGCAATCTATGACACCTACTCTGAGATTTTGATAATGACAAATAATGTCTATTTAATTATTATTCATTAAATATTTTTATTTCTCCTCTTGTCTCTAAATACTAACTTTTCAGGGGGATCACAAATTACTCAGGACAATAAGAAGACTCAAGACTGGGTAAAATACGATTTAGAGTCAATAACCCTGTAATTTTTGTCTTATTATTATTTTCTCTTTTCTTGAGTCTGGTCTTAAAGTGTTAGCAAAACTGAGAAACCAAGAACACACACAGGGGGAGAATTTTTTAAAATGATGGAATTTTTTCTATAGATTATACTGCACGAGTTTTAATCGTACGTTACGATCCGCTCTAGCTCAATGACTATCTGTGAACAAATTATATTATAAGATATGTAACGTACTATACAAAGTGTTTCTAATTAAAAACCCTAGCTGCCAGTTTAATTTAAGTAAGTTCTTAATTCATAAATTTTGAACTAATTATACTATACGATCCTACCATATATATGAGTTTTTGAATACTTACTTAAATTAACCCCGTTATTAGTAAATCAAATCAAGGTTTAATTACTAATTGGTAATCATATTGTATTATATGGTTCATTCTTTTTTTTTTTTTTTTTGAAGATTGCAAAGATGCATTAAAGACTAAAGGAAAACATTACAACAAGTTCAAAGAAAAGCAGCCTCATATTCCTTCTTCAAAAGACATGATAGGGAAGAAGGAATATCAGTAGAAAAAATAGAATCAAAACAGAAATCATTCTTCAATGCAAGAGTTGCGCATAAGTCAGCAACTTTATTACCATTTCTATCAATATGTTGAAAAATCACCTTGAAGTCGTGTAAGAAGTAGAGCTTCTCAGTGTCTTGACCAGCAGCGGTATTCTTCACGACAGAATTATGTAAAAAATTGATAACATTGTAGTTATCTCCCTCTATAATCAGTCCTTTACATTTAAGTTTCCAATCCTGGATGTAATCCTTCAGAGCGTAAACTGCTTCTAATTCTAGCTGATTGATATCCCAATGTAATTTCTTCTTCCCAAATGCAAGTAGTAAATATCCTTTGGAATCTCTTGCTGCACCGCCAATGCTTGCTAAGCTAGATTCCAGAAGTGATGCATCAACGTTAAATTTGATCCAATCTAGTGGTGGGGGATGCCAAGTAGCACCGGACTCCCTTAGGAGGTTAACATCCCAGTTAACTAGAAATTGGAACTTGTTAGTGGCAGCAAAGATCACATTTGCAGCGATCACAGAAACAAGGGAAACTGGATTGCAATGCTTCTTGTCATTTCTGCGGTTCCAGGAATAATAAACTGTCGTGCAGTAAATCCTAACAGTATCAGATCTTTTACAGGAAAGCATTTTAAGGTGTTGGAAGCAATCTTCAAGAGAGCTAAATAATGGAATGTAGAATCCCCAAGCTCTCAATTTATTCAAAATCTCAGTTAGAGACTTACAATGAACTAAGATTTGTTCACTGGTTTCAATATCCAGACAACCATAAGCACAAAGATCATTGGTAGTTAGCCTTATGTATTTCAAAAACTCATTCGTTGGATTGGCAAATCTGCTCAAACGCCACCAAAAAAGTTCAACCCTTGGCTTAAGCTTCAACTTACGTAGCCATATAGCAAAACCATGGTCTTCAAAAGTATTCTGAAATTTAATCACTTCAGCATAAGTGATTAATTTGCCTGAATGCTGGTAAAGAAGCTCCATACTGTCATTGTCATCATTTTGAATGATACAATGTGTAACAAAGAGGTTAACTAAATCTGGATTGAAGTAACGGTTTAGTTCAGTATAATTCCAATGACCGTCCGTGAGAAAATTCTGTAAAGTAAGATTTTCAAAACTAATACAATCAGCTAGCATTGGCCATTTATTAAAATTTTTATCAAGGAGCCAAATATCATCCATCACGTTAATGTTAGCACTGTTGGCAATTTTCCATCTGATGATAGGCTTAAGGAATGAAACTCCATTGGAGATTATGGATCTGGCAGCAGATTGTCCCTGTTTTGATTTACCATTCCAAATATCTGAAGCTTGTTTAGCAGTCAAGCATTTGAACAAAAGTGAGGAAGGATTTTGATAAAATCTTCAGGCTAAGAGGGCACGTAAAGGCCCAACTCTTTTTACTAAGGAATGCATACCCAGACCTCCACTGTTTCTCGGTGTGCATAGGTCATCCCAAGCGATGTAATGAAATCCCTTGTTATTTTTATTCTGATGCCAAATGAAGTCACGGCAAATGCGGACCAAATCATAAAGAATTTTCTTTGGGATTAAAGAGTGAGTAGAGACAAAGGTTGGAAGCGAAAGTAAAGATGATTTTGCTAGAATTAGTCTACCAGCCATAGAGAGAAACCGAGCTCCCCAAGAGTTGAGTTTATCTAAAGCATGATCAATGACAAATTGATAGTCTTTCTTTGCCAGCCTTCTCAAAGCAATTTTAATGCCAAGATAGTGAAATTCCTTGACAATCTTAAATCCAGTTTTTTTACCAATCTTACGTTTCAGAGATTGATTAGTAGAACTCCCAAAGATAATCTGTGATTTTCTCTGGTTTACACCTTGCCCAGTCCATCCGCAATATTCTTTGATTAAATTCATCATTACGCGAAGCTGAGAGACGGAGGCTTTGTCAAACAACAGAACATCATCAACATAAAGCAAATGAGTGATTTTAGGAGCTCTATTGGTTGTATGGATGCCAATTTGAAGACCTCTTTGCTGGATTAAGCTAGACAGAAGCTGAGAGCACATAATAAAAAGGTAAGGTGACATGGGGCAACCTTGTCTAAAGCCACTCTTGGCTTCAATCCATCTTGTTCCTTTACCATTCAGGAGAATAGAGAACCGAACTCCTATGACATATTCTAGAATAAGGTTGGAGAAACTTCCCGGGAATCCAAACCAGTGAAGGACATTTTCCAATGTCTTCCAACACATACTGTCAAAAGCTTGGGACATGTCAAGCTTGATCGCCATTAAGCCTTTCTTATTTTTAGAGATCCTGAATTTATTAAAAATTTCAATAGCCAAGAGGCAGTGATCTGACATAGATCTACCCGGAACATATGCAACTTGTTCCTCGGTGATGAGTTTAGGAATGAAGATTTTGAGTCTATTAACTATCATAGAAGTAGCAATTTTGTAGATAGTTTGACAAAGACTTATAGGACGAAAATTGGAGGGAGTTACCGGATTATTGGTCTTGGGAATAAGAACGATCAAGGTGGCTTTCCAAGCTCCGTTCATGCGTCGAGTGGTGAAAAATTGATTGATTGCTCTCCAAGTAGTATCTTTAATAATGTCCCAATAGAATTTGAAGAACGAAGCAGTTGAGCCATCTAAACCTGGAGATTTCTTTGAGCCTTGCTGGGTGACGGCATTAAAGAATTCAGTTTCTGAAAATCCTGAAATAAGGCAATCAATATCTGCGGTTTCAAGTTTCTATTTGTGATCAATTTCAGGCCAGTTCTGGATATTGCAGCTTCTTGGCTTCCATTTGTCTTTAAAGAACTTTAAAAAAAACTGATTCAATTATATCCAAATCATCCACCGTGGTATTGTTCTCATCCTTAATTTGTCTGATCAACTTGCCATTCTTCCTAGCTGTTGCATAGGTATGATAAAATCTAGAATTAGTATCACCATCTTCATTCCATTTGGCTTTGGCTCGCTGGTTCCACCATGTAGATAGTCTAACTAGAGTGATGTCATACTCTCTAACCTTACTGCAAAGCGTGTCAAGATCTTCAGGACTGAGACCACCCGCCTCTTCTTCTTGCAATTGCAATTTGAGAATATCATTCTGCAGTTCATCTTTTAGCTGATTTAAGCTTTTGCATTTGTTTCTATTCCAGAAAAAAAGGGATTTCAAGGTTCTCTTGATTTTAATGTTCAGGATCTCTGAGTCATCACCATAATCATGCTTATTCCATGCTTTAGCAACAATGCCTTTGGTAGCAGGATAGGATATCCATGTATCTTCAAATCTGAAGGTTTTAGGATGCGAATGCATAGTGTCATCCAGCTTAAAAGCCACTGGACAGTGATCTGAAGCAATTAATGGAAGCTGCTTGGCATATGCAGATGGAACCAACTGTAAGGCGGGTGAGTTTAATAAACAGCGATCCAGCCGTTCCCAAATTCTAGTAATTCCGTGCTTATTATTGCACCAAGTGTATTTAGGACCAACAATGTTTAAGTCATGAAGGTCTTGATTTACCATAAAAGATTTCATTTCTTCGGTTCCTTTAGTCATTTTAAATCGTTTTCCACCTTTTTTGTCTTCAGCAGAAAGGAGGCAGTTGAAGTCTCCTCCCACGATCGTGGGTACATCAGTCATCAAAACCTTGTCAAGACAATTCCAAAGATCACGTCTGACTTGAAAGTCCTTATGACCATACACCATGGCAACATGCCATAGGACTTTATTTGGTGTAGTCAAAGCGCCGAAGAGAACCTGTGAGGTATGTTCAATCACAGTAAAGCTAGCCAAATTGCTATCCCACATAATCATAATACCTCCTGTAGTGCCAACTGCAGGTTGGTGAAAGAAATCCCATCCGTTGCCAGTGATACGACCAACATCAGTCTTGTTAATCATCGAGACTTTGGTTTCAGCCAAACCAACAAAGAAAACTTAATTATCTCTAACCACTTCTCTAAGGTAGAGGGCAGTCTCTTTCTTCTTGACCCCTCTACAGTTCCAGAAGATTAAGGAAGACATTAATTAACCAAAGGGGAAGAGTCCCCACCTTTTTTTCTGAGTTTCCCTTCCACCTTTTGCTTTCTAGAGATGGGTTCAATGGGACCCAAAAATTTTAATTGAGGCTTGGCTTTCTGTTTTACTGATTTTGAATTTGAAACTTCAGAATTATTGTCCAGTGGAATTCCTATCAGCTCCTCAGAGGTGTCGAAGGGTACATCAGCCGACAAAAGAGTATCAGAACCATTCTAATCAATTCCGGAACAATCCAGAGTCTTTAGGCAATTGGGAATGGTGATGGAATCAGTTGCTTGATCAGTAACACAAGAAAGCAAGTGAGTTCCAATTTTTCCAGCTATAGCTTTATCCATATCAGAAATAGATTGCCTTCCCGATTTTTCCTCAGTGTTGGAGTCAGATATATCATCAAGAATCTCAAAGCTATTTGAAATTTGTAAATCTGCTACAGGGGCAGTTTTAGGTGGAAGAGGGGGATTGGAATCTCTACTAGTTGTTTCTATTGTGTCATCCAGAATGTCAGAACTCCTGGTCAATTTCAAATCCGTTCGAGCTGCAATAATCTGAGGTGGGAGATCATCAGTATTGTTTGGAATAGAGATGTCTGGATCAAGATGGTAATTTTTGCCTGAAGTGCCCGCAGTCTTATCGTCATTTCTAAACGATGTCCCACGGTTCCTCAACTGTCTCAATCTCTTCTTGAATTTGACGTGCATCCAAGGTCCACAGTCACTTTGAACAGCTTGGTGGGACTCTTCATTTGTAACTTCAGCCGGTGATTTACTGGATTCAGTTGCACGGAGGAGATCTGGGAAAACCGAATTCAGATGCCCAATTTTAGCACAATTGAAGCAGAATGAGGTCAGTTTTTCGTATTCAACTTTTTGAAAAAATCTTCCACCTAAGCCATCAACCCATATACCCGAAGGTAATTTGTTTTCCAGATTTATGCGCACACAGACCCTTGCGAATTCCTTTTTGCTCCAACTAAAGGAATTACCATCAAAGAACAATGGCGTGCCAATTCTTGAAGCTATCATGGCTATGTTGGTTTCATCCCAACAGTGCAAAGGCAAGTGAGGGAAGCGAATCCAGACAGGTGCTGTTAAGCCTTTCAAAGAGAGCAGCGAAAAAGATGGTGACCATTTATCTAGCCCAATTATGAGTCCGCCGATGTACAAAGGTCTTCTGCTTAAGACTTCATCCATAGCAGTGTTAGTCTTAAAAGAGCATAGAATCCAATTCATTCCTAAGGAAGTTAGGTGCAAGTTACCGAACCTATTCCATTATTTGCGTAGCTCAATACTGCAAGTAGAGAATGGAATATTCTTTCCTAGAACCTTCAGCATAATAGAATTCTGAAGAATTTTAGAATTGGTGATTTCCAATTCGGTGTTTAGTTTTACTGCTAACCCGTCTGAAGACATGACGGTGGAATTGGGATCAAAACTGATCTTGATGCGTTGAGGTCTTGACCAAGCATTGACAAAAGAAGTCTTCGGGTTTTTCATATCTTCAACATGCTTGTCATCCAATGAAACAGTATCACCCAGATTTGTAGATTTCCGGGAAACAAGAATATCTCGATCCAGAGTCCCAAAAATTAAATTTGAAGAATCAGGGAGATCTTCAATTCGATTAGCATCATTACCTCTTAGGTCAGAAGATGAAGGATCTAATAATCCCTTGCCCTTCAAATTAGATGTTGGTGAAGATTGCAAGTCAAGTGGTTCTTTAGGAAACTGAAGAACCGATCTTGAAGTTAGCGTTCCGGTGTTGTTTGACGATTGCTCCAGGGGCGGAAGATCAATAGAGCTCAGTAGGACCACGGAAGAATTCAGATTAGGAGGATCTGAAGGCCGACGGCAAGAGGCCGCCATGGCCAGAGGCGAGAAAAAAAATCCGCGAAAACAGAGAATTCGAACTTTCTCTCTCTAGAGACAAAAATGAGAGCTTCTCTCTCTAGAGACAAAATGATATGGTTCATTCAGTATAAGGTACTGAGGCTATTTTTGATCATCCTGAATATCATATCGGATGATCCCTTGATTTTTGTACTAATCGTACTAGACGATGTTCAAATCATACTAGACAATATGAAGCTTTTAACATATCATACTGTATGAAGTCGTTTGTACTAGATGAACAACAAAGACAAGTTTTTATCTTCCTAATGTTTGTTCTATATAAACATAAGGAATTTAACATATCGTACTAGATGATGTTATATCATACTGTAAGATATTGTTCAGAGAAATTACATGTTCGTACTCCTTCGTACTAGGATGATGGTTGTTTTGGACTGATCATACTGTACAATCTTGGATAGTAATGTACGAACAAAATTAGATATATTTAAAATTTAGGGTTTCTTAGAGCCTGATTTAAATATCTAAACTTTTGTTTTTTGAGAATAATCTGTGAAAAAGGATTGTGACTAGAAGGGGATTTCTTGAGAGAGAGCTCTTGAGAAAATTTTGGAGTTTGTGAGAGGAAGGAGAAGGTGGGCTTTATGAGGCAGAAGGAGTGTGAGAGAGATCACACGGTTGCTCCTAGCATACTACACTTTGCTCCTCTTATGGCCTGAGAAGATCTTGTAAGAGGCTTTCTAAGGGGGAGATCCTTTAAGGTCCGTGTCCTCTAAGGTACACTGCCTTCTCTAGGAGGATAAAAAATGAGAAGGTTTTCTGCCATCACTGGGAGGGTAACATTGCATGTGATACTATGCCATGTTGGGAACGTGAAAGTGAGGTTTGTTAAGGCTTCTTCGCCTTGATACGGGGGAAAAAGGAGAACTAATATTTAGTAGTAAAATTCTCGAAGTGGAGGACTCTGGGGAGTGGACGTAGGTCAAGTGAATGAACAACAATAAATTTTCTAATGTGATTTTTCCCTTAATGAACTTTATTTACATTTTGCATTTTACTTTCGTTATAATTGCTTAGAGAAAATTATAGTGGAATTCTTTGTTGAGTAAGTTAAAATTTTACCACCTATTATTGCAATCTTGTTTTAAGAATTCGCATTCACATCAATTTAATATTATTGTTTAAAATTTAAAAACATAAAAAAATTAGAACTCCAGTTTCAGATTATCTTTTATTGCAATAAATTTTGAATTCACCCCTCTCCCTCCCCTCCCTCTTGGCGCATTTTATACTTTCAATTGGTATTAGAGCGGAGTTTCAAAAATAACCTTTTAGAAAACCTTGAAAAATTAATCATGGCTCATTTTGGTAATCATAATACTGCGGAGGGTTATTCTATAACTTACCCACCTCTATTTGACAATATTCCCTTTAATTTTTGAAAAATTAGAATGTCTTATTTTTTACGGTCTATAGACTATCATATGTGGATTTCAGTTGAAGAATGTTATATTGCACCGTTTAAACTTGTGAATGGCATGAAAACTCAAGTACCTTTTAGTGAATGAAGCAATGAGGATAAGGTTCTAGCGAA
This sequence comes from Dendrobium huoshanense, assembly GCA_016618105.1. Lineage (NCBI taxonomy): Eukaryota > Viridiplantae > Streptophyta > Magnoliopsida > Asparagales > Orchidaceae > Dendrobium > Dendrobium huoshanense. The sequence goes on from CM028355.1 coordinate 17,262,235, forward strand.
ATGAAATACAATGTGCTTAAATTGTTTCTTTTGTGCATTAAAATCTAAGGACTACATGAGAGTCTCTACCTGTGCTACTGGTAAGGAGATTTGGGATAGATTGTGTTTCATGTACGAAGGAACTAGTGAGGTTAAACAGTCTAGATTTAACATTCTATTGCATGATTACGAACTCTTCTGTATGAAACCTAGCAAAACTTTATCTAAAATGTACATTAGAATCACCTAATTAGTTACATCCTTGCATGCATTAGAAAGAGAAATTTCTAATTTTGAAAAAGTTAATAAGATTTTTAGATGATTATCGAGTTCCTATGATACTAAAGTTATTGTAGTTACTAAATTCAAAGATTTAAATATTTATTCAATTGACAATTTCCTTGGATCACTCATTGCATACGAGCAATGAATGAGTCAAAGGCAAACTAATGTAGGGGAAAAGAAGAAGGAATGGATGGTGGCTTCGAAAGAATACAACTTGGAAAGTGAAAGTTCTACAGCAGAGGAAGAACATGACATAACCTTGATGAATCGACAGTTCAAGAATTTTCTGAAAATAAAATAATGGTGTCATCAGAATAACTGGAACAAAGGTAAAAGGTCAAGAACTACTAAAGTTTCATCTGACACGATTTGTTTTGAGTACAGAAAACTAGGTCACCTTCGACCTGATTGTGCCAACAAAAAAAGTAGCCAGCTAAGGAAAAAAGGTAAGGTAAAGGCAAAATATATGAAAGAAAAGATGAAGACACAAAAGAAATTTTGGGTTGACTCTGCCTCAGAATCATCAGAAGAAGAAGTAGAGGAGGAGGTAACAATTTTTTATCCAATGGCTAAAGATAATCTTCATCAATTGAATCAAGATGAGGTATGTCAACTTTCATATGAAGATTTGTTGGTTATTTATGAGAAAATCCATGACTAATATGGAAAGTTAAAGAAAATGCATGCTAGTCTTAACATTGTGTTTAGTACTTTACAAACTAAGCATGCTAACTTTATTAAAGAAAATTTTAATTTAGATAGAGATCACATGTCCCTGCTTGATGAGTTTGATGTATTAAATAAGAAGCATATTGAATTATCTAATGCACTCAAATCCCTGAAAATATCGCATATTGAATTAGAAATAAAGTATAAGGGATTAGAAGAACTGGCATAAGAGATAGATAGTAATGAACATCATTTGAAATTTGAAAATGCAAATATTAAACATTTAAACAAATTTTAACAAGTCAAGATAAAGGCTTTAAAGGAAAATAAAAAATCACCTTCACTTGAAGAGTTTTACAATCCATCACAACAGCATGAATAATTCAAACCTTGCAAGAGACATCACCACCCACATAGGTTAGTGAACCTGTTTCCCTTTGTTAGGTGCTTTTCTTGTGGCATACTAGGTCACATAGCCCACACTTACACGATTCACCATAGGACACACCTAGTGTGGTGACCTAAATTACATTCATCACAGCATAACATTCATATATCTCATTCATACAAGTATAAGGAGGAACCCAAACTCACTTGGGTTCCCAAATCTAACTCTTGAATGATATTGTAGGGATACTCTCATAAAAGACCTAGTGAGAGTATGTGGTACCTAGACAATGACTCCTTCTGACAAATGGCTAAAGACATGAAGAAGTTCATAATTCTGGATATCAGAACCAGAGGTAAAGTAACTTTTGGAGACAACACCACCAGAAAAGTGGTGGGCTCAAGTGTTGTTGGAAATGCTAAGAATTTATTAATTAAGAATGTTTTATTAGTTGATGGTTTAATGCATAATTTATTAAGCATTAGTCAATTATGTGACAAAGGTTTTGACATAAAATTTCTTTCCAACAAATGCCTGATTAGTTTAAATGACACTTATTTTAGAAGGAAAATTAATGAACAATATATAAAAACTCGTGGCTATGACATAGGAGACTATGTCATGCTAGTATAAAAACTCTTAGGAATATCACTTAGAAAAACCTAGTTAGAGGTGTACCAAAGTTAGACTTCACTAAAGACCATCTATGTGATGCCTGCCAACTAAGAAAAAAATAAAACCATCATTTCATTAAATCAAGAATGTAAACACATCTAGGCCCATAGAAATCCTTCAAATGGACTTATTTAGGCCCATTAGCATCGCTAGCCTAGGTGGGAAGAATTATGGGTTTGTAATTATAGATGACTACACTAGATTCACTTGGGTAAGATTTCTAGTGCATAAAAATGAGTCATTTGAGGAATTTATGACTTTCTCCACTTGGATTTAATGAAAATTAAGATGCAAAATCTCAACAATCTATAGTGATCATGGTGGAGAGTTTTAAATTGAAAGATTTGAATCATTCTATTAAGAGATAAGAATATAGCATAATTTCTCAGCCCCTAAAACTCCTTAGCAAAATGGAATAGAAAAAAGAAAGAATAGAACATTGGTAGAAGGTGCTAGAGTGATGTTAGCTGAGTATACTCTTACTAGATACTTTTGGGCAGAAGTGATAGACATGGCGTGTTATGTCCTAAATAAGGTAAACATTAGATCAAAGCTGAATAAAACTCCTTATGAACTCCTTAAGGGTCAGACTCCAAATCTTTCACACTTAGATGTCATGGTTGCAAGTGCTTTATCTTAATTAATGGCAAACTTCCCTTAGGATAATTCCATCCCAAGTCTGATGTGGGTGTCTTCTTAGGTTATTCATCTGTAGGTAAGGCCTATAGAATCTTCAATAAGATAACCCTAGTAGTAGAAGAGTCCACCCATGTAATGTTTGATGAATCGGATAAGCCCTCTAAATCTAAAATTAAAGAAGATGAAGTAGAGGCAATTTAAGGAGTAGAAATTGTAATCATAAGAGCAAGGGGAGAACCTCAGGAAGACTTGTCTAAAGAATGGAGATATTCTTCAGTCATCTTAAAGAATTAATTTTAGGAGACCCGTTAGAAGGTGTGAGAATTATGCACAGACTTAGAAAGGAGGTTAATCATTTTGCATTCATCTCTTTGATAGAACCCACAAATTTAGATTAAGCTTTAGGAGATGATTTATGGATCCAAGCAATGCAAGAAGAATTGAAAAAATTTATCATGAATGATGTTTGGGAGTTAGTCAAAAGACCTAAAGAACAGAGTGTAGTTGGAACAAAATGAGTCTTTAAAAATAAGGTGAATGACTCAGGAACCATAGTAATAAATAAGGCCAGACTAGTAGCTAAGGGTTATAACCAAATTGAGGGGATAGACTTTGAAGAAACTTTTGCCCTAGTAGCTAGACTATAAGCCATAATGATGCTCTTAGCCTTTGCTTGCTTCAAAATTTTTAAACTATATCAAATGGACGCAAAGAGTGCTTTTCTAAATGGGTAATCAAAGAGGATATTTATGTTGAGCAACCCCCCAGATTTGAAAGCTCCCAATTTCAAATCTATGTATTCAAATTAAAAAAGGCACTGTATGGGTTAAGCAAGCACCTAGAGCCGTGTATGAAAGACTTAGCTCATTCTTACTAGATAGAGGATTTGTAAAGGGTAGTGTGGACACCACTTTCTTCTTACAAAAGGTTAAATATGAAATTCTCATTATTCAGATTTATGTGGAAGACATTATGTTTGGATCTTCAGATAAAAATTTGTGTGATGAATTCTAAAAATAAATGAGTAATAAGTTTGAAATGAGCATGATGGGAGAGCTTAATTATTTTCTTGGATTTAGTATAAAATAAATGGAAATTGGAACATTTCTTAGCCAAAAAAATACATTAATGATATTCTAAAAAAATATGAGATGGACAGTCTAAAGCCCATGAACACTCCAATGAGCTCTAAAATTCAACTAAATATAGACCCAAATGAAAAATCAGTAGATTAGAAAATTATAGAGGAATAATCAAATATCTTTTCTACTTAACTTCCAGTATACTATACATAATGTTTAGTGTGTGCCTATATACCTATTTTCAAGTCGATCCTAAAGAGTCTTACTTAACTGCGATTAAGAGAATCCTTATATATCTACTAGCCACCCCAAACTTAGGAATTTAGTATCCTAGGCCCAAAACTTCTTTTGAAATCTTAGGGCACTCAGTTCTAATTTTGTAGGATGTAGGGTAGATAAAAAGCACCTCCAGCACCTGCCAATTCATAAGAAAATCTTTAGTTTCTTGGTCCAGTAGGAAGCAAAATTCGATAGCTTTCTCTACAGCTAAGGTAGAATATATTATAATAAAAAGTTGTGCTGCACAAGTACTATAGTTAAAATAATTTCTTAATCTTGGATTACCCGTAGGAACCATCCCAATTAGTGCGACAACATGAGTGAAATCTGTATTTCTAAAAATCCAATTCAACACTCCAGAACAAAATACATAGACATTAGACATCACTTTATAAGAGATCATGTAGCTAAAGAAAATATATAATTATAATATATAGGTACAAGAGATCAATTGGCATATATTTTCATAAAATAACTAGCCCATAACACCATTGGCACTTTGAGGACACGACTAGGTGTCATAGACATCCATGTGTGATCCAAAAAAACAAAATAAAAAATAAAAAATAAAAAAAAAATAAAAAATTGGTTTAAGGTGTTTCATGATCATCATATACTTATAACACTAAACTAAACAATTTGACAATTTTTCCCCATCATACTGTACGACCCACTTTCGTACTATATGATCTATCAAAAATATACAAATCACAATCCTCTGTCAAACTAATGGCACAGCTTCAATTTCGTCTGCATATATTATATTATATAATTATCATCATAATGTATGATATACGTGGTTGTGCATTCAAACTGTTTGTTATGATATATATGCACTTTGTACTGCATGATATCCCTTCTTCGTACCGTATGATCCACATCAGTAAACGGATTGGGACAAATTAAAGTAGGTTGGTATAAATATATTTGTGATTGATACTATACAAACACTCGTTCATATTGTATGATCCATTTCATTAATGATTGTACTGATGACTCCTTGGGACAAACAAATTTCCTTCAGATCGTACTGTATGATAACAATCGTACTATACGATTTGACCACCTTTTTCCAACCATTTGTCCAGATGACATAATTAAACATTGTACTGTTTGAACCACGATGAATTGTATGATATCCTAAAAACTTTATAAATCAGAGGGCGCATATGATCACTTCTCTCACTCCTTAGCCACTTCCCTCACTCTCAACTATTTTTCACTAAATGGAAAGCTCCAGTAAGCTTGATCATTCTTTCTTTTAATTGCAAATTGCATTTCTCAAAAAAAAAAAAAAAGCAAGCTTGATCATCACGTCCTTGGATGCTCGTCTTCCTCTCACATTCCCAACGACCATTTCTTGACCACCAAAGATGAAGAAGCATACCATAATTTCAAGGCATGCAAAATTACCCTGTCTCAAATGTTGAATCAAGTTGCCTTAAATTTTTAGGTAATGAGCATATTCACATCCACCACTTTATAATTCCTCCTTACCCTAGCCTTCCCATAAAATTTTGAACTTCTATTTGAATTCCTCACCAACCTAACTATAAATGTCAAAAACCTAACCCTCACCTCCTTTGTTTGCTGACAACGTGTTGAAATCACTAAGGCTGACCTTGCCCAATACATTGGGGTGTCTATTGAAGTTCCTAGAGCTCATTCCTTCCTTACAAAATGAATTTGACTGGAGTGTCACAAATCTAGTCCTTAAAAAAGTAGTTTTTTACCAACACCAACCACTTGTTCAATCATTAACCCAAATTGCAAGAATTATTCAACACATTCTTTGAACCTCAATCATACCCAAAGCTGGTGATAGAATTCGCATGACCCCAATATTATCCGTTGTTACCTACCTTACTATGTCAAACACCAATTTTTATGATGTTGATTTAATTATTGATTATATCTAAAATATGACCTTAGCTCGGCTCCCTACCACCCATATAAAACTCAACCTAGCCCTTGGCCACCTCATAATTTACATTCTTCAAAACAAATATCAATTAACAAATTCTGGTGAACCCGATAATCTACCCATTTTCTATACAGATGCTTCCTTTCGTATTTTGTTTCATCAGGGGCAAGAGCCAGATGAGCCAGATTTTGATGAAGAAGAAGGAGAGGCTACTCCAGCAGGAGTTCCAGTTCCACCACGACAGCATGCATTATCCCGTGGACCTATATTGGCCTATCCTCACAATGACCTAGTCGAACAATTCGACCAACTAAAAATTTGCCTTGACGCTCACATTCAAGAATAGCATCAACAATACAAGGAGGACATACGATGGTTCGGAGAAAGATTCTCTTTAATTGATCAATAATTTGGGTCCATCCACCACTACTTCCAGCAACCTCCACCTTCACCTCCACCTAATCAGGATCCTACTTTTTTTACTTATTTATTTTGTATTATTTTTCTAAGTGTTATTTATTACTCCTTTTTTTGGTTATGTCAAAAGGGGGAAAAGTTTTTTGTGTGCTTTAGTTAGTATGTCATGTTTATTACGTTATTTTTAATTGTAATTAAACATTTCATGTTATATATTCCTTCTTCTATTCATGATGTTTTAGTTACTTAAATTAAAAACAAACAAAAAAATCTTTTCTAATTTGTTTATCAACAATATTCTTTGATATCATCAAAAAGATGGAGATTGTTGCAGTCCATGACTCATACACTAAGATTTTAATGATTATAAATAATGTCGATTGAATTATTATTCATTTAATATTTTTTATTTTTGCTCTTGTCTATAAGGGAGATCACAAATTACTCAGTATGATAAGAAGACTCAAGACTGGGTATAGTAGGATTTGGGGTCTATATCCCTATAATTGTTTTCTAATTATTATTTTTGTTTTGTTGGGTCTGGCGACAAAGTGTTAGCAAAACTGAGCAACCATGCAAACACACAGGGGAATAGGTTTTTAAAATAAAGGAATTTTTGTTCAATAGATCGTACTGTATGAGTTTCAATCATACTCTATGATCCGCTCTGGCTCAATGGCTATCTGTGAACAAATCATACTGTATGATATGTATCATATTATATGATGTGTTTCTAATTAAAAACTCTAGCTAGCAGGTTAATTTAAGTAAGTTCTTAATTCATAAATTTTGAACTAATCATACTGTATGATCCTATCGCACAGTACGATTTTTTTTGGGACATTTAGGCCATTTAAGGCAAACACACACACAATGCATACACAAAGACTCAAACCCAAGACCTCTTAGTTAGAAGCTTAAGCTCTCAACCAACAGTCTAAGGTGAGCTATGTTAGTATGAGTTTCTGAATACTTATGTAAATTAACCCTGTGGTCAGTAAATCAAATCAAGGTTTAATTACTTATTGGTAATCATACTATACGATATGCATATAGTACAAGGTACTGAGGCTATTTTTGAACATCTTGAACATCATAGGAGATGATCCCTTGATTTGTGTACTAGTCGTACTAGATGTTGTTCAAATTGTACTGGATAATGTGAAGCTTTAACATATCATACTATATGAAGTCCAATCATACCAGATGATGAATAGAGATGAGTTTTTGTCATCCAAGCGTTCATCCTATATGAACAGAACGATTTTAATATATCGTATTGGATGATGTTACATCGTACTGTATGATATTGTTAAGACAAATTGCCTATTCATACTCCTTCATACTAGGATAAAGGCTATTCTGAACTGATCGTACTGTATGAACATAAATGGCTATATTATAAATTTATGGTTTCTTGGAGCCTAATTTATATATTTAAACTTTTAATTTTTTAAGAATAATTTGTAAGAGAGGAATTTGATTAGAAGGGGATTTCTTGAGAGAGAGTTCTTGAGAAGATTTTGGGGTTTGTGAGAGAAAGGAGAAGGTGGGCTTTGTGGAAGATCACACGATTTCTCCTAGCTTGCTATATGTTCCTCCTCCTATGGCCCGAGAAGATCTTATAGGAGGCTTTCTAAGGGGGAGATATTGTAGGAGGCCCGTGTACTCTAAGGTACTCTACCTTCTCTAGGAGGGAGAAAAATGAGAAGGTTTGCAGCCATAACCGGGAGGCTGACATAGCGTGTCGTACTCTGCCACACCGGGAAGATGAAAGTGAGCTTTGTAAAGGCTTCTCCGCCTTACTGTGGGGGCAAAATGAGAATTACTATTTACTAGTGAAATTCTTATAGTGGAGGACTCTAAGGCGTGGATGTAGGTCAAGTGACCAAACCACCATAAATTCTTTTGTGTGATTTTTCCCTTACTGCACTTTATTTATGTTTTGTATTTTACTATCATTATAATTGATTGGTGAAAATCATAGTGGAATTCTTTGTTGGGTAACTTAAAATTTAACTACCTATTATTTCAATTTTGGTTTAAGCATTCACTTCCACATCAATTTAATTTTCTTGTTTAAAATTTAAAAACATAAAAAAATTAGAACTCCTGTTTATGATTGTCTTTTTATTACAAGAAATTTCCAATTCACCCCCCTTTTGGCACATCTTGTACTTTCATCCTTAACCCTAGGATTTGGTTTGGAATGGTTTATTTGGATATAATCTTGGACTTAAATGGATGAGTTTAAATTATCCACATCAATGAAATCAAATGAAAGATTGAGATTGATTGGATATGATTTGAAAATTGACTGAAAGTTGGTGGAAGGCTAAACTAAAGAATGGATTGAAGGGTGAAACTAGATTTAATTAGACATGGATTTGAATTTAATTAGGACCTATATGATTGATAAGTGGATAGCTTCCAATTATTAGGTCACCAAAAAGACCCAAGTATATCCTAGTGACCTCATATAGAAATGAGGTCAACAATCATGAACTCCAATAAATAGGTTATTGAATTAAAAGTTATAATTTGTCTACCATATCAATATTTACCTAATAGATCTCTAAATGTTGCACTTTAAACCTTGGAGGTTTCTTAGACTCTGCTATCTCCTTAGATAAGTTAATAATCAAGTTTGGTTCATTTCTTCTTATATACTAAGCTGGTGGGTTATGTTCTTCACCACTAATCATCAAGCAAGCTAAATTAGGCACATGTGTTGAGATTAGTGATATATTTTCTAGCCTCCTACGATAAGCCATCAACTTAAAGGATTCATCAAGGGTGCTTTCTCTATGTGCATGCCTATGTATTTATCCCAAGGTTTCTTTGATAATTTTGGTCAATGTTTTATCCATCTCCATGTGCCTTGAAAATTTTTGTAGCAAGAGCTCTCCATATCTACTGAGGTTTTAAGGTGACCTTTCTCATCAAGTTGGTCCTATCTTCAAATTAATGGCATTATTCCACACTCATTGCATCTTTCACAATGTTAAATCCAAATTATTTCTTAGGTGATACTCAAACTTACTTACAAGCATTGATAACAAGTGGATCTTGTTGTAGATTATGAATCCCTTCCATGTAAGAATCATTAAATATAATGTAGTGATTGGCTCAGGATTTCTTAAGTGTTGGTTCTTCTATAGTTGTGAGTAGAACTTGAGAGGATATTAAGGATCCCCATGCAATTTCAATTTCTCCCACCATTTGATGATTATTTTGATATTGTCATTATTATTATTAATATTTCCCAACAGTATGAATAGTTATTGATTATGTATAGGTTCTTAAGCCTAAGCTATTATCCCAAGGATAATGAAGAGGGGGGGGGGGGGTGAATTTAGAATTTTTAAATAAAGAACCTATTTTAAAACTCATAGCAAGTAAATTTAAATTTTTTAAAATAAAACTTTTCAACCACAGCAAATTACATGCAGAAAATAAAATGCAAAAATTAAAAGACATAAAGATTTATAGTAGTTCGATCAAACAAGACCTACATCCACTCCCTGAAGACTTCCTCTTCAGGTATTGCACTATTACCAAAGTGTCTCTATTTTTTCCCCCACATCAAGGTGGAGAAACCCTTTACAAAACCTCTCTATCACCAATCCCCGGTGTGGTAGAAAACCATCATCCTTTCACGCCCTCCAAGTGTCGGTAGAGAACCATTGTCTATTCTCACTCTCCAAGTGTCGGTAGAGAACCTTCGTCCATTCACACCGTCCAAGTGTCGCAGAGAACCATCATCTTTTCACACCCTCCAAGTGTCAGTAGAGTATCGAATCTTCTTTAAAAAATCTTCTCACAAGCAATTAGAAAGAGAAAAGAAGGGAAATAAGAAAAAATATAAAGAGATACTAACATTTGAGTAACCTAATGAACCATCCACACTCAACTTGTAAGAAATCTCTCTTAAACAATCTCCCACACTCTCTCTTTTAATTGCTCTTAAAAAATCATGACGACAAGACTTTTTTGCGTCAGTTTTAATGGACATTTATATAAAAGACACAAAAAACTATCTAAAAATTTCAAATATTCAAATTTGAGCATATAAAATCATATTGTACGATTGTATATTCGTACAAACAAACAATTCAAAAATTGGTGTGTAGAAACCTGCTATGAATTAGTATGAAATCATTTCGTACATGTTGATCATCCGGTATGAGAAGTTAGAAAATTTTTCACCTTCATCGGGATGAAGAGGTACTCCATAATTTTGCACCCTAGATGGCGTACGTATATTGATGACATCATATGGTACGATCAGCTATAAAAAATTTTAACTTTGTTGGGACAAAAAGGGACCCGTCCAGTTTGTAACCTTGATGACGTATGTACGATGATGACATCGTAAGGTATGAACCATTCAAAAGTTTTTTAGGATCGTCTAGACAAAAAGGGACCCATTAAACTTTGAACTCTAAATGGCGTATATACAATGATGACATATTATGGTATGAACCATTCAAAATACTTCAAGTTCATTTGGACAAAAATGGACCCATCCAATGTGTACCCTAGACGCAAACATATGATTGTGATATTGTATAGTACGATTCATTATTAAAAAAAAATTCTACTTTTATGTTTGTTTGATTGCTCAAAGGGAAAAAATAAGTGAACAAATTGTCTCGTACAAAAAGTCTTTGTACAATACGATAGGTTTAAAAATTATAGATTTTAAACTCTCCCTCGGTGTGTGTGTGTGTAGTTACTCAATTACAATTACTCTCTCAGACTCAATAAAATGAAAAAATATAGACTTTATTTACATTAAATTCTAAACTGATCTGATATGAAGTCTTCAATAATCTGGAATATGATTTTTCTGAAAATTTAGTACACAAAAATAACAAAATAATTCTTCCAAAATATGTTAAGAGAAATAATAATTAAGGCAATAATATTTAGAATCATAAAAAATATATAAGTTACAAGAATATCAACAATCGAGACTAAGTAGCAACTATCTCAATAATCTCCCCCTTTTTTATGATGGCAAAATAATTATTATTTGAGTAAGATTGAATACCCTAAATTTCTCTTTAGATCTCCCTAAAAGAATAAACATGTGAATATGAGAAAATTCCTTGAAGAACCATTTTTTTTTAAATTACACAAATGATAAAACAATAACATAAGAACAAAAATAGAACTCAAGAACTAAAACAAACACAAAAAATAATAACACAAAAACAATATTACTCCCCCTTTTGATAATAACAAAAAGGGAAAAAGGAAGGTTGAAATAAAAAAAGCCATATGAGAAACCTTAATAATTGATCTTGAAAGAGATTGAATTATAATTTCAATAACAAAGTTAATGACCATTAGATTAAAAGAAAGATTCAAAATATTTAAATTAAAGTATAACATAGATAAGAAAATTTGATCAAGGTCATGAAGCGTTTTAGACAATTTGATAAGAAGAATTAATGCAAAAGTGATGAAATGAATATTAGATAATTTCACTTTTTAATATAAAATATAATTAAACATTAGATTGATTTGAATTTGAAGATTAAATGATAGAGGTAAGAACATATTCAATTCGCGATATTGCACATCTTTTCAAATGTTTGTGGCACACTATATGCATCTTTTTGTATTTGAGCTAATTTTGTACCTCTTTTTAATTTGCAAGTCATTACGCAATCTTTGGATTTTTATACACATTATATATTTCTTTTTTATACCTTTTTTTAATTGATCTTTCCAAAATCAATAATCTAAAAAACGAAATTTTTATAATTACAAAGATAATTATATTGAAAAGAGAAATAAAAAAAAATAAGATAACAAAATTGTAATAATAATATTTAAATATTATTTGACTAAAAAGAATATGAGATTGATAGCCTTAACTTGATCGAGATATAAGTTAACATAAATTTTTTTAAAAATTTGTTTTCATAAGGAAATTAATTTTTGTTTTGTAGTTTAATTTATAACACTTTTTAGATCAATTAAGACAGGAATACCAAATAGGCAAACTTACATTTCAAATAACGAACAAAAGCAACTTACCAAAACAAGACATTTTTTTATTGATATCAATTTAAAGATCAAAAACATTGAAGCTCTTTTGATATCAATTCATAATAATAAAGATAATATAACATTAACAACATCAACCTAAAATCTAAACAAAGATAAGTATATAAAACACTAAAATCATCACTTAAAAACATTACATCTGGAGAGGGCATGAAAAGACAACAAAAAAGAAGCACATATAAAACTCTGAGGGACATGTTCTAGAGGAGGAGGCTGGTTGAAGATAGAGAAATAGCTATTCATCATAGCTACGTTAGTGTTCACGATTCAAACTGACATCAGATCCAACCCATGTCATGCTGGTATTGTGCATCATACTGATTTAATTGAATCATAATTTGATTAAAATGTTGATCAAAATGACACTTTAATTTGTCAAAGTGATGGACCATCTCCTGAAAGTCAGGTCTTTGAGAAGGTGAAGGTGCTCCCCCTTCTTCCTCTATATCCTCACTTGAACTGTCATTCTTCCCAAAAAGTGCTTGAAAAGAGGCATCAATGAAGTAGATTGGCTTTTCAAGTGGAATCTCAGGATGAACAATGTTGCACTTCTTTTCTAAGATAGGTAACAAGATGTTCTAAAGCAATATTTTTCTTTCTCCTATGAGAAACATACCAAATTTTAGAAAGGTTATGAATGTAATCTAGAATGCATTGGGCTTCAACTATTAGTTTTCTAATCATGATTAGATTGGCAACAGTGGATAGAATAGGAGTAATGTTCATGCGATCATCAGCCTTAGGAATAATTGAATTTCTAAGGATATGCTAGATGATCCTAGCATTTTGATTTAAAGTATAGACTTTAGCCAAGTGACCAACTTAAGAAACCCCTCTAAGGGTTTTGTTTATTTCAGACCAATCATAGTCAGATTTGGAGGTCATAGTTTATGCTATAATCCCTTGAGTCCTTAAATGTAAAAAAGTTCCTAGATCTTCCTTAGTGATTTCTACCCTTTTCTTTTGGACATATGATCTTATCCTACACTCATCCTCACTAAAACTCATATTTGCCAAAAGTAGTGAGAAGTATCTCTATGGTAAGCATTAATCGGAGTTAAAATGAAGACAAATTGGGTTAAGGCAAAAAAAAAAGGCATTACTTAAAAATGGATATCATCCTAAATAAGTAGTCTAAAGGGAGTAATTTTAGTAGAGACAAACCTAAAGTAGGATTCCTTATTTACTTTAGAAAGAAAGTTTTTTCTCCACTTCTGGATGACGAACCCTTAGAAACTCTACATCCATGTTAAAACTTGCCATTTCTAAGATGAGAGGATTGAAAGGAGATGTTGAAGTGAATGAAAATGAATTCTACAGCCCTCCAATTTAAAGAAAAAATGATCTTTGTACATACAAAAATTGATTCGTACATTACAATAATTATTTTGTACATTATAAAAATTATTTTGTATGGATGAACGATAACGTCCAAAATGCAATAACTTTTTGTAATCAAGCAAGTTACGAAGCATCCTTTCGTACATGCTTTTTGACCAAACGAACATACAGACAAACAGGTGTTTGTCCAGGATGATCAGTTATTTAGGATCATTTTAATGACAGATAGGTTCGTCCACCACATCAAATGACACATGATTTGTATGTATGAAATAAAGTTTCATACGTATAATCAGTTATAATAACTGATTCTTCCCGGATAACCATTTACATGTGTACAGAAAAATGAATAGAAATCATTTGGGATGATATCAATGTCATACAGTATGATATGTATTAGAAAATGAAAATCTTTATACATTCAGTCTAAAACAACGAATGACATACTACATAATTCATACGGCATAAAAATAATTTCATACAGTATGAATATAATACTTAGAAAATTCAACATGAAAGATCAGAAGCAGGAATTTTGAGAAGTGGTACGTGTTTAAATCACACAAAGCATAAAGTAAAAACCAAAAACCAAAAAATACATACAAAAATAAAATAATAATATTAAAAAATTGACAAGACACAAAGAAACATATCAAGTTTGTAGAGGTTTTTATTTAAGCATTAAGATCGATCACACCTAGCCTTGTTTTTAATGTGCTAAAAGTATCAAAAGCTAGTAGCTTTGTAAAAATATCTACAAGTTTATTTTTAGTTAAAAAATGGTTCAATTCAGTTTCTCCATTGGATACATGATCACTAATGAAATGATGCTTTATATCTATATATTTGGCTCTAGAATGCTGAATAAGATTTTTGAAATATAAATGGCACTAGTGTTATCACAATAAATTAGAATTGTGCCTATTGTAAATCATAAATCAATCAATTGTTATTTCAACCAAAGAACTTGTGTCACACAACTTCCTAAGGTAATTTATTCAGCTTCAGCAGTAAATAGGGCTACAAAATTCTATTTTCTACTGGACCAAGAAACTAAAAAATTTCTTATAAATTGACATGTTCTAGATGTACTCTTTTGATCAACCCTACAACCTATAAAGTTTGAATCTGAATATTCAATTATTTCAAATGAAGAGGTATACTTAGGATACCCAATCCCTAAGTTCTGAGTTCCCAAGATATCTAAAAATCTTTTTTATTGCTGTCAAATATGATTCTTTTAGATCTAATTGAAATCTAGCATACAAATAAACACTAAACATAATATCGGGTCTACTAGTAGTCGAATAAAACAAAGATCAAATAATTCCTCTAAATTTCTTTTGATCAATAGATTTTTCCTTAAGGTCCTTATCCAACTTAACCAAGAAACTTATATGTGTACTAACTAGTTTAGCATTATCCATTTCATACTTTTTGAGGATGTCCTTAACATACTTTGACTGACTAAGAAATGTTTCCTCCTCAATTTGCTTAATGGTAAAATCTAGAAAGTAACTAAGATCCCCCATTAGGCTCATCTCAAATTCACTACTCATTATTTTAGAAAAATCCTCACAAAGATATTTATTTGTAAATCCAAAAATGATATCATCTATTTATTTGAACAATGAGTATATCATCTCCCAATTTCCTCAAAAAGAGAGGAGTATCTACACTTCCTTTTTCAAAATATTTCTCAAGTAGGAAAGTACTTAACCTCTCATACCAAGCCCAAGATGCCTGTTTTAATCCATATAATGCATTTTTCAATTTAAAAAAATGATTTTGGTATTTTGAATTTTCAAAACCTAGAGATTGTTCACATAAACATCCTATTGTATTATTCCAATCAAAAATGCACTTTTAATATACATTTCATATAATTTAAATCCTCTAAAATAGGTAAAGGCCAATAAAAACCTAATTGCTTCAAGTCTTGCTACAGGGGCAAAAGTCTCATCAAAATTGACCCCTTCAATTTGATTATACCCCTTAGTCACAAATCTAGCCTTATTTCTAACAACAACTCCTTAGTCATTTATTTTATTTTTAAATACCCACTTAGTTTCGACTACACTTTGATCATTTGGCCTTGATATTAATTGCCAAACATCATTCCTTATATAGTGATTTAATTCTTCTTGCATAACCAAAATCCAAAATTCTTCTGGAAGTGCTTGATTTATATTTGTAGGGTCTATCATTAAAATAAAGGTAAAATGATTGACTACTTTACTTAGTCCACGCCTAGTCCTAACACCCTCATTAGGTTTACCTAAATCAATTTCTTTGGGTGGTTTTAGAAAATTTTAAGTCTTTAGGCAAAGGGTTTTCTATCTCAAAATTTTCTTCCAAATTAATATTCTCAATCCTTTAGGAGTTATTTTCTAAATCATCTTCTTTCAAAATTGGCTCTCCTAAAATTCCAGAATCATCAAACATAACATATGTGGTCTCCTCATCTACCAAAGTTCTTTTGTTAAATACTCTATAAGATTGTCTAATATTAGAGTATCCAAGAAAAATTCTCTTTCAATTGCTCTTGAAAAATCATAAAGATAAAACTTTTTCATGTTAGTTTTAGTGGACTTTTTATATCAAAGATACAAAACGTTTTCTAGAAAATTAAAATTTTCAATTTTGAGCATACAAAATTGTATTATATGATTGCATGTTTATAAGTATAAACAGTTCAAAAATTGTTGCATACAAACCTGTTGTAAATCGGTATAAAATCTTTTTGTACACGATGATCATCTAGTATGAACCAAGTTCGTCTGGTATAAATAGTTAGAAATTTTTTACCCTTATCGATATGAAGAGGGACCCCAGAACTTCGTATCCTGGATGGCGTACGTATGATGACGACATCATATGATACTATTAGTTACAAAAATTTTCAAGTTTGTTAGGACAAAAAGGGACCCATCCAGATCATACCCTAGATGACATACATACGATGATGACATCGTATGGTACAAACCGTTCAGGAAAATTTTTAGGTTCATATGGATGAAATGGGACTCGTCTAATTCGTACACTTGATGGCGTACATATGATGTGGCATCGTACGATATGAATCTTTCAGAAATTTTTTGGGTTCATCTAGATGAAAATGCACCCATCCAGATCATACTCCAGACGGCATACATACAATTGAGATATTGTACAGTACAATTCATACTTAAAAATTTTTTCTACTTTTGTGTTAATTTGATTGCTTGAAGGAAAAAATAAATAAACAAATCATCCCGTACGAAAAGGCTTCATATAGTATGATTTATTTAAAAATTATAAATTTTAAACTCTCCCCTAGTGTGTGTGTGTGTGTGTAGAATTACTCAATTACAATCACACTCTCTCAGATTTAATAAAATAAAAAAATACAGAATTAATTTATAATAATTCTTAAACTGATCTGATCTGAGGTCTTCAATAATATGGAGTATGATTTTCCTGAAAAGTCAGTACACACATACAACAAAATAATTCTTTAAAATTTTGTTAGGAGAAATAATAATCAATGTAATAATATTTGGAATCATCAAAAACATACAAGTTACATGAATATCAAGAATCAAGAACTAAGTAGCAACTATCTCAACAATAGTTTCATGCTAAGTAGGTAAATTTTGGGTGATCCGACGTAACTATCCTTACTGAATAAACCTCTTGATCTCTTCTTTCACTTGTTTACAAGCTTTAGTGGTATGTCCTCAACTTCATTGAAAAGTGGTAATAATACTTCTAATTTCCTAAGTTTTGCATTAATGAATTATACCATTTAACATTTTTCTCATTTTGAATTGTCATTATAATGTTTGCATGAGATGTACTCAAGGGAGTATATTTATTCTTATGCTTATTTCATGATTTTTCTAAGTAAGTCAAGGTAGAAGACCTTGATTTCCTTTTTGACAATACTTCATTCATTGGGATGTTTGGGCATAACCTTTTTGCCCACTCTTTATCTTATTCGGAGATTGCTGAAAGTGTTCTCGATGGGAATTGATGGCCAAATATGCAATAATTCATACATATACTCTATGAATAAGATAAATATAAGAACGAATGGGACCTCGCATTAATAAAGAGTAAAATGGTTTAGGATGAAGTCCTCCAAGAAGAAACACCTCGCAGTAACTCAAGATCCAGCCTTGCGATCTAGCGAGCTTTCAAAGAAAATATTTGAATTTACTCTTTTAAGATTTTCCTTCATTTTGGCAAATTCTAAAAGTATGTGAAGAATCCTTAATAGATCTTCAGTTAGCAATAAAGTATTCAATGAAAAGTTTTGCAAGACGAGTGAAATTATGGATTGCATTTCTTGGTAAAAAATAGAGCAAAGTGGGAGCTTAATCTTGAGAGTAGTAGTAAAAACTTTATATAGAAGTGTATCAGAGGCTCGTTGTATATACATAATAGTCCTATAACAATCAACATGCCCATAGGGATCGGTTGAACCATCATAAAAATACATAGTTTATAATTTGATTCATGTATGAATAGGAAGCCAGAGAATTTCTTTAGTTAGGGGAGTTGAATCTTAGAAGTTGCATTCATGATTAAACTATTTTTTATCCCTTATTGGGAATTCTTCTTGGCAAGTCATTATAGATCATATCATATAACATTATAAGGAGTATGAATAAGTTCAAATCATGTCAAATCTAATAGAGCATGTTAAGGATTTCACATTTATTGAGCTTTATGAAGATGATGGGTTAAGCTCGTAGCATCATTAGCCTTTGGATTAGATTATAAGGAAGGATAAACACTAGCACAATAAGAAGGGTATTCCACACAAGCATATTTAAATAATTTAACCATATTGTGTTGATGATATTGTGGGGAGGGAACTCCATCATTTTGTGATGAGATTCTTAATATGTTGACCGATCTATTCTAAGAGTTATAAAACTCATCCTTGTTATTCCTCCATCTTTTGAATCTGAATTTCTAAAGTTAACCCTGGAAAGATAATGACGCCCATAATAACTAAAGTTCCTTGCTAAATGAGTGGAATGAGAAAATTTGTTATTTTGTGTTATTTTGATCAGCCATTTAAGAAGAATATTTAGAATTTTTATCATACATGACACGAAGCTATTGTGATCTAAGAAATTTTAGTTGGTAGAGCATGTATTTCTTGTCTTAGTGGTGTGTAAACATTTAGCATGAACATAAAAAAATAGTAAGATCATATAACTTTTTTCTTGAAAAACTCAGAAAGGGAAAAATCACAAGGCCTAATCCAGTTACAAAATCCACTATGTAGTAAGTGATATAAAGATCATCCTTTCTTTTTTATTGAAAAGATGAACAATACACATTTCAAATATCCATAGATGGACAATCTATGCATAACAATAAAGCTTAATTTTTCCATGAGATATTTTAGAAAATTGATCTCCACAGGAAAATAAATATACCTAATAGCAAGGTTATATCTTCTTAGTGTTCTGAAAAAAGTGATGATATTTGAAGTTGGTCATCGATGGTGACGGTGGTAGTTAGTGGCAATAGCATGTGGTGGTCATCGGTGACGGTGGTTGAAAATTTTAAGAGAGCTCTCTCTAGTTCTTTCTTCTTCTTTTTCCTCCCCTCTAGATGCGAAGAATGAAGGCTTTTTTTTAGGTTTTTGGGAGTGGCATGCTTCATAAATATAGAGATAATCTAGGGCATATTAGGAGTATCCCATCTAACGACTCATATTGATCTCCTCAATTATTGGATGTTTGTGAAGTATTTATGTTTCCAAATTATGCCAGAATTGAGATATCTTGGGTTCGTTAGATTCTTCTCGTCATGCCACTCGATTCAATTATAAGCATGCCTTATTTAGAGGTCATTTAATCATTAAAATAATGATTTGAACCTTTTGAATATGCTTCGGCCCCTTGATTTTGGCCCATTTATGCTTGAATTAGACCGAAATTGGTTTCAATAAGTTTATCTCTTTGAGACACTCAGATTGATTAACTATGAAAAAGTTACTATCTCTGTAGCATTTTATGCCAACAGTTTAAAAATCCACTATTGCAGTAGTTTAAACTGCTCCTATTAAAATTTATTTTAATCCCAAACTTATAGCATCAGTTTTAACATTCTAAAAATAACCGCTGTGAATAATATTTCCTAAACCCACCCATGAAACCTAATTTACCTGTATTATCGTGATTCAAACCCCAGCTTTATTCTCCTCGACTCTCCCTCTTTACTTCTCCTTTGTGTAACAGCCCGACTCCTTCATTATTCTTTATCGAGCTACTGTCTGAGCGACCCTATCACCATCTGTGAATTCTTCATAGATCTCGCTCATATACATCTCCGTTGATAAAGTGTGGGACTCCATGCCACCACCGTCTGCAAAATAGTAAGTTATTTATTAGATTTTTTAGGCATTAACCATGGGATTGATGCCCTAATGCTTACAGGAACATCAAGAATGGGGCTTATGACGGGAGGAATGCAATTGTTAATTTAAACGAGGTTTCAATACCCTATTCGGCCCTCTGAGCCTACGCTTTACCGCAGGACTGGATGCTACAAGTTTTGTTCTTATTGTCGGTTCAATCACCCGCAACGGAAAAGATTGGTTCAAGTTGCTCATTTATAAATTTTTGAATTTTTATTATGGCCTGCATTTTTGTTTGAATATAAATTATGTTTTAGGTTCTTCGCATGTAGGAATAAGGTTTTTAGTAATTGAATATTATCCCTTTGCTCTTGAACATTTAAAACAAATTTTTTTACATCATAGATCTACCTTTATTCTATATTCAATATGCTTAGGAGACTATATAGAATTTGGCTTACTGTTCTACAAACTATTCTTAAATGTTACATATTGGAATTGCTTAATCTTAAAATTTACTTATATTGAAATATGTACTCCATGTTAATTGTCTATTGCAACTTAAACCCTCTTTTCTCCATCTTTTTCATAATGATTTGTCTGAGTTATCTTTTTGTTGATTAAGAATCTTAAGCTTCTACAAGTTTAGAAAAATTTGTATTGAACTTCTCTTTGTCTTGAAAATAACTTCAGAGATATTTTGATCATTGTTTGATGCGTTGTGAGAGATTTCACAACAAATCAATTAGTTTTGTTCTAGCTTAGGTATCACAGAAAATTTTAACTTTGTTGTTCAATTGCAATGAAGTTACATTGTTTGTGTGTGCGTTGTTGTGTTTGTTTTTGTGTTTTGCTTCCTTGAATGTCAAATAGCTTTTTAATCTATCAAATGGAAAGTATATATTGTTTGAACCACTATTTCCGTTATTCTTTTTAACATATTAAAGATGGATTATTTACAAATAAGTACTTTACTTTATTGAAACTTTATTAGATCAAGGAAGAAAGGTTGCTCAAACAACTAAGGATCTTGATGAGCTTATAGATTATTTTAATGTTAGTATTTTCTTGCTCATTTGAATTTTTTGTTGGCTAAATTTTCAGTTAAATCCTTAAAGCTTGTATGTGGATTTATATAGTCTTTTATTTCACATCCCATATGCTCATTTGTCGGATCATAGGCTTTAGGAAGATTTAACTTTCTAGAAAGGTGTCTGAGTAGCTTCGATCAACACATAGTAGCATCTCGTTCCATTCCTCAACTTTAGATTTAAACAGTTTTTTAAGATCTACATTAGAAGCACTTTCTGATATCAAAAAATTCTTGAATACTTTCATCAAGACTATAGCTATATTCAGCATTTGAAAATTGTATAAGGTATGGATATCCTGGAAAGTTCGTTGCATAGAACCTTAATACACTCTTCCAATTGCTTAGCACGACAATGATATTGTATTAAGACATATTCATTGAATATTTTTACTGTTAGAATTTCTTTTTTATTTTCATTTTTTATTTCTTTTTTCTCATTTCGTTCTCAACATATTGTTTATATTGTGATGCAGCATATTGAAGCAAGTAGCAACTTCACTAACAACGGTGCTGGTAGGTGCACAAATAAGAGTTCAACTTCTTAGGTTGAAGAATATAGGTTGATAATAGTGGATTTTTTTCTTAAATTTATTGAGGGATATAGGTTGATCATCTTGTATGTACTGATATTTATTTGTTATACCATTTCTATTTTTCAGCATCATTCATAAGGTTACCACTATCATGGAAGTTTTGATGGAAACTTTGAATGCCTTGGTACATGTATTAATGAATTAAGCATCATATGAAATACATTGTTGTTGTTGTTGTTGGAATGCATAAAAAATATATAAAAGCTTGTGATAAAATATTTAATTGTGTCTAAATATATGACATTGGCCATTTCTTTGATCAGTAGGGCAAGCTATGAGAATGATCTGAAGAAGTTAATTCAATTTATAGAATTCCTTTTATCATTGCATTTTGGTTTATAATTTTTATCTTAGTATTGGGAATAGCTGTAAATTATTTGCTGAATTTATAGTAGTAACATTTCTCTTTCTATATTAAAAGCTAAGGAGACAAAGTTGTCATCCTTATCTAGAATTGCACGTAATATAGCAAAAAATTCAATTGTTATCTTCATGTATTTATATTGTTAATCCATTCACACATCATATACAACTGATGTAAAACCTATACAAAATAATATAGAGTACAATATGGACTAGAGATCAATGTCTTACTCATTAGATTCGAGAGAACAAGAGAAAAATTGCCTGATAAATTTATCACAAATCTCAGAATACCAATATTAGCACTAATGATACCAAAATGTCCTCATCAAGCGATGAGTATTTGTGCTCACCTATTAATTTCTCGTCATCAATATAAAGTTTCTAATTCAAAAACTACATGCATGACAGCTTCTAAGACTCCTAAGAATATGATTATCCATATTTGATGAGCTTTCTATGTAAACTGCTAGCATTTAGACAATTTAAACCATTAAATTTTACTTCTTCATGCCTAATCTTGATGAGTATTGTCTTGTTACTTTGTTGCAGTTTTAAGGCACGGAGTTATGATCAAAAAAGCAAGAGAATGGCTGAGATTCTTAACAATTTTATGCACGCCAAATGATCCAATGTCATCTTATATAAATAGTCTAGGATGAGTTTAAGGGCCAATTAATGCTGGCTTATTTTACTTTTAACTCTTTGGAGAACTTTTTGCTAGAAGTTTGTGTAAATATGCAAAGTGATGCATTCTTCATGTAGCTTAAATTGTACATATTTATCTTGAATTCAATCAGTACAGTTGTACAGTAAGTGTTATAGAAATAAAAGTCATTTTGATATCATATCAACTGTTTCAATCTCAAACTAACTCATAGCTTTAAGCTGTCAAAGTTTTATAACTTTGCGGTTCTGAAATTTTCTATTTGGGTTTTGAGGTTTTTTTTTTTTGTTAAATTCTAGACATTTGTGGCGGTTATAACAAACACAAATATCCAACTTCGCGGCGGTTAAAACCACCACAATACAATAAATCTGTTTATGTGGATATAATTATAACCGCTGCAAATTTGGACTTTTGTGGCGGTTATAACCGCTACTAAATCTAGCACTTCACCACATCTGCCCCACTGGTCCTTAAACCGCTGCGAAAGGTCGTTGTAGCGCATTGGAATTACGGGGGTGCAAAAATTTTAAAACCGCTGCAAAGAAAATTATAGCAGTTATAACCGTCGGGATAGGCCAAAAATTGTGCTGCGATAGGCCTATTTTTTTATAGTAATTATGGATTTAATTTTGAAATATTGTAGGTTTTTTGAAATTGATGTTGGTATGATTATGAATTTATTTTTGAAAGTTTCCAACTTAATTATATCTCGAGAGTCGTATTAAATCAAGACTATTGTTTTGTAATGTATCAGGTCCAAAATGAATTGGTATGAAAGTAACAAAATGTAATGATTTACTTTACATTTTTTTTTTTTTTTTGGGTGGGATTTTTTTTTTTAATTAAACTTTTGATGTTTTGTTTACTTTGATTTTTTGTTTTGTACGCAGTTAGCATATGCCGCTTTAGATTCCGTAAAAGGAAGACTTGAAAGAGACAAATACACTAAATTCAATACAGCAGTCGTGGCATTTGGGGGGCAATCACTTATCCAATTGTAAAACGGAAATAAATTTAAAAGCTGGATTTATATGAGATTAATATATTGCATAATATTATATATAATAATAATTTCGGAATAAATTTAATGATATTTGCATCAGGTGACATAAAACTTTTCTTTTAAATAACGAAAACTCCATCAAAACATTCAGAGAGGGGGAAAGAAGATTGAATCAAAAAGTTTGTAATGGCAGCTAATAAGTTTTCAGTTCCGGTGATTGATCTAATGAACTACCTCCCTACCGAGAAGCAGAAACTCGCGGTGGCGATAACCGAGTTGGGCTGTTTTCGGGTTGTAAATCATGGGATTCCTAAATCTTTAATGGCAGATATTAGGGCCACCGTCCGTTTACTGTTAGACATGCCCGAGGAGGTAAAGTTGCGCAACACTGAAAATATTATCTCAGGTACCGGTTACATTTCAAATAATGCCCAGCCCGATATGACACAGTTCTATGAGTCTTTTGGCATCTACAACGCAGCATCATCTGAAGACGTTCAAGCCTTTTGCTCTTTACTGTACCTCTCTGCTAGTGCACGGTGCGCACTCTTCCAGTGTCTCCAAATTTTTAAGGGAATAATTGGCTATTTCTAATTAACTTTTCTATTAGAAAACTTCAAAATTAAGTGAATATTTTTTTTTATAAGAGTGATATATATATATATATATATATATATATATATATATATATATATATATATATATATATATATATATATATATATATATATATATATATATATATATATAATGATTAAGGAACTTTGTGGTTAGTTATGCGAATTATAGTCCAATGAGATTTTTAATCAACATAGTTGGAGCTTAACCATCTATTTATGATGATTAGTGATTTTTTCTTATTTAGTTCAGATTTTTAGAAGTTTATAGTCATACGCGATATGTCATACGAAATCTCCATAATGAAATTTTTGACGTGCAATTAATTGAGTATTTACTTTGATTAATTACAAGATAATTTCACTTTAATTAATATTATTATTTTTTATCAAACAATATCGATAATTAAATTTAAGAATCAATTCATTGATGAATTAGAATAAGGATATTTGATTATATTTTGACAGAATATAAAGTAAAATAATTCTAATTAAGATTATATTAGTACTATTATCATGTAAAAATTTATTTATTCCATCATTTGTGGTCATCTTGCAGAGAAATTATTGGAGAATATGCTTCAAAAATTCATGGCCTAATTATGGACATAGCTTCTAAAATATCAGACAGTTTGGGTTCGGTAGAATTCTCATTTCAAGAATGGCATGGCTTCTTAAGGCTAAACCACTTCAAGTTTACGAAAGATGCAATTGGTTCTATTGCAGCTGTTGCTCACACGGACGCTGGTTTTGTCACCATCATCCAAGAGGATGGAAATGTCGGTGGCTTTGAGATTGTTGGACCAACAGGCAACTTTGAGACAATCGATCCAGTATCAGACAGCTTTTTCATTAATGTCGGTGACATGGGAAAGGTATTTCAAGTGTTTCTCTATGCGTGTATGTATTCACCATGTTCTATTCTTTATTTTGTGTTTTTTTTTTTTTTTTTTTGTCTCGTCTTATATATGCTTCTTAAAGAGCCAGTTGAGATGCATTAATTTATACAATTGCCAAAGTGATACTATTAAAAGAAGTCAAGTGGGTGAAAATTGCTATCTAGAAATGTTGATGTGCACAAGTTTTATAAGCAATTATCAATCTCATTGCATGGACAAAGAAACATGATGCAAATTTATAAAATTCCTTAGGAACGTTATGTGTGATGTGAGCTGTTTTCAATGCCTTGAATTGACCCATTTAATCCATCTATTATTAATTTCCATGAGTTTAAACAGTAAGAAATGCCAATGTCAAATTTATTAATAACTACAAAATTTTTAATATAACTATAAAAACACATCCAAAGTTACATAACATGTTTACAGCCCTTTTATATCCCCTGATTTTTTTTTTCTAAACACTGATTTTGAGTGATAATTTACTCGAAAAATAAATAACCAAAATGCATTTTCATCATTTTAGTCCCCCATATAAGAAATTTTATTTTCTTCGATTTTGATAGTGGAAATATAATATTAAAGTTTTAAGTGTTATATATGTAAATAATATGAAAGTAAGTGGTATGTATGTAAATCCACCAAAATATTATTAACTCCTTACACCATTGCATGAAAAATTTAACACATTGTTTTCAATCTAGAAAGTGCAATTCCTTGATAATAATGTGGTCTGCAAGTTATTCGACCAACCTAGAGTGTTGTTATTTTTACTATGTTTTATTAACTCTATGAAACCTTATTTTTATTTGATATTGTTTAATTTTGTGTTGAGTAGTTTCCAATGTCATTTGTATTTCGATAAGTCTAATCACATGTGTTCTAAATAAAACAAGTTTGCGTGTCTTTAGTCTTGAAGATGACTTCCATGTTTAATTTCATTAGTATGACTATTACTATAAATATATTCATTTGCCTTCTAAGCTAAATCTTGGGTTAGTTTGGTGCAAACAATACATACCTCTATTACAGCTTACTTACTTAATTTGCATGAAAAATTGGTAGCAATACTTAAAAGGTATGTGTTTGAATGTACGAACTAGTAATATAGCTTTGGAGACGAGTCTGTTAGCACCAAATAATATAAATATCATTTTATGCAAAATGTTTATAGCTTAGTTTGTTCAACTACGAATATACTTTGCATGTTTAGTTCGAATATTCATGTGACGAACGTAATAGTTGGATTTATTTGCTAGTATAACAGTAAACTTTTTTATCTGTGCTTAATTTCAGCTACTCACAATTGTAGCAAATATTTAGTAATTATAATAACATGTATCTTTACTTTTTTTATTTTCAACTTTATCTAAAGAACAAATTGATTAAGCATGTGCAGTTTAGTAGGCTATTATAATTGATGTTAATTGCTGTAACGCACCCACTGGCAACCTTCATCAAGAAATGGAGTTGGTAGGATTTTGGCTCGATCCATAGACTCGTTAAGATGGAGGCCTTACCAAGCTCTAATTTTCATGTTTGCGGATATGATAGCTACAAATAATTTAACTGTATATTTATGTGTTACTAATTCTAATCAATTTCCTTATTAAAAACTAAATATATGAGCAAATTATATATTATTCTTTTTTGGTTTATTATAATGTCTATTTTGCTAGTAGATTGAAGATAATGTTCCTTTAAAGATATGAGATCAAATAAGAAGACGTCTCTATAAGGATAATATTAAGCGAATTTTAATTTTAAGATGCTTATAACAGGCTTATAACAGGCTTTATTAGACTTCTTGTGAGTGTTTTGCTTGGGATTGAGTATAAAATGTATGGATTAAGTTATTGAAAAGCAATTACCAGTGGCCGGGCGAGTCTCGTGTATATAACAAGAATCATTTAATATGAATTACTAGACGATATGGGCGCTCATTGGGGAGTAATTTGCTAGTTTTATAATGAATAGTAGTCTTAAGTTTATATGTTGAAACGCTAGAGATGACTATAAAATTGATGCCAGAAAACTAAGAGAAAATTTGTGCTGAAAAATTTATGAAGTCTAGAGATCAATGAGCTGAGGATTTCAAAATATTTGAAATTTTTCATGTTTTTTTCCATATATCCTAAATTTTATTTAATTTAACAAAAAATTTGATAATTATTTTAGTTTGGAGATATTTGCATTTTTAAATGTGTATTTTCGATTGAAATTTTATGAATGGTTGATCTCATTGAAAGTAGTTTAATTACAATATTTAGACCTTTGTTTTGATTTTCATAAAATTTGGATTTCGAGACAGATAATCATGAATTTAATCATTTTGTGTAGGAATAAAGGACTTTTTGCTCTATTTGATAATTGTATAGTAGAATTTTGTAGTTTTTAAACAATTAAATTTTTATATTACTCTTTTAGGCAAATGAATTGCACTAGATGATTTTCAAAGAAGTTAAATCACTTTGGACGTTTAGCTTTAAGTCACCTTATTGAGTCATAAAATTATTGGATCGACAAAAGGAAACCTCGAGCACTCCTTCCGTGGAGTAAAGGTTTTTTCCACTCCACTCCTAGTCTTCACCCAACAAATTTTCTCTGGTGACGCTCCGCCGTTGCTGCCCATCTGGATTAAGGAAAGCTTGCCTTTCTTTTCTTTTGGTTTCTTGTGCGATTTCATTTGTTTTCCACTTCGTTCCCTTCGACCCTTCGTGGCCTAAATGGCGGTGAATCAGTTCATGGATATTGATTTTTTGGATGGATCCAAGAAGTAACATTTTTTCTTGGATGCTTTATTTGGTTCAACATCTAATGTATTTTCAGTAATCAAAATGACTACCTTTCATGGTTTACCATTTGTGTGTATTTCAAGGAGATTATGTCGTTGGTGGAACCCTTCTAGTTTGCCTTAGTTGATTTCTTTCCTTCCCGTTGTCCTAGATTTGATTCCATATGTTGGTTTTTTTCAATCTTAACATCTCCACTGATTTCTCAGTTACCTTGTTTGACTCCTCTCATGTGCTGATTAAATTAATGAGTGACGTGGATTATAATAGGGTATTCTACCATCGATCTTACCTTGTTTATAATTGCTACAAGAAATTAACCTAATGGTCTCCATCACTTGATATCGGTGTAGAATCCCCTATTATTCCCATTTAGATTTCTTTCCCCAATTTACATCCTTATTTATTATATCCCATAATTCTTTATGCTTTAGGTTCGTTGTTTGACTGCCAGTTAAAAGTTGACAATATCACCTCTGTTGGTTCTCGTCCCTCTCTTGCACGTGTCTTCGTTGAACTGGACATCACTAAAAACTATTCGGATAAAGTGTGGCTCGGTCCTAATAAGTTGGGTTACTTTCAGAGTGTTCAAATGGAGGATTTCCCTCCCTTTTGTGATCTTTGTAACGCTATTGGGCATGTGAGGGAGGAGTGTCGAACCCTCTCTTCTGTCACTGTTCCAGCTACTTCTGTAAATCCTCTTAACATTGTTAGGAATAAAAATGGTGCTGTGAAAAATATTGTTGTTAATGGAAATGTTGGTGTTGTTTGTTCTAACCCTTTGTGTCATGTTAAGTCTTTTAATGAGGTCCTCAATTCTGTAAGGTAATGGGGTAGAGGCAGCTGGGGCTGTTGTTCACTCCATTGGTGTTATCCTTGTGGGGCCTCCCTTGGTTATTTCTAATGGTGGGTCTAGCGTTGTTCTAGTGGCTCCGGAAGTTGATGCTTTGGTTGCGCTGGTTGATGTGCTTGATCATCTTAAGCAAGTTGTTAATGGTATTAAGGTGTCGTTGTCTACTGATGTGCTGATAGCACCTTCCTGTTGTAATTTTGAGGATGGAATTGATGCTTGTGATGATCCTTTTGGTGATATTAATATGGATGTTTGAGGCTTGCAGTGAGCTTAAACCTTGTTACTAAATTTGGTAACTAGTCCTATCATATCCCTATATTCTAATGTTGATGTTAGTGATGATGAAACTGAGTTTTTTTATGATTATGTTCCTCTGAACCCTGAGACCATGAATGTGATCCATTAACTGCTAGATTTTGACTTCTGAGTATTGTGAGGGTGCTAGTGCTTCTATTTTTAAGGGTGATGTTCATATGGAAGAAAATTTGGGAGTGGTTGATTTTCCCATATCAGTTCCTTCTAATGATACTTTGCTAGCTCACCAAACTTGTAATGCAAGGGATTATGAGGCCATGCATGGTGACTAGTCAAATGATGACTTTTTTTCAACTGCTGGGGAGGAATTTTGATCTGAGTATTCTTTAAAATACTGACGCTAGTTTTCCTTTTAAGAAAAGTAAGAAGAAAAAATGTAAATCGAAGAAGAAATGAATTTCCCATATGGTTTCAAATTAGCTATTTTTTCTTATTCATTGTCAATGGTGTTCTCTTCTAATGCTTGCGGTCTTCTTTGCCGATTATTTTTTATTGGTTGGTGGTTTATTCCGAGCAATGATGACAAGGCTTCGGTGTGCTAACTATTGGGCCTTGCTTGATGACAATCATGGTGGTCATTTTGCAGTTTGGGATTTGTGTCTTGTTGCTCATTGTTTGTAGCCTCCAATGGAGGGCTCTTTCTTGGCTTGTGGGTGGGTATGCGTGTCCTTCTTCTTGAGTCCGAATCTTTACATATACTTCTTTTATATTTTTATTTACACTTTGTTATGTTGTTTGGCTTTTCAGCTAATTAGGATTCTCTTTCCTCCTATATTGTTGCTCTTGGGAGCATTAGCGAGCCCTATGTTTGTTTTGGACTTGTATCCTTTTCTTGATTAACATATAGGCCTTTTTGGTTTAAAAAAGTCACCTTATTGAGTTGACTAATCATATGGGAAATAACCTCATGTATTCGAACATTTTTATGTTTTGAAAGCGTAAGATTGTTTTGAATTAATATAACCAAAGATTGATTTAATTTGATAAGGGAATTTGTCCTTAATGATTTTCTTGATTAAATACACATATGATGGTTATTTTAACGGAATTAATAGTTCTACAATTATAATAATTAAACCAAGATATTAAAGTTTATAAATCTTCGTTCATTATGTCATAACGGTTGGGTCTCCTATTCTTCTTAATTTCCTGAAAAAAAGGTTTCGTGTCCTTCTCATCCATCTGATTGCAATATTCTCTTTCAAAGTTTTTTTATATCTAAAAATTTATTTTTTTCTCTTCCATAACGAAATAATGACATCATTTTATTGTTTTAGTTATTACTTTTTTATTATTTTAAAATTTATGATTGAATTCAGCCCAATTTTTACCACATTTCATATTTCATTAGTAGATAGTGACATGTTGATGGATTTTTGACATGTTGATATAGATTTAATTAATATTTTAGAAGCTATAATGTAGTTGACAAAAAGTTTTGGTCTTCACCTAGAAAAAATACAAAAAATACCTTAATAATCTATGTTACTTAATTAAGCATTGAAACAAAATATAGAAATTAGCTATATCCCTACTAACATACTCTGAGGTGACTATGAATATTTCAATTATAAAAATTTGATCATTGAAAAGGAAAAGGATTCAATTTCTTATAGCTTCATAATGAATAAAAATTACCCACATGATGAATTATCAAAATATTCCATTTCTTGATTCTATTATAATAATAAACTTTCAAAAAATTCATCTTTAATTACTTTTATCTTAAAATTTCTTCATAGTTTTTTTTTTTTATGAGTGAATTAATTATGAAGGTTTGGAGCAATGGAAGATTGCACAATGTAAAGCACAGGGTCATTTGCAAGGAAGGGTTGGAGCGATTCAGTAACGTATTTTTCTTGCTTGCACCAAAAAATTTTATGATCCAACCACAAGCAGAGTTTATTGATCCACAACATTCAAAGCTTTTTGGTGATGTTAATTTTAAAGAATATCAAAAGGTTCGACTAGCATCAAGATCCTTGACTGGCCAACTCCTCCCCTTGCCAACTGATCAGGCAACAATATCTAAGTGATATTGACCAAGAATAAATAATATTGATGTTTATGCTACATATTTCTACAAATCTCTTTTTAGAACTTATGTTTAATTGTGTCTTTATTAAGGTTTCTTTTTTGCTTCCAAAGTTTCATGAAACATTCCACTGGTGTACCATGCCTTTGAGCACATTAGATCTATAAATAGTGGATGAAGTATGTATTGCTAGCATTATAGTTATTTATATCTATTTAATGATGGTTTTTTTTAAATATTATTGTTCTTATACATTAGAAGGAAAATCTTCTTTTCAATTAATGTGACAAACTTCTTATTTAGCTAAACATATTAGAGATTTTCAATAAAATCTTATGGAAAAAGAGACAAGGTCCCCAAACATGCCAAAATGTAAAATTCTATTTTAAATTTGAATACTTAATAGAGTTTCTACTTGATCTGTTAATAGTTAGAGGGGTATTTTAATATAACAATCCTTACATTTAATATGATAATGACAACATTAGGGCATAACCTATCCTTGTTTTAAAAAGGTAGAAATGGTAGTTGATTAGGCTTTTTAAGATGATTAAATGTGGACACAATGTGGTTAAATGAACATGAATTTGCAAAAGAGTTAAACAATAGTGGATAAAATATACAAAAAAAAAAAAAAAAAATCTTTAAGCAACTAGATGAATGATGGGTGTCTAGCCTACGCCATCAGCCATCCATACAACTCGTTGAGGTTTCTTCTAGGCTTTGAGTTTGAATGTAATGTATATTTCTATACACATATTACGTTTTCAATGTGCATTAATTATGTGAATAATTGATAATATTCCTACTTGCACTGATTATAACACTTTGTCATAGCAACATGCATATAAAACATGCCCAACTTGCTCCCCTTCAAATGCCATTTATGTTTTCCAGCCTGGTGTAGCTAGGATTATTTTGTGAGTTATTGGATGTATTTTAGTGTTATTGAATTTTTCATTACTCTATACAAAAATTGTAATATAGAGAAAAAAAAATAAACAAAAAATAATAGTTGCCAAAAATGGTAAATTGTAGTATGCAAATTAAATGCATTTAAAACAAACAAATTTTCTTATATTTTCATAATAACTTATAGAAGATGTGATTAAATTCATTCCATCACATTATACGTAGGTACAAAAGTAGGCACATATACAATTATTAGAACACAAAAATAAGATTGAAATTTTGAGATATGTGAGGTAAAAACCTCCACCAAGAGTATGAGAATAAAATAAGAATAAAGAAAGCATCAACAAAATTTTATGAATATCTGAAGAATATAAGACACCAAATATTCAACCAACGTACTTCATCAGTACATTAAGAGAACTTAAGCCATCAAAAAATGGATCAATGCAAAAGTAAGCTTTTGGAATGAATGCAGATCTCAAATAAATTTTAATATGAACAAAGAAATATGTAAGAGAAGTAGATCAATATAGAAGAGATATGACTTTGTATTAAAGCTTCAATTAATAAGATTACATAAAAAATTTTAATGGCAAATATTAGCATTGAAATTAGGCATTTTCTAGTTCGAAGTTGCCTCATGATTACATTCAAATTTAATAGCTAGCATTTTTCTAAGCACGAACTAGAGAACTAAAAGTGATAAAAGTGCATATGGAGAGAGAGAGAGAGAGAGAGAGAGAGAGAGAGAGAGAGAGAGAGAGAGAGAGAGAGAGAGAGAGAGAGAGAGAGAGAGAGAGAGAGAGAGAGAGAGAGATATGTATACTCAAGATATACAAAAAGATCAATAAGTTTCAAAAAGATCTAAAGTGAGCCTCCTCAATTGTTCATATATATTGAAGGATTCTTAAGGCCAAAGAGTGAAGAGAGAGAAGCTCCACAAAATTAGGAGGATTTTGAAGAAGAATTTGAAGATTTCGGGTGCCAAAGTTGGAGATGGAAGAAGGTGACCGGTCATCCATGGATTACCGGAACACCAATTCTTTTTTATCTACCGCGAGACCAATTATGTTGGATTCAAAGGGTAGATACTCCTTCAAACGCATCTCTCCTCACAATCTTCAGGTTTTGGAATCTCCTCTTGTTATCAAAGAGGGAGGTTTGATTGGTAAGCATAAGCCTTTGCCAAATTCAGGTAAAGGAAAAGTAATTTCGATTTTGGGTAAGATACAAAATCACCTTTATCGGTGATTATCTCTGGAACAAATGACAAGGAGGCTTCTTGTTCTTTTTTTTTTTTTTTTTGAAAGATGCATTAAAAATAAAAGCAAGGATACAAACTAATGTGAGTTAGCTATACTATCACATTCTTCTTTTAAAAGATCCATAAAAGAAGATGGAAGATAGCTTTCACCAAAAAAAAAGCCCACACAAAATCATAAGAACAAGCTAAGTTAGCAAAATAATCGGCTAACTTATTACAATTACGATTAACCCAATGAAAGAACACATTATTAAACTCACCAAGAAAAGAGAAATCTTCTTCGTCTAAGATCCAACCCTTCCTCTTCGGTTTTTTGTACAATTTCTGAAGAAAAAGGATGACATTCTTATTATCACCTTCCAATATAATGCCTTTGACATCTAGTAATCTACCGTGCATCACTTCCTTGATAGTTGAGAAAGCCAAAAGCTCAAGTTGAGCAATGTCCCAATGCACCTTACCTTTACGAAAGGCCAAGATAAATCTTCCTTTACAATCCCTTATTACACCACCAATGTCAGCTATATAGTTGTTTTTTAGTGAAGCATCAAAATTTATTTTGATCCACTCGGGTGGAGGAGGTTGCCATTTGTTTGAACACAGTCCAAGGGACTGATTAGCAACCCAGTGATCCTAAAGTGGTCCACTGATTTTAGCAGATCCCAGAAATGCTAGAGTAGAAGCAGCAATCATGATGTTACTGTCACTTGATTTTCCATGCTTAATCTTGTTTCTATTGTTCCAGATAAACCAAAGCATTGTGAGATAAATCCTCACTAACATAATATTTGTCTTCTTTAATTCCCTGAGACCAATTAAGCAATCTTCCCAATTCTAAAAATAAGGAATAAGGAATCCCCATCTCCTTAGCACTTTAATAATCTTCAAAAGTTTAGAGCAATTGGAAGAAACATGATCCACATCTTCATTTTCATCACAACCCCATGGACACAAGCAAGAACCCGATAATCTCCTTTTGAATAGAAAGAATTCTGCTGGAATGGAATCTTTGTTGAGCCTCCAAATGAAGAGTTCTACCCAAGCATTAAGTTTAAGTTTAAATAACCAAGTAGCTATCTCATCATCCTGATAGTCTTTGAAAGAATCCTCCACAATAAGTGCAACAATTGATTTTCCTGTCAATTTCAGCTTCATCTCACTACAATCATGTTGAGAGTTTTGCGTAAATTGAATATTGCAAATAAGCTTCAACAACTCTTCAACAAAGTGCAACCTCAACTTATCAACATCTCAACTTCCCTCATTAATGAAGTAGTCAAGTGTTAAATTCTCATCAACCAAAGTTCCAACAAATGTCGGCCACTTATTTAAACTCAAGTCGAAGATCCAAGTGTCTTTTAACACATTAATCTTGGAACCATCACACACCTTCCATCTGACAAGATTTGAAAGAGCTTTCCACCCCTGATGAATAATCTTCCATGAAATAGAAGATTTGCTCATGTAGTTCACATTGCTGATCCAATTATCTCCATACTTTCTAAGAAAATTTTTGGATAGTAGAGAATTTGGGTTCTCAAAAATCCTCCAAGCAAACTTTGCTCTCAATGAGTCTCTTCTAGCAATTACCGAATTCAGTCCCCATCTACCAAACTGCTTTGGTTTACAAATGGAATCCCAAGCTACATAGTGGATCCCATGATTACCATCACTTCTATTCCAAATGAAGTATCTACACAATTTCTCAAAATCTTTCAAAATTTTCAAAGGAACAAGAGAATAAGACATAAGAAAAACTGGAAGAGAAAGGTACACAGTTTTTATCAAAACCAGTCTACCCGCAAGAGAGATGTATCTGTTACCCCAAGCATTAAACTTCTTGATAGATTTGTCCAGTAAAGGTTGGAAATTTGAATACTTTAGTCTTCTCAATGCCATCTTGATTCCCAAGTATTCAAATTCATTCACCACTTTGATTCCTAGTAATTTAGAGAACATTTTACTTCTCCTTATAACAGTAAAGGAGGCTTCTTGTTCAAGGAGCAATTTTATTGATATATTGAAGAAGGATAAGGGTATTGACAATGGTAATGTCAATATAAAAATCCAAATATTTCATCAAGATTGGATAATTCTAATGTGTGGATCAAAAAACCACAAATTAAAATTAATTTGAGTAAAATTCACGATGAGATTGAAGATGCAAATGTTTTAAACTTGACATAGAGAAGGAAAAATCCAATATTCATGTTTTGAGTAAATCGTTGGTAGTGAAAATCCTTGGGAAAAATTTACCTTTTTCAAAATGTGCTATGGAATTAAGGAAGCAATGGTTGAAATATGGAAAGTTTCACATAACCTTGCTTGGTCTAGATTGGCTACTATGTTCCTTTCAAACTCATGAACCCATAGAAGAAGTTCTTAATTGAGGTCCTTGGTTTGTAGGAGGCTTCGTTGTAGGGTTAGACAAGTGGTCTCCTAACTTCTCTCCTAATTCCTTGGATGGAGTTTCTTCTCCGATCTGGGTTCGTCTTCCTCACTTACCTCTTCATTGCTGGGATGAATCCAATATCATAAGAATTATTTCTAGAATTGGGACTCCTCTATTGTTGGATGGTAATATGTTTAGATGGGGAAGAAGAGAATTTGCTAGAGCCTGCATTCGGGTTAATTTGAATTCTAAACTCCCTTTTGGTATTTGGATTGAAGGTTTGCATGGTAGATTTTTTCAAAAGTTTGAATATGAAAATCTATCTTCAATTTGTTTCAAATGTGGGAGAATAGGATGTTTTGATTACGTTTGTCCTAATATTAAAGATGTCCCTTCCAGCTCAATCCATATTGATAATCCTTATGGACCTTGGATGCATGTAAAATTCAAAAGGAAAAATTCCATGAAAAAGCAACTTAATTCCAAGGTTTTTTCAGCCAAAGAAAAATCAGTTAATGTTTGCCATAATTTCAAAAATGCAAAATTTGTGGAAGGAAGTGAAGAAGTTGTTATTTCTGAGTCAGAAGTTATAGTTGAATCTTTGGCAGATCGGAATGCTAATGTTCAAGGGTTGGTGTCCGATCCTTTGAAAGATGCAGAAAATGTTGATCCCTTGGCAGATCGAAATTCTAATGTCAAAGATTTGGTGGCCGATCCATTGAAACATGCAAAAATTAATTGACAAATTGTAGAAGATGATGAAATCAAGGAAGGAGATGAAGTTGTTGTTAGCCATAATTAAAATTTGGTTGTTGAGCCGGTTGTAGCTCATAATTCATATTTTGAATTCAATCAATCACAAGCCTTGATTGCTGAAATTAGAGCTGATATTACATAATATGTTTTGGTGAATGTTCCAATAGATGATGCAGCTATTTCTGTGGATCGACAAAAAAATTCTGAAATTTTGAAAATTCAAAATTTAAATTTTGAATTCCCACAAAATCTGGAGGCAAATAAGGAAATTAATATTTCTAAAACTAAGTTGTTATCTGTATGACTTGCTGAACCTAACTCAGTTATTGGCGTGAATTCAAAAGATGGCGTAATTGAGTAAGAATTTTATGAGGAGCAGATCTCGGTCTTGACTCCAACAAAGGCAACAAGGACTTTTGAAATAGATGTTAATAATGATGGAACTAGAGATGGTTATTATGAAACCATTTCTCCTACTTGAGTTTAAAATTTAAAAAAACTGTCTTATTGAATAATAAAAAGGGTTCTACTAAGGAGCTTGGTTCTTCCGGTTCTAAATACAAATTGTTCAAGAACTACAAGCTCTAGGATCGGTGAAAGATCAAACTAGAAGGAGGATTACTTATCTCAGAATGAAGAACTATTTGAGAGGTTCTTCCCAATCGTCTCAGTAATATGCTAGTCTATATTCTCATTGCAATCATCAAAGTGGAAAGATACCTGAGGTTGGAGCATCTCATCAAAGAGTTTACCAAATCTCTTGCTTTGGACTACATCATTGGAAGTTGGAAAAGACATATGAAATACCTATTAATGTTATTTTTAGGTGTTTTACGATTGTCCTGGATTATTTGTAATTTCCTTTTGATTATCTTTTGTAGCGTTCTTTTTCTTTTGGCTTTTTATTATTTTTTTAAACTTATTATATTTGCTTATGGGATCGATACTAGATCATATTTTGTAACCGAATGGGAACTCTGGGATACTAACCAACCCTTAGGTTGTTTAAAACTTTGGTATCCCCTGCATCTCAACGATTTTAAAATAGGAAATAGTGGGTTTCATTTCAAAAATAATAAGTTTAATTTAAACAAATATGCTTTCAATAAGGATCTTTTTCTCTTTATCAATGATCTATTAGTTTATACTTCCTAATTTGTATTAGGTTGTTTTTTCTTTTATTTTAATGCAACTTTTGCATTTCTTCAAAAAAAAAAAAAATTTATATGGCTTAGAAGTTAATAGGGAAGCCTATACCAAAATAACTAAAATCTACGATAATCATTATTACTCATTATAGAGTCTATCTAACATGTGACTTGACTAGTAAATGTCTATAAGGATATTTGTCCCTAAAAATGCTCACTATTCCATGGGGAGTCCCCTAGTTGAGTCACTACAGTAAAATCTTAAATTACCGACGAATTATGCTACAAAAAATTCTTCATTTTTTGGAAGATTTGAAAATTTTTGAGTGGATCCCCAATGAATTTTTTTCAATGGTAAAACACGCTCCGGTAAAAATTTTCATAAAAAAAAAACCTGCCAGAAAATATTTCCAGTGAAAAAATCTACAGAAAATTTTTTCGGCTGAAATTAGAGGTTGGAATAATTAAAAAAAATTAAAATCTAAGCAGGCTACTAGGTCGCCTGACCAAGCAGCTACCGGACCACTGCCTAGCAAGCTTTGCACACCTGCCTACTGCCCAAGCCGCGCCCGCTTGCTCCAATTACCCAAGCCACAACATACCCAACCCGTGGCCCGTACGCGCACATGGCAGGATTTGAACCCTCGTGCCCACGCCCTAGCAGCATGCTCGAGACCTTCACGCCCCTCTTGCAAAAGTGATTAAAGGTTTAAGTTTTTTTTTTTATGTTAGAACTGATTGAATATTTTTAATTTAGATTTGATAATATTTAATTTAGTTAAGTTTTATTAATAATTAATATATTTAATTTTTTTCAAAATTTTATTAAACATGTTATTAAATAAATAATTAATTAAACTTTTTCATTAAATAGATAATTAATAAGAAAATTTATCGGAAGATTGCCGAAAAATTTGCTTGCAAATTAGTTAGAAAAATTTTAGAGTAATCCGCTAGAAATCTGATAGAAAATTCCGCCAGAAAATCTTTCTAAAAAATTCAGGGGTAATGAACTATTTTTCTGTAGTGAGTTTGATGTGCGAGTATTATAGGTGAGTTCTCAATATATGTCATATGGGTTGAGTTTGTGTTTGTCATCCCTCTAGATATGGCTATGAGTTCTTAAAGGCAATGTGTGGGCATCTAAATGGGAGGGGTGAGTCACTTTGGATGATGATGGCCATGCGCTACAGACTAACAAAGTCTAGAGGGTCATAGTCTCAGACCCCTAAGGTACACACACTACATGAAAATGTCCTTGTTACTAGCGGACCGAATCTGCCAATAACAATTGAAATCCGCCAGAAATTTCAAACTTAAATTCTGCTGATACATATCTAATTTACCATCAATAGACCCAAGATATCTAAAACGTGTAATTTTATTAATGACTTAATTTCCCAAAGTAAAAATCCCTCCATTAGGTCTATTAATCCTATAATTACATTCCATATATTAAGTTTTAGTTATACTCAAGCAAAAACCTTTATACTCTAAGTTTGACCTCCATAATTCATGTTTACATTTAACTCCATCTCTAGTCTTATCAACAAAAATAAAATCATTAGCAAAAAGCATACACCAAGATACATTCTCTTGCAAATGTCTTGTGAGAGCATCCATGACTAAAACAAAAAGATATTAATCTTAACTAAAACTATACACATCAAATCCCTCTCTGAACTCATCAATAAAAAGAATATAAAAAAAAAAAAATGTGAGTCTACAATCTGTGGCAAATGTCTATCGAGAATATCCATGATAAAAGAAAAAACTTAGTTGGAAATGCAAATTAGGAGGCGAACGTCAGCAACGGAGGTAGTGAACTTCGACAATGATGACAACGAATGTGGGCAAGGTCGAAGGCGAATGTCGGCAACAGACTAGTCTCAATGGCGGCGGCGTTAGACATAAGTCTCAGATGAGAGTGGAGCAAATTGAAATGAAGAGTAAACAAAATGAGGAGAAAGTCAATGGAGCGGGTGAAATAGAGCTCTCTCCGTCGGCTTTTACGATGGATTTTGCACCAGTAACATTACCGGTAGATAACATGCCAGAAAATTTTTGTAGAGTTTAAGTAATTATAGTGGGGGTGCTGCCATTGTGAAAGGTCGTTGCAGTGCATTGCAATTACAACGGGGTTCTGCGGTTTTAAAACCACAGCAAAGAAAATTGTGGCGGTTATAACCGCAGGATAGGCCAAAAATTGTGCTGCGATATGCCTAATTTTGGTAGTGAATATGAATTTAATTTTGAAATATTGTAAATTTTTTGAAATTGATGTTTGTATAACTATGAATTTAATTTTGAAAGTTTCCAACATGTTTATATCTCTAGAGACGTACTAAATCAAGGTTATCTTTTGTAATGTATCAAGTCCTAAATGAATTAGTATGAATGTATCAAAATGTAATGATTTACTTTACATTTATTTTTATTTTATTTTTTTGGGTGGTATTTCTTATGTTTACTTGGAGGTTTTGTTTTGTACGCAGTTAGCAGATGCCACTTTAGATTCCGTAGATGACATCCTTGAAATAGACAAGTACACTAAATTCAATACAACATACGTGGCATTTGGGGGCAATCACTTATGCCATGCTAAAACGGAAATAAATTTAAAAGCTGGATTTATATGAGATTAATATAGTGCATAATATTATATATAATAATAATTTCGGAATAAATTTAATTATATTTGCATGAGGTGACATAAAACTTTTGTTTTAAATAACGAAAACTTCATCAAAACGTTCAGAGAGGGCAAAAAAAGATTGAATAAAAAGGTTTGCAATGGCAGCCGATAAGTTTTCAGTTCCGACGATTGATCTAGTGAACTACCTCCCGACAGAGAAGACGAAACTCGCGGCGGCGGTAACAGAGTTGGGCTATTTTCGGGTTGTAAATCATGGGATTTCTAAATCTTTAATGGCAGATATTAGGGTCACCGTCCGTTCACTGTTAGACATGCCCGAGGAGGTAAAGCTGCGCAACACTGAAAATATTGTCTCAGGTACCGGTTACATTGCAAAGAATGCACTGCCCGATATGACACAGTTCTATGAGTCTTTTGCCATCTACAACGCAGCATCATCTGAAGACGTTCAAGCCTTTTGTTCCTTACTGTACCTCTCTGCTAGCTCGCGGTGCGCACTCTTCCCGTGTCTCCAATTTTTTAAGTGAATACTTAATTATTTCTAATTAACTTTTCCATTAGAAAAGATCAAAATTAAGTAAAATTTTTTTTATAAGATTGATATATTTCTTAAAAAAAAATGAATAAGGGACTTTGTAGTTATGCGAATTATAGTCCAGTGAGATTTTTAATCAACATAGTTGGAGCTTAACCATCTATTTATGATGATTAGTGATTTATTCCTATTTAGTTCAGATTTTTAGGAGTTTATATGTCATAAGAAATCTCCATAATGAAAATTTTGACGTGCAATTAATTGAGTATTTACTTTGATTAATTACAAGCTAATTTCACTTTAATTAATTTTAGTATTTTTTATCAAACAATATCGATAATTAAATTTAAGAAAGAACTCATTGGTGAATTAGAATAAGGATATTCGATTATATTTTGACAGAATATAAATAAAAATAATTCTAATTAAGATTATATTAGTACTATACATTATCATGTAAAAATTATTTTATTCTATCATTTGTGGTCATCATGCAGAGAAATTATTAGTGAATATGCTTCAAAAATTCATGGCCTAATTATGGACATAGCTTCTAAAATATCAGACAGTTTGGGTGTGGTGGAATTCTCATTTCAAGAGTGGCATGGCCTCTTAAGGCTAAACCACTTCAACTTTACGAAAGATGCAATTGGTTCTATTGCAGCGGTTGCTCACACAGACGCTAGCTTTGTCACTATCATCCAAGAGGATGGAAATGTTGGTGGCTTTGAGATTATTGGACCAACAGGCAACTTTGAGACAATCGATCCGGTATCAGACAGCTTTTTCATTAATATCGGTGACATGGGAAAGGTATTTCATGTGTTTATCTATGCGACTATGCGTGTATGCATTCACCATGATTTATTCTTTATTATATGTTTTTTTTTTTGGTCTCGTCTTATGCTTCTTAAAGAGCCAGCTGAGATGCATTAATTTATCCCATTGAATATATAAACCAAAGTTAATTATCAAATATTTTGTGTATCTAGGAAATTGTATGGAAGAAATATCTAGAATATGAAATAATTTTGGTGCTTGATAGTTGAATTTTTATTATAAAATTTATGGGTGAAGTAAGTTACTGAAAGCACTTACCTGTGGTTGGAGTCTCGTGTATATAACAGGAATCATTTAATATGAATAACTAGACGATATGGAAGCCCATTCTTCTTAATTTGCTTGTTTTATAATAAATAGTAGTCTTAAGTTTATATGTTGAACCGCTAGAGATGACTACAAAATTGATGCCAGAAAACTAAGAGAAGTTTTGTCCTGAAACATTTAGGAAGTATATGAACGAAGACCTGCAAGGTTAGAGAAGCAGAAAACAGAGAATGGTATGGGAATAATTTCATTCCATTGCATAACTTTAGCAGTACACAGTAAAGAAGTTTTATAGGGGTATTTGAGAGAGAAGCCGTTGGAGATTGTAAGCCGACCGTTGGTGGCAAACTGCGGTACAAGGTAAGTGGGTTTGTGCTGCTGAGGTAGTTGGTGCATGATAGTGAGGTTAGACCTCAGATGCATTGAGAGGTGTGTTAACAACCCCCCTCAAATGAACTATCTGGTAGGCAGAGAGTTAATTTGTCTCTTAAAGCGGAGAACATGGTAGCAGTCAATGGCTTGGTGAGGATGTCCGCTGGTTGGTCAATGGAGCTGATATGAGAGACTTTGATTGTTTTGTTGTTGATGTGATCAGTAATGAAATGGTGATCTATCTCAATGTGTTTGGTTCTCATGTGAAACACCAGGTTGTTTGCAAGAGCGAGTGTAGAGATGTTGTCGTAGAAAATGGGTGTGGGCGTTTGTTGTAGAGCTTGGAAATCTTCCATTAGACGACATAACCAGAGGACGTCGGATGTAGCCGCAGCTAAAGCCTTGTATTCTGCCTCCGTAGAGGACCTCTCCATTGTGGTTTGTTTCTTCACACTACAGGAAATGAGGTTTTTTTCCGAGATAGGTGCAGAATGCTGAAACGGATTTTCTGTCTTCAATGTTAGCTGCCCAGTCTGCGTCGCTATATGTGGATAGATTGAGTGTTCCCACGCAGAGAGGTAGACAATAATGTGTTGTTCTCTTGATGTATCTGAGGAGCCACTTGAGAAGTTGATGGTCATGGACGGTCGGG
Source organism: Dendrobium huoshanense (assembly GCA_016618105.1). Taxonomy (NCBI): domain Eukaryota; kingdom Viridiplantae; phylum Streptophyta; class Magnoliopsida; order Asparagales; family Orchidaceae; genus Dendrobium; species Dendrobium huoshanense. The sequence continues at coordinate 17,305,385 of CM028355.1, forward strand.
TTGTGCATATGTTGGCAGATAACATTGGTGGCGAAGGCAATGTCCGGTCTTGTTACCGTAAGATATTTTAGGGAACTGGCAAGCTGACAGTAGAAAGTTGGGTTGTCGTTTGGGGTTTGATCGTCAGTAGACCGCGAGGGCTTCAGTGAGATGGGCGTGTCGATAGGTTTGCTGGAGTTAAACCCGGAAGATAGCAGAATGTCCGTGGCATAATGGGACTGATGCAAGAAAAGACATTTGGGAGTGGATCAATTTGTATGCCCAGAAAGAGTTTGGCAGTGCCCATCTGCTTTAAGTCAAAGTTTTGGTGGAGCTGATTTAGTTGCAGCTGAATGGTGTGCGGGTGATTTCCAGTCAGCAGCAGGTCATCGACATAGATGAGTAGGAAGAGTTGGATATGTGGTGTGATGTAGATCAGCAATGACGGGTCAGCTTTTGCTGAATTGGAAGCTAAAGTTTAATAGAAGCTTAGTTAGTTTGTTGAACCACTGTCGGGGAGGCTGCTTGAGGCCATAGATGGCCTTGTGTAGTCTGCACACACGATCGGGATAGCTCGGGTCGATGAAGCCCTGTGGTTACTACATAAAGACTTCTTCGTGAAGTTCTCCGTGAAGAAACACATTGGCAACATCGAATTGAAGCAGTGCCCAGTTCCGTTGGATGGAGATGACGAGGAGTACCCGAATAGTTGGCATTTCAGCCACCGGGAAAAATGTCTCCTGATAGTTAATGCCGTGCTGCTGAATGAAGCCCTGTGCGACTAGTCATGCTTTATGATGGTTGATGGTACCATCAGTATTCAGTTTGGTCTTATAAGTCCACTTGCATCCCGGTATAGGAGAATTTGGAGGGGGAGGGATAAGGAATCATGTACCCTATTTTTGGAGTGCTAGAAACTCATCTAACATAGTGTGTCTCCACACTAGCAGTTTGGCTACTTGAGAGTATCAAGAGGGTGTATGAGTCAAGTCTGTAACAGCAAGTAGATCAAAAATCTTCTTAGTTTTTAGATGAATAGTTTGAATTCTTGTTTGCATTAGGTGGAAAGAGGGTGGATGGTCAATTGAGGGGTGTGGTGGAGTCAGATTGGAGAGCTGGGAGTCAGGGAGGAGGAAGAATATTAGTGTGTGGGGATTCAGATGTGGTTTGGTGGGAGTTGGTTTTTGTGGAGGTGTGGTTGTTTTGGGATGGGAGTGGTGAATAAGTGGATGTAGGAATTAGGAAGAGAGGTGGTATAGTAGTGACAGAAGGAGACTCCGGTTGATTTGTGGGCTGTTGAAAAGGAAATTTGTGTTCTTGAAAGTTGACATGATGAGAGATATGAAGTTTTTGATTTTGTGGGTTGTAGCATCGATATCCCTTGTGAGATGTGGAATAGCCCAGGATTATGCAGGGAGTAGAGCGAGGAGCTAATTTGTGAGGTGTTTGGGGTAGAAGCCAGGGAAAGCACAAACAGTCACATGTTCTTAGATGTGCATAGCGGGGAAGATGTCCGTGTAAATACTGATAGGGAACTTGAAGGTTGAGGGAGGATGTGGGTTGTCTATTAATGAGATAGTTAGCTGTTTGAACGGCTTCAGCCCAGAAGTTGGGTGTGAGATTTGCAGCATGGATTAAGGTGCGAGTTGTTTCTATAAATGTCTATGTTTTCGTTCCGAGACTCCGTTTTATTCCGTAGTATAAGGACAAATGAATTCTTGGTGTATTCCGTGAGTTAGCATGAATTGTTTGAATGCCTGACTGATATATTCTCCACCCCCATCTGAGCGAAGGGTGGCTATGGGAGATTGAAAATGATTTTTGATCATATTATGAAAATGTTGAAATTTTAAGAGACTTTCATTTTTCGTGTGCATTTGATATATCCAACAAAATCGAGAGCAGTCGTCAATAAAAATTATGTAATAACGATGATCGTGTAAAGATGGAATCGGGGAAGGCCCCCAAACGTCTATGTGGATTAAACTGAAAAGATTGGATACATGATTTGCTTTCATTGAGAAGGGAAGCTTGTGTCTTTTAGCCACTTTACATGAAGAGCCGAGAAAGTCCTTAGAGCTATTACATATACTAGGAAGCAATTTGGATAGAATGGTCATCGTGTGGTGATGTGGATGACCCAATCTAGCATGCCAGAGAGAGGCGGAGTTGAGCTTTGTGCTGAGAGCTTGAATAGAGTTGCGAGGAGGAGTTTTCAGGGGGTAGATTCCATTCTGATTACGTCCACGGAGAAGAATTTTGTTGTCTAGTAGATCCTTGATAATGAAGCCATTTGAATCAAAGGAAATGGAGCATTGATTGTCAGTAGTGAGTCAAGAGATGGAAATTAGATTATGTGTGAGTGAAGGTATGTGAAGTAGATGTTTAAGATGAAGATTACGGTTGGTATCAGGTAGGGGTAGGACTCTGGCTCCATTGTGATGTATTGGAAGAGACGATCAGCTTGCTGTTGAGACTGAGTCAGTTCCCTGATACGGAGCCGAGTGTTAGAGATTTGAGATGTCCAACGTGAGATGTGTTGACGCTCCTAAGTCCAGAATCCAGTCGGTTTTAGGAGTTGATTGAGTTTAAGTGAGAAGTGCTCTAGGGTTGGCTGGAGTTTGAGAAATGTTGTTGGAGTTATATCTGTGCCAGCAGACCAGAGAAAGATGACCTGGTTTTAAATAAGGTCTGTCTGTAGGCTTTGTGTCGGAGGAGGGAGGTCTGTTCAATTGGGGTGAACTGAAGGGAGCTCCTCATCCCCTGTTGCTCTTGGAGGTGAACGATCATCCCCGACCTCTAGAGGCATACAGTGCCTGATGATCTGCAATTGCTACATTATCCTGTTGTACCTCAGATTGGAGGTTTATCTCTTCACTGCAGAGTAGTGAGTACAGTGACTCTAGTGTTATGGGATAAGGTGAGGTGCGTATTGCAGCCTTGAATGGGTTGTAGGGAGGAGGTAGTCCTTTGAGAGTATAGAGGATAATGTCCTTTGTGTCTATTTGACAACCCGCAGTAGCTATGTTGTCCATTAGAGATTTGATTTTTCCCAGGTACTGTAACACCGTCTGATCACGCATTTGAGTGTTGTGAAGTTCATTTTTCAACTGTATCACTCTCGACCGGTTTATAGGTTGCAGGAGAAGCTCCAGCGCCGTCCAGATATCATGTGATGTTTTGAAATGCAGGATGTAGGGAAGCACAGATGGACATATAGTTGAGTATAGTGCTGAATGAGGTTCTGGTCCACTAGCTTCTATAGCTTGCGGTCTGCAGATGTGTTATTTGCATCTGTGGTCTCAAGTGGGCAGTGAAGTGTTCCGGTAATGTACCCATCGAATCCATTTGCAGCGAAGGCTTGAAAGATTTGTATACGCCATTTGGCATAGTTGTCTATACTGTGTTGAGTGTGCATGATGGACTTGAGATTGGAAATTAGGAACTTGAGTTGAGGTGGTATTTTTACTGCAGCCATGGTGATGGGCAGTGTGGAGGAAGAAGATGGCTGGGAAGGAGATGCTTGTTCTGTCATCTCTTGGAGAGAAGAAGATCCACAAGACGTTCACCGCTCTGATACCATGAATGAAGACCTGCAAGGTTAGAGGAGTAGAAAATTGAGAAAGGTATGGGAATAATTTCATTTCATTGCATAACTTTAAGCAGTTCACAGTAAATAAGTTTTATAGAGGTATTTGAGAGACAAGCCATTGGAGATTGTCAGCTGACCATTGGTGGCAGACTGCAGTACCAGGTAAGTGGGTTTGTGCTGCTGAGGTAGTTGGTGCATGATAGTGAGGTTAAACCTCAGGTGCATTGAGAGGTGTGTTAAAAGTATAGAGATTAATGAGGTGAGGCTTTCAAAATATTTGAAAAATTTTATGTTATTTCTTTTGAAATATCTTAAATTTTATATAATTTTTCCATAAATTTGATAATTATTTTTGTTTTGAGATATTTGCATTTTTAAATGTGATATTTTTGATTGAAATTTTATGATTTGTTGATATCATTAAGAGTAGTTTAATTACAATATTTAGACATTTGCTAAGATTTTCATAAAATTTTGAGTTTGAGACAGATAATCATGAATTTACTCATTTTGTGTAGGAATAAAGGACTTTTTGCTGTAGATTTTAATAGCCTTTTAATCAATTAAATATTCTTATTACTCTTTTTTGAAAATGAATCGCACTAGATGATTTTGAAAGAAGTTAAATCACTTTGGTTTAGCTTTAAGTTACTTTATTGAGTCATAATATCATTGGATCAACGAAGGAAACCTCGACCACACCTCCCATAGAGCTAGGGTTTTTTTCCGCTCTACTCCGCCTGGGCTTATCTCGGCAGATTGCCTTTTAAGCCATGCAGTGCCCCGTATTAATGGTTTCCGCTATCGGGCTAGATAAAACAACCCATGTTTCTCCGCCCCAATTAACGACATCAACACCAAATGCATTTCATGAGACGTCTTCTTTTCGTACTTGTGAACCTATAGTTTCTGCTTCCTGCTAGTTCCTGTTGCACGGAGAAAACAAAGGTGTGAAGCATCCGATTCCTGAGAACTCGATTTTCTTTAGAAAAAGTAGTCGATTTCATCTCTGTCTTTGCCGTTCGTCTAGATTAAGGGAAGTTTTCCCTTCTTTTCTTTACCTTTTCATTTTTTTTCTGCTTCGTCCCCTTCGGCCCTTCGTGGCCTGAATTGAGGCGAATCAGTTCTTGGATCCTAATTTTTTTTATGGATCCAATAAGTCGCGCTCTTTCTTTGATTTTTTATATGGTTCTACATTTGATGTTTGTTTTTTGGAAATCAAAATTTCTACCTTTCACAATTTACAAGCTATGTAGATTTCAGAGGAGGAGATTATTTCGTTGGTGGCACCATTCCAGTTTGCCTTAGTTATTTTTTTCCTTCCCTTCAACCTAGCTTGGATTCCATCCATGGGATTTTTTTCAACCTTAAGCTCTTTGCTGATTTCTAAATTACCTTGCTTAACTCACTTCATGTGCTAATTAAATTGATGAGTGACCTGGATTATAGCAGAGTAATCTGCCACCAATCTTACCTTGTTTATAATTGCTACATGAAATTAACCAAATGCTCTCCATCCCTTGATACCGGTGTTGAATCCCCTATTATTCCTATTTTGATTTCTTTCCCCAATTTACGACCTCATTTATTCGTTCCCCGAATTCTTCATGCTTTATGTTCGTTGTTTGTTTTCCTGTTAAAAGTTGACAATGCCACCTCCATTGGTTTTCGACCCTCTCTTACGCGTGTCTTGGTTGAACTAGACACCACTAAAAACTATCTGGATAAAGTGTGGCTTGGTCCTAATAAGTTTGGTTACATTCAGAGTGTTCAGATGGAGGATTTCCATCAATTTTATGATCTCTCTAAAGCTATTGGGCATTTGAAGGGGGAGTGTAGAACCCTGTCCTCTATCCCCATTCCTGCTACTTCTGCGAGTCCTCTTAACATTGTTAGGAATGAAAGTAGTGTTGTGGAAAATGTTATTGTTGATGGAAATGTTGGTGGTGTTCTTCTAATCCGTTGTGTCATCTTAAGTCTTTTAATGAGGTCCTCAATTTTGTTGGTAATGGGGTGGAGGTAGTCGGGGTTGCTGTTCACTCCAATTATGTTGGCATTATGGGGCCTCCCTTGGTTATTTCTAATGGTGGGTCTCCCATTGTTCTAGTGGCTCCGGAAGCTAATGATTTGGTTGCGCTGGTTGATGTTCTTGTACCTCCTAAGCAATCTGTTAATGGTATTGAGGTCCCGTTGTCTATTGTTGTTCTAGTACCACCTTCCCGTGGTAATTTTGAGGACGAGATTAAGGCTTGTGATGCTCCTTTCGGTAGTATTAATAAGGTTGTTGTTGAGGCTTGTGATCCTAACCCTTGGTTACTAAATTTGGTAACTAGTCCTATAATATCCCCATATTTTAATGTTTTTGTTAGTGATGGTGAAACTGAGTTTTCTAATTTTATGTTCCTCTCGACCTTGGAGATCGTGAATGTGATCCATCTGTGAATGGGATTTTGACTCTTAATTGAAAGTTCGATGGGGATGTTAAGCCCTATGAACTTAGTCCCAAACTAACCAAGAGGGGGGGTGAATTGGTATTTTAAAAACTTCGTTTTTAAACAAAGAAATAAAGTCACATAAAACCAAATCACACCACGAAAATAATGCGGAATTAAACGTGCGGAAGCAAGAAAAGAAACACAGAGATTTATAGTGGTTCGGTCGACTCGACCTACGTCCACTCCTTGGAGGCACCCTCCAAGTATTGCACTAAACAAAAAGTGACTCTCCTTTAGCCCCCACGGCTAGGTGGAGAAACCCTCACAAGAATCTCCTTTTTGCCACCCCGGCAAGGCAGAGAACCTATCTCCTTTTGCTTCCTCCTGAAGCTGGCAGAGAACCAGAACCAAAAGCACAACTCCTTACCTCTACCGACCCTTCCACGGACGAGAAACTCTAGACGAAGACGACGCAGAGAGATCCTTGAAGCAACCCTTGTGAAACCCCTCACAAGCTCCCCCTCACAAGATCCTCTCTCTCTCTTCTCTCTCTCTTTCTCTCCTCAAGGTCTTCTCAGGTCAAGGCAGCAGCCAAAGGTCTTGAAAAACGTTGAACAAGAGCTCTTTAAATAGAAGAGCTTCAAAAGAGCTCATTAATTGCAAGTTGCCGACTTTATCGTCCAGGCCGATCTGGACATCGGCCTGGCCGATCAGTATAAATCAATGAAGATCGGCCAGAGCATAGCCCTGAATGCTCATCTGGACGATTGAAAAATAGCTTTATCGTCCAGGCCGATCTCACGATCGTCCTGGCCGATCAGTTCAAATCAGAGAAAAATCGTCCTGACAATAGCCCTGAATATGGGCTGGCCGATATTGATCGTCCTGAAGTAACTTAAGGTTTTTGACTAGATCGTCCAGGCCGATCCTGCGATCGTCCAGGACGATATGATCGTATCAATCATCCTTAATTACTTCCTTGATTTCCTGAACAATTATGGCATAATTTGCTAATATCGTCCAGGCCGATACGAGGATCGTCCTGGCCGATAATTTAAAGATATGCTATACCATACTTGTCAATGGCGGCTACTTCTTTCTGTTTTGAGCGTATCGTCCTGGCCGATACACGTATCGTCCAGGACGATCGGTTAACGTTGGCTGCCTTAATCAAGAATCCTTAATTAGACTTTCTGTTTTAAGCTGATCGTCCAGGCCGATCCAAGATATCGTCCTGGCCGATATGAGTAAAAACAGAATTTCTAATTCTCTCAAGTGTGTGTGTGAAGGGTTACAAAGTATCAGTCTTTTTGACTATTACAAGTGGACTCAAAAGGTAAAAATAAAAGTACAGACTGACTCAACCCTAACCCTACGCATTCCTGAACTTGGCTCCTTTTTGATTGTCCGATCGTCGATTCCTGAAAAGTTAGAAGCAACAAGCTGTCCAAGAAAAGCAGTGTTTGTCAATCATCAAAACATAAGACATGAAAAATAGATTTGCAACAATCTCCCCCTTTTTGATGATGACAAAACATATTAAATGGATTTAATCACAACCATGAAAGAATAACCTCATAAACTTCTCCCCCTTTTGACATATCAAAAAGGAGGGTACATGAAAGCATAGTAAAAGAAATTTCCCTTTTTTTTTTTTTTTTTTTTTTTTTTTTTTTTTTTTTTAAACACATCAATGATATAGTATTCCATGTGATTGTTTTTTAAAAATTTGTGAGTTAATGTGTTACCAATCACATTTAATCCATAGAATAGGAGAATATCCGTTCATGGTTTACCCTTAGCCAAAACGTTGTCTTAGGGTAGAATCGTCTTTTGAAATCAATAACCTAACTCAAATAATTAATTGGATATGAAAAAAAGAATCTACCCACCACTTGGCATAAGGAAAATATCTCCATAAAACAATGAGGTAGATTTGTCATAATCGAATGATAATCGAGATCAAGCCTTTGAGAATCAAAACTTCTAAGTTCTAAAAGATATAAAAAGAGAGAATAGCTTGCTTTTGAGTGGGCTCATTTTATGCCTCTTGTCAATGTTGTGGTGCTTTGCGCATCCTCTTATAGATTTTTCAATTTTTTGGCGTCTTTGCGCTTCTTTTGTTGGCATCATTGGCCAAATTTTTTATTTTTGCAAGCTAGATTCCCTTTTAGACTCTTTTAAAAAACTTAGTTGTGAATATATCTTCTCAGATATTAGAGAATAGGAGCTCTCTCTCTAACATAGGGAAGAATTACCACAAGCAGGATTAATAATTGAAGACAAGAGTAACGAGTGATCATGAGGTGACAAAAAAACTTTTAATCATTGTAAATATAAGATAGATTTGCTTAAGCAAGCTTTAGAAAGAATCTTAGTTTCATAAGCAATCTTTTATTTTGAGATAGACTTTTGATTAGAAAAGAAAATTATGCCACTAATACTAAGTTAGGTAAAGAGACACAATCACAAGATATTCATACTATTTAGGGATTAAGTGGATGAAAACATATTAACTACAAATTGTTAAAGACAAGACAAGAGATATCATATCAGTGAAGATCTAAAACTAAGGTACATGAAAAGAAAAAGAAGACTACAAAAAGAATAAAAGAAAGAAAAAGAAAGTTTTCATGCATTTATGTCAATCACACCCAATCTGGTCCTTAAAGAGCTGAAAGTGTCGAAGGCCAGTGGTTTAGTAAAGATGTCTGCCAGTTGGTTTTCAGTTGTCACATGGTGTAACTCAATGTCTCCCTTAGTCACATGATCTCTAATAAAGCGATGCCTAATGTCAATGTGTTTAGTTCTTGAATGTTGGATAGGATTTTTAGAGATGCATATGGCACTAGTGTTGTCACAAAAAATTGAGATGGTGCTTACATGTACTCCTAGATCCAATACCTGTTGTTTCAACCAAAGAACTTGGGCCACACAACTTCCAAGAGCAATGTATTCAGCTTCAGCAGTGGAAAGTGCAACAGAATTTTGCTTTCTACTAGACCAAGAGACCAAGGATTGTCCAATGAATTGACAAGTTCCAGAGGTGCTCTTTCTATCCACCTTGCATCCTGCAAAATCAGAGTCAGAAAAACCAATAATCTCAAAAGAAGTGCTATGTCTAGGGTACCAAATCCCTAATCCTTGTGTCCCCAAAAGGTATCTAAAAATCCTTTTAATAGCAGTCATGTGGGATTCCTTAGGGTCGGCTTGAAACCTAGCACAAAGACAAACACTAAACATAATGTCAGGTCGGCTTGCAGTCAAGTAAAGTAAAGATCCAATCATGCCTCTATACTTCTTCTGATCAACAGACTTACCACTTGGGTCCTTATCCAACGGAGCACTAGAAGTCATGGGAGTGTTAATTGGCTTGGCTTTGTCCATCTCATATTTCTTCAAAATGTCTTTTATGTATTTTGTTTGATTTAGAAAAGTGCCATCTTCCAATTGTTTTATGCTAAACCCCAAAAAGTAAGACAATTCTCCCATTAAACTCATTTCAAACTCTCTACTCATTGTTTTAGAAAAGTCATCACACAAATTTTTATTTGAAGATCCAAAGAGTATATCATCAACATAAATCTGAACAATGAGTAAATCATCTCACCCTTTTTAAGAAAAAGGGTGGTGTCTACGCTCCCCTTGACAAACTCCCTCTCTAGTAAGAATGTGCTAAGCCTCTCATACCAAGCTCTAGGTGCTTGTTTTAAACCATACAAAGCCTTTTTTAATTTAAACACATGATTTGGAAATAGAGAACTCTCAAAACCTGGAGGTTGTTCTACAAACACATCTTCTTTTATCTCCCCATTTAAAAAGGCACTCTTGACATCCATTTGAAAAAGCTTAAATCCTTTATAACAAGCAAAGGCTAATAGCACTCTAATGGCTTCCAATCTAGCTACAGGGGCAAAAGTTTCCTCAAAGTCTATCCCTTCTATTTGATTGTACCCCTTAGCCACTAATCTTGCTTTATTCCTCACCACCACTCCTGAATCATTCACTTTGTTCTTAAATACCCACTTTGTTCCAACTACACTTTGTCCCTTAGGTCTTTCCACAAGTTCCCAAACATCATTCCTTACAAATTGATTCAACTCTTCTTGCATTGCTAACATCCAAAACTCATCAGATAGGGCTTGGTTAATGGTGGTGGGTTCAGTCATAGAGATAAAGGCAGAGTGGTTCACCTCCTTCCTAAGTCCATGTCTAGTCTTAACTCCACTAGAAAGGTCTCCTAAGATCAAATCCTTGGGGTGACTAGTAGAGTATCTCCAATCTTTAGGCAAAGTGTGTGAAGTTTCTCCCCTTTCATAAAAAGTTTCTATTCCTTGGGTGACTCCTTCTACTCCTCCATTACTTAGGTGCTCATTCCCCTTCCCCAAATTTTCTACTCCACTTGTAATCTCTCCAACATCATCATCATCTACTCCATGCTTCTTATGATCAGACTCATCAAAAACTACATGGGTTGTCTCTTCCACCATCAAGGTTCTCTTGTTAAACACTCTAAAAGATTTCCCAACACTAGAATATCCTAAGAAAACTCCTTCATCAGATTTAGGATCAAATTTTCCCAAGTGAGACTTTTCATTATTGTGAATGAAAACTTTACAACCAAAGACATGAAGGTGGGAAAGATTAGGTGTTCTACCCTTAAGGATCTCATAGGGTGTCTTTTCTAACTTGACTCTAACATTCACCCTATTCAACACATAACAAGCTGTGTTAACCGCTTCAGCCCAAAAGTATTTTGGAAGTGAATACTCAGCAAGCATGGCTCTAGCGGCTTCCACCAAGGTCCGGTTCTTCCTTTCAGCTACTCCATTCTGCTGAGGAGTCCTAGGAGCTGAAAAATTGTGGCTAATCCCCTTCTCCTCACAAAAATCTCCAAATCTTTCATTTTCAAACTCTCCCCCATGATCACTATGGATGGTCAAAATCTCACATCCTAGCTTCTTCTGAATCCAAGTAGAAAAAGTTTTAAACTCCTCAAAAGACTCATTTTTATGAGAAAGAAATCTAGTCCAAGTGAACCTCGAGTAGTCATCAACAATCACAAAACCATAGACTTTCCCTCCCAAACTTGCTATGCTAATGGGTCCAAACAAATCCATGTGAAGGACTTCTAAAGGTCTAGAGGTGCTAATGTCCTTTATGGGGTGAAAAGAGGAGTGAATTTGCTTTCCTAGTTGACAGGCATCACAAAGGTGGTCTTTTGTAAACTTAAGTTTGGGGACACCTCTAACTAGGTCCTTTTGGGTCACTTTCCTAAGGGTTTTCATACTTGCATGACAAAGCCTCCTGTGCCACAACCAAGAATCATCAATGACAGTTTTTAAGCAAAAAGAAGCAGCACATTCAATGCTATTTAAATCAAGCATATAGACGTTGTTTACCCTCTTTCCCTGCAAAATGGTGTTATTGCTTAAACTTACAATGCATGAATTTGTGAAGAATTGTACGATGAAGCCTTTGTCACAGAATTGACTGATGCTTAGCAAGTTGTGCTTCAATCCATCTACAAGCAAAACATTTTCAATCATTAGGTTCTTGGAATTACCGATTATACCTGCTCCTACCACCTTCCTGGTGGTGTTGTCTCCAAGAGTAACCTTGCCTCCAGTCCTGGATTCTAGTACAACAAACTGGCTAGCGTCACCAGTCATATGTCGAGAGCATCCACTGTCCAGGTACCACATACTCTCACGAGGTCTTTTGTGAGAGGCTTCCTGCAAAATTATCAAATGTTAGTTTTAGGAACCCAAGCAGGTTTGGGTTCCTTCTTATGAAGAGAAGAATGCAATGCATGTGTGGTATGCTGTGGAACATGCATCTTAGGTCTCCACACCCAATGTGAACTATGATGAATTGTGCAAGTGTGTGAGATATGTCCTAGCATGCCACAAGAAAAACATCTAACTCCAGGAAAGGGATTTCTTAAGTGATTTGAGTTATAATGCCTCTCTCTAGGTTTTGGCAATTGATTAAAAGTAGATGTCATCCTAGATTCTTTACATGCTTCTAAATCATTTTGAATTTTTAAGTTTGTGTTTTCTAAAACTTTATTTTCAATCCTCAAATCTTTTTCTATTTCTTTTGACTTCTTAAAATCAGATTCAAGAGATGTGTGTGATATTTTCAATGCATCATGCTCTTCAACTAACTTGCCATAATTTTTATTTAACTCATCAAATTCATCAAGTAAAGTCATGTGATTTGAATCAATTGTTTGATGGTCTTTAATCAAAATTTCATGCTCTTTTTGTAGATTTAAGAATTCTATTTTCAAGCTAGCATGAGTTTTCTTTAATTTCCTATATGATGCATGAATTTTTTCTGAAACTTCAAGAAGTTGATCATATGAAAGTTCACATACCTCTTCTTGATCAATTTGATCTTTTCCCATGAAACACAAGTTTGTAGTTTCTTCCTCTGGTTCAGTCTCAGAAGAATCAGTACCAGACTCTGCCCAAAAGCTCCTTTGGTTTTTCTTTTTGTCCTTCCTAGACTTTGCTTTCTCATCACCTTTTCCTTTGCTCGATTGATCTTGAAGTGTAGGACAATCAGATCTTACATGTCCCGGTTTCCTGCATTCAAAACAAACAACATCAGAAGATCCTTTAGTATGTTTATGATCCTTACCTTTTCTCCAACTTTGATGATGCTTTTGTTTCTTCCTTAGAAAGCTTTTGAATTGCCTTGTGATGAAGGCAACTCCATCGCTTTCAGACCCGGAAGATTCAGAATCCGATTTGTGTGCCTTCAATGCAATTGTTTTCTCCTTTTTCTTCTCACCTGTATCAAGATTTCTTTGATTCACCCCTTGCTCGTAAGCAATGAGTGAGCCAAGCAAGTTATCAATAGAATAGGTGTTTAAATCTTTAGATTCAGTGATTGCAGTAATTTTTGCATCATAGGATGAAGGCAAGCATCTCAAAATCTTGTTAACTTTTTCATAGTTCGAGAGTTCTTTTCCTAGTGCATGCAATGAGGTAGCAATCTGAGTAAACCTAGTGTACATGTCAGAAATTGATTCATGAGGTTTCATACGAAAAAGTTCGTAGTCATGCAAGAGAATGTTTAAACGGGATTGTTTAACTTCATTGGTGCCTTCATAAGTAATGCACAATTTATCCCAAATTTCTTTACCAGTTTTGCAAGTTGAAACACGCATGTAATCCTCAGATTTTAAAGCACAGAAAAAACAATTCAAACATTTAGCATTTAATTGAGCTAAATCTCGCTCATCAAAAGTCCATTCGGTAAAAGCAACTTCAGTTTTAAAACCGTTAATTTCACGAGAAGGTGGAGAATAACCTTCTTGAATAAGCATCCACATGCGATAATCAGTAGATTGTAAAAAAGTTGACATGCGAGTTTTCCAGAAATCAAAAGGTAGGTTATCGAACAGAGGAGGTCGGGTAATAGAATACCCTTCCGTAGTGTTGCGATTCCCAAAGTTAGACATGGATCAAATTCAAAAAGTTTTTAAACTTTAATTTTCGAAACAGGCTCTGATACCACTTGAAAGTTCGATGGGGATGTTAAGCCCTATGAACTTAGTCCCAAACTAACCAAGAGGGGGGGTGAATTGGTATTTTAAAAACTTCGTTTTTAAACAAAGAAATAAAGTCACATAAAACCAAATCACACCACGAAAATAATGCGGAATTAAACGTGCGGAAGCAAGAAAAGAAACACAGAGATTTATAGTGGTTCGGTCGACTCGACCTACGTCCACTCCTTGGAGGCACCCTCCAAGTATTGCACTAAACAAAAAGTGACTCTCCTTTATCCCCCACGGCTAGGTGGAGAAACCCTCACAAGAATCTCCTTTTTGCCACCCCGGCAAGGCAGAGAACCTATCTCCTTTTGCTTCCTCCTGAAGCTGGCAGAGAACCAGAACCAAAAGCACAACTCCTTACCTCTACCGACCCTTCCACGGACGAGAAACTCTAGACGAAGACGACGCAGAGAGATCCTTGAAGCAACCCTTGTGAAACCCCTCACAAGCTCCCCCTCACAAGATCCTCTCTCTCTCTTCTCTCTCTCTTTCTCTCCTCAAGGTCTTCTCAGGTCAAGGCAGCAGCCAAAGGTCTTGAAAAACGTTGAACAAGAGCTCTTTAAATAGAAGAGCTTCAAAAGAGCTCATTAATTGCAAGTTGCCGACTTTATCGTCCAGGCCGATCTGGACATCGGCCTGGCCGATCAGTATAAATCAATGAAGATCGGCCAGAGCATAGCCCTGAATGCTCATCTGGACGATTGAAAAATAGCTTTATCGTCCAGGCCGATCTCACGATCGTCCTGGCCGATCAGTTCAAATCAGAGGAAAATCGTCCTGACAATAGCCCTGAATATGGGCTGGCCGATATTGATCGTCCTGAAGTAACTTAAGGTTTTTGACTAGATCGTCCAGGCCGATCCTGCGATCGTCCAGGACGATATGATCGTATCAATCATCCTTAATTACTTCCTTGATTTCCTGAACAATTATGGCATAATTTGCTAATATCGTCCAGGCCGATACGAGGATCGTCCTGGCCGATAATTTAAAGATATGCTATACCATACTTGTCAATGGCGGCTACTTCTTTCTGTTTTGAGCGTATCGTCCTGGCCGATACACGTATCGTCCAGGACGATCGGTTAACGTTGGCTGCCTTAATCAAGAATCCTTAATTAGACTTTCTGTTTTAAGCTGATCGTCCAGGCCGATCCAAGATATCGTCCTGGCCGATATGAGTAAAAATAGAATTTCTAATTCTCTCAAGTGTGTGTGTGAAGGGTTACAAAGTATCAGTCTTTTTGACTATTACAAGTGGACTCAAAAGGTAAAAATAAAAGTACAGACTGACTCAACCCTAACCCTACGCATTCCTGAACTTGGCTCCTTTTTGATTGTCCGATCGTCGATTCCTGAAAAGTTAGAAGCAACAAGCTGTCCAAGAAAAGCAGTGTTTGTCAATCATCAAAACATAAGACATGAAAAATAGATTTGCAACATTAATTATTGTGAGGGTGCTAGTGCTTCTATTCTTAAGGGTGATGTTCATATCACAAAGAATTTGGGAGTAGTTGATGTTCCCATATCAGTTCATTCTAATGATGCTTTGCTAGCTCACCTAACTTGTAATGTGATGGATTATGAGGTCATGCATGGTCACTTGTTGAATGATGACTTTTCCTCAACTACTAGGGAGGAATTTGATGAGAATGCTTTAAAATCTGGGATAATTTTGATCTAAGTATTCTTCAAATTACTTATGCTGGTTTTCCTTTTAAGAAAAGTAAGCAAGAAAATGTAAATAAAAGAAGAAATGAATTTCCCATCAAGTTTCAGATTACCTGCTACTTCTTATTCTTTGTCAATGGTGTCCTCATCTACTGTCTGTAGTCTGCTTTGCCGATTGTTTTATGTTGGTTGGTGGTTTATTCCGAGAAATGATGACAAGGTTTTGGTGTGCTACCTCTTGAGCCTTGCTTGCTGGCAACCTTGGTGGTCATTTTGCGGTTTAGGATTTGTGGCATGTTGCTCATGGTTTGCAGTTTCCAATGGAGGGCACTTGCTTGGCTTGGGTGTGGGTATGCGTGGCCTCCTGCCTGAGTCCGAAACTTTATATATGCTACTTTTGTATTTTAATTTACACTTTATTATGTTGTTTGGCTTTCATCTCATTAGAATTCTCTTTCCTCATGTACTGTTTCTCTTGGGAGCACTAGCGAACCCTATGTCTATTTGGACTTGTATCTTTTTCTTGATAAACATGTAGGCCTTTTTGGTTTTAATATAAAAAGTTACCTTATTGCATTGACTAATCATAAGGGAAAGAATATCATGTTTTCAAACATTTTTATGTTTTGAAAGTGTAAGATTGTTTTGAATTGATATAACCAAAGATTGATTTAATTTGATAAGTGAATTTATCCTTCATGATATTCTTGATTAAATGCCCATATGATGGTTATTTTAGCATAAACAAGAGTTATACAATTATAATAATTAAGACAACATATTTAAGTTTATAAATTTTTGTTCATTAAGAGAAATAATGGGCGGGACTCCTATTCTTCTTAATTTCCAGCAAAATTTATTTTGGGACCTTCTCATCCATCTGATCACAATATTCTCTTTCAAAATTTTTGGATATTTTAAATTTTATTTTTGCTTTACAATAGAGAAATAATGTCACCATTTTATTGTTTTATTCATTATTTTTTTTTTTAAATTTATGATTGAATTTTAGCCCAATTTTTACCACATTTCATTTCATCAGTGGATAGTGACATCTTCATGGTCTTTTGACATGTTGATTAGATTTAAATGAAATCTTAGAAGAAATAATGTAGTTGACAAAAATTTTTTGTCTTCGCATAAAAAAACTACAAAAAATACCTTAATAATCTATGTTACTTAATTAAGCATTTAAACAAAATATAGAGATTAGCTATATCTTTAGTAAAATACTCTGAGGTGACTATGAATAATTCAATTATAAAAATTAGATCATTAAACAGAAAAAGGATTCAATTTGTTATCACTACATAATGAATAAAATTTACCTACCAGATGAATTATCAAAATATTCCTTTTCATTATTCTATTATAACAATAAACTTTAGAAAAATTCATCTTTAATTAATTTAATCAAAAAAATTATTCATAGTTAGTTTATTTTTTTTCATAAGTGAATTATATATGAAGGTTTGGAGCAATGAAAGATTGCATAATATAAAGCACAGGGTCATGTGCAAGGAAGGGTTGGAGCCAGTAATGTATTTTTTTTGCTTGCACCAAAACATTATATGATCCAACCACAAGAGGAGTTAATTGATTCACAACATCCAAAGCTTTATGTTGATGTAAATTTTATAGAATATCAAATGGTTTGACTGGCATCAAGATCCTTGACTGGTCAACTCCTCCCCTTCTTTCCAACTAATCAGGCAACAATATTTACGTGATATTGACCAAGAATAAAAAATCTTGATGTTTATGCTACAAATTTCTACAAATATCTTTTTAGATCTTATGTTCAATTGTGTCTTCATTAAGGAATCTTTTTTGCTTTCAAGGTTTCATGAAACATTTCATTGGTGTGCCAAACCTTTGAGCACATAAGATCTATAAATTGTAAGTGAACTATGTATTGCTAGCATTGTAGAGAATTTATATCTATCTAAAGTGGTTTTTTTGAATATTATTGTTCTTACACAGAAGGAAAATCTTCTTTTCAATTAATGTGACATTCTTTTAATTTAGCTAAAAATATTAGAACTATTCATGAAAATCTTAGGGAAAAAGAGATAAGGAGAAGCCAAACATACCAAAATGCAAAATTCTATTTTAAGTTTTAATACTTAATAGAGTTTCTACTTGTTCTCTTAATAGTTAGAGGGGTATTTTAATATTACAATCATGACATTTAATATGATAATGAAAACATTAGGGCATATCTTAATCCTTGTTTTAAAAAGGTGGAAATGGTAGTTGATTAGGCTTTTTAAGATGATTAAATGTGGACACAATGTGGTTAAATGAACCTGGATTTTGCGCAAGAGTAAAACAAATAGTGGATAAAATATAAAAACAAATTTTTTGGCAAATAGATGAATGATGGGTGTCTAGCCTACACCATGAGCCATCCATCTAACTCGTTTAGGATTCTTATGGGCATTGAGTTTGAATGTAATGTATATTTATATGCACATATTGCCTTTTCAATGTTCATTAATTATGTGAATTATAGATAATATTCCTACTTGCACTGATTATAACACTTTGTCATAGCAACTTTAATATAAACCAGCTTAACATGCTCCCCTAGTAAAACCATTTATGTTTCCATCATGGCGTAGCTAAGATTATTAGTGTTATTGAATTTGTCATTACTTTATAAAGACACTACAATATAGAGAAAAAAATATAATAGATGCCAAAAAATGTTAAAATGTATTATGCAAATTAAATGCATTTGAAACAAACTAATTTCTTATATTTTCATAATAAATTCTAAAAGGTGATTAAATTCATTCCATCACGTTATACATAGGTACAAAAGTAAGCACATATACAATTATTAGAACACATAATTAAGATTGAGAATTAAAGATATGTGAGGTAAAAACCTCCACCAAGAGTATGAGAATAAAATAAGAATGAAGCAAGCATCAAATACATTCTATGAGTATTTGAAGCATATAAGACACCAAATACTAAACCAGCATACTGCATGAGTACATTAAGAGAACTTCAACCATCAAAAAAAGGATTAATAAAAAAATAAGCTTTTATAATGAATGTAGATCTCAAATAAATTTTATTATGAATAATGAAATAGTAAGAGAAGTAGATTAAGATGGAAGATATATGACTTATATTAAAGCTTCAATTAATAAGATTACATAAAAAATTTTAATGGCAAATATTAAAATTAAAATTAGGTATTTTCTAGTTCAAAGTTGTTCGAATGATTACATTCAAATTTAAAAGCTAGCAATCTTCTAAGCAAGAACTAGAGAACTAAGAGTGATTCGAGTGCATATATATATATATATATATATATAGAGAGAGAGAGAGAGAGAGAGAGAGAGAGAGAGAGAGAGAGAGAAAGAGAGAGAGAGAGAGAGGGAGAGAGAGATGCTACTAAATATATAAAAAAAGATCAATAAGTTTCAAAAAGATATAAAGCATGCCTCCTCAATCTTTATATATAAGGCTTAGAATTTAATTAGGAAGCTTGTACCAAAATAAATAAAATCTACAATGATCATTATTACTCATTATAGAACATATCTAACATGCGACTTGACTAGTAAATGTCTATAAGGATCTTTTTCCCTAACATTGCTAACTATTCAATGGTGAATCCTCTAGTTGAGTTTGATGTGCGAGTATTATAGGTGAGTTATCGATATATGTCATATGGGTTGAGTTTGTGTTCGTGTTTGTCATCCTTCTAGATAAGGCTATGAGTCCGTAAAGATAATATGTGGGCCTCTAAATGGGAGGGGTGATTTGCTTTGGATGAGCTAAGGACTAACAAAGTCTAGAGGTTCATATTCTTAAACCTCTAAGGTACACACACTACAAGAAAATGTCTTGTTACCAGCTGACCAAATCCGCCGGTAATAATGGAAATCTGCCAAAAATTTCCAATTTGAATTCTATTGATAATATCTCTATATATTTCACCATAATGAGATCCAAGATGTCTAAAACGTGTATTTTTATTAATGATTTGATTGCTCAAAGTCACAATCCCTCAATTTGGTCTATTAATCCTATATTTACACTTCATATATTTGTTAAGAGAATTGCTACTTAGCATTACGTGTTTATATTCTTGCAACTTGAATATTTTTGATGATTCCGAATATTATTGTGTTGATAATTATTTTCTCCAGATTGTTGAAGACTTCAAATCAAGATTAGCTTAAATTTTTTTTTTTAATTGGAGTATATATTTTTCATTTTATAAGTCTAAGAGTGTGTGATTGTAATTGTGTAATTAAGTACACTCATACCGGGGGAGAGTTTTTAAAATTCACATGCTTTTAAACTGATCGTACAGTACAAATCATGTTTGCACGGGACAATCTGGTCAGTTATATGCCCAAACGGGCAATGAAACGAACAGAGAGGGCAGAATTTTTTCTAAGTATAAATCATCCAGACGATATTTTTTATTTGTCCTAGGATGATCTCCTCTGGATTTTGAAATTACTCTGTTTATCCAAACGACAATTTTCATTCATCCAAGGATGATGTGCTTTGGATTTGTCAATTGCTCTGTTCGTTCAGTCAATATTTATCATTCGTCCCAGGACGAAGGGCACTGGATTTGACAAATGAACTATTCATCCAGATAATATTTATCATTCATCCTAGAATGAAGGGCTCTGGATTTTAGAAAAGAAATATTCGTCCAGACGATATTTATCATTCATCCCAGGATGAAGGGATATGGATTTAACAAATGAACTATTCGTCCAGATGATATTTATCGTTCATCCCAGAACGAAGGGCTATGGATTTTCCAAATGAACTATTTATCCAGATGATATTTATTGTTCATCCCAGGATGAAGGGCTCTATTATGTAAACTTATAGTTCATCCTAACTTTCGTATTGACAAACTTTGAAAATAACTATTCGTACCGGATGAACTCAGTTCTTACGAGATGATTATCGGGTATAAAGACACTTCATACTGATTCAAATTGAGTTCGTACGTAACAATTTTTATACTTTTTGTACGTACGAAATACATTCGTACGGGACGAACATATATGCTCAAAGTTGAAAATTGCAGTTTTCTTGATGGTTTTTTGTGTCTTTTCTATAAAAGGTTGATTTAAGTCTGCCATGCAATTTTTTTGTCACTTGGTCTTCATGAATAGTGAAGGGAATTTAAAAGGAGAGAGTGAGAAAGAGTGTTTGAAGGAGATTTTTTACAAATTGGAGTGTGAAGGGTTCACATGGTTATTCAAAGGTAAGGATCTCTATGTTTGTTTTGTGATTGCTTCACTCTTTTCTCTTGTCTTTCTAGATTTCTTGTTAGAAGATCTTTCAAGAAGATCCAGTTCTTTGCCAACACTCGAGGAGTGTGAATAGCCAAAGGTTCTCTGCCTATACTTGGAGAGTGTGAATAGCGGAAGGTACTCTGCTTACACTTAGAGGGTGTAAAAGGATGACGGTACTCTGCCTACACTTTAAGGGTGTAAAAGGATGATAGTTATCTAACTCATCTGATAGTGGTGGAAGAGAGTTTTTATTAAGGCTTCTTTGCCTTGCCGTGAGGCAAAATGAGAGACACTAGTGGTAATAGTGCAATACCTGAAGTAGGAGACTTCAAAGAGTGGATGTAGGTCATATTTGACCGAACCACTATAAATCTTTTTATTTTTTTATTTTTCGTTATTTTATTTTCTACCTTTTTATTTTTCTGTGGTTGAAAATTAATTTTAAAACTTACTACAGAGAATTCATTGGTTTCAAACTTTTTAAATAACAAAAAGAGGAAGATGTTTTATAAATTACCAATTCACCCCCCCCTCCTATTGGTTTGGCTTTGGGACATAAGCTTAGGTCTAACAACCTAACTCATATTCAACAAGTTTCAATAAGTGGTATCAGAGCATAGTTTCAAAACCATAAGTTTAGAGTACTTTTTTATTAACAACCATGGCTGCATTTGGAAATCGAAACACACCAGACGGTTACTCTATAATTAGACCTCCCTTATTTTACAACATTCCTATTGATTTTTGGAAAACATACATGTCAATATTCTTACAGTCATTTGACTATTGTATATGGATCTTAGTTCAAGAAGGGTATACAAAACCAACTCGATTAGTTGATGGAGTTAGAGTTAAAATTTCCTTTGCAGACTGAAATATAGAACAATGTGAACTAGCACAACTCAACACTAAATATTTAAACAGTTTCTTTTGTGCTCTTAAATCTGAAGAGTACATGCAATTTTCCACTTGCAAAAGTGTAAAGGACATATTGGATAGACTTTGTATAATATATAAAGGGACAAATGAAGTTAAATAATCCAGACTTAATATCTTGTTGCATGACTATGAACAATTTTGCATGAAAACCAATGAATCCATTTCTGATATATATACAAGACTCACACAAATTGTTACTTCTTTACATGCATTGGGTAGGGAACTAACAAATGCAAAGAAGGTAAATAAAATTCTTCGTTGTTTGCCTACTATATATGATGCTAAGATAACTAAAATTACAGAGTGAAAAGACTTAAAAAGTTTACTCTATTGACAATCTTCTTGGATCACTAATTACTTATGAGAAAGGAGTGGGTCAACGAAAGATTGATGCAAGAGAGCCACGAAAGGATAAAAACATTGAATTGAAGGTGGAGGAGTTAGAGAGTGATCTATTTGTACCTGAGGATGAGGAAGACATTTCCTTAATGACTAGGCAATTTATGAGCTTTCTAAAGAGGAAGCAGAAGAGACGCCAATAATAGAATCAAGGTAAGTTCAATAAGAATGTCAAGGTTTCTAATGATGTGATTTGCTATGAGTGCAGGAAATCTAAACTAATTAAGTTAGAGTGCCCAAAACTAATGACACTGCTAGCAAGGAGAAGGTAGAGGAGAAACCAACTGTGAAGAAGGGCAAGAAGAAGTTTTAAAGAGCTTTCTAGGCGGACTCATCTTCGGACTCATCAAAGACTGAAAAGGAAGAGAAAGTCACCAATTTATGCTTGATGGCCAATAATCTTGATCAATCAGATCAAGAAAAGGTATGTGACTTAACTTATGCTAAACTTTTTGAAGTCTCTAAGAGAATACATGATACATATATAAAGCTAAAGAGGATGCATACTAGTCTTAATCTAGAACTACAAGAATTACAAAATGAATACGAGATCCTTAAGAAAGATCATGCATTAATTGATAGCAACCACATGAGCTTACTTGATGAATTCAATAACTTGAATAAGGAGAACAATATGTTAAAATAATCCTATGCAGAACTTGAAATAAAATTTAAGAAATTTAAGGATGATTCAGAGAATACAAAGCATTATTTAAAATTTGATAATAATATTCTGAAAGATTTGAATATACATTTGAAGTTGAAAGTAAAAGCTCTCAAAGAAAATAGGAAACCCCAAAGACTTGAAAATTTTACAAATCCTATTTTGTATCCAAAATTTATATAACTCGGGAAAAAACATAATAATTATAGAAGATTAAGAAATCCATTTCCTATAGTTAAATGCTATAATTGTGGATTATTTGGACATATAAGATACACCTGTACATTGGATAGAAAAACTTATTTGGTGTGGAAACCTAAGTTGCATATACCTAGACATATCATACATCCATCTTTTTATAATTTGCCAAAAGGTGAACCCAAATTTATTTGGGTTCCCTGGTCTAACGTTTGATTATTTTGCAAGCATGCTCTCATACAAGATCTCGTGAGAGCATATGGTACCTGGACAGTGGTTATTCAAAGCATATGACTAGAGATACTAAGCAATATATATCACTAGAAGCCAGAAGTGGAGGCAAGGTTATACTTGGAGATAATACCACTTGGAAGGTTGTTGGATCAGGTATGAATGGAAGTCTTGAGAACTTTTTTTATTGAGAATGTGTTACTAGTTGAAGTCTTAAAGCATAATCTTTTAAGTATTAGCCAACTATGTGATAAAGGTTATAATATTAATTTCTTTCCTACTAGGTGCATATTAAGCCTGAATGGTATTGATGTTTTACATGGAATACGGGTAAACAATATTTATATGCTAGATTTAAATTGTATCAAAACTCTTACTGTTTTTTGTTTGAAAATAATTTTTGATGAGCCTTGGCTTTGGCATAGCAGACTTTGTCACTCTAGCATGAAAAATTTAAGTCGAATTGCCCGAAAGAATGTAGTAAGAGGTATACCAAAACTATACTTTACTAAGGACCACCTTTGTGATGCTTGTTAACTAGGAAAATAGGTGAAGTCCTCTTTTCAGTCCAATAAGGATATTAGAACCAGTAAATCATTGGAGATTTTGCATATGGATCTTTTTGGACTAGTTGGAAATGTATGTCTAGGAAGAAAGGTATACATATTTGTGATAAAAGATGATTTTTTAAGATTCATAAGGGTTAGATTTCTATATCATAAGAGTGAATCATTTGAAGAGTTTAGAGATTTTTTGACTTAGATTTAAAGAAAACTAGGATGTGAGATTTTGATGACTCAAAGTGATCATGGTGGAGAATTTGAAAATGAGAAATTTGAAGATTTTTGTAAGGAGAAAGGGATTGATCACAATTTTTCTGCACCTAGATCCCCTCAGCCGAATGGGATAGTCGAAAGGAAAAATAGAACATTAATAGAAGTCACTCAAGCAATGTCGGCAGAATATTCACTTCCTAAATATTTTTGGGCTGAAGTGGTTAGCACAGCATGTTATGTTCTAAATAGGGTGAACATCAGATTGAACTTGAATAAAATACCCTATGAGTTACTTAAGGGAAGAACACCAAGTTTATCATATTTGCATGTATTTGTATACAAGATGTTCATACATAACAATGGAAAATCTATCTTAGGAAAATTTGATCCAAAATCAGATGAAGGAATTTTTTTAGGATACTCTAGTGTTGGAAAATCTTATAGAGTATTCAATCAAAAAACTTTGGTAATTGAGAAAACCACACATGCTATACTTGATGATAAAAAATTGAACACCTATAGATTTAAGATTTTTTAAAAATCACCCAAAAGAATTGATTATAGGTGAACCTAGGGAGGGTGTTAGGATTAGTCATGGACTGAATAAAGAACTCAATCATTCAGCCTTTATCTCTTTGATATAACCCATAACTATTAATCAAGCACTTTTGGATGAATTTTGAATTTTGGCATTACAAGAAGAATTAAATTAATTCATAAAAAATGAAGTTTGGGAATTAACTACAAGGCTAAATGATCAAAGTTTAGTTGGGACTAAGTGGGTACTCAAGAACAAAATGAATGACTCAGGGGTAGTCATTATAAATAAGGCTAGATTGGTGGCTAAGGGGTATAATTAGATTGAAGGGATTGATTTTGAGGAGACTTTTTCCCCTGTAGCTAGAGTTGAAGTAATTAGGATTTTGTTAGCCTTTGCTTGCTTTAGATGATTTAAATTGTATCAAAAGGATGTTAAAAGTGTCTTTTTGAATGAGTTGATTCAAGAGGATGTTTATGTTGAACAACCTCCAAGCTTTGAAAATTCAAAATACCTAAATCATGTTTTCAAATTGAAAAGGTATTATACGGATTGAAACAGACACCTAGGGCTTAGTATGAGAGGTTGAGCACCTTCCTACTTGAAAGATATTTTAAAAAAGGAAGTGTGGACACATCACTCTTTTTAAAGAAATTAGAAAATGACATACTCATTGTACAAATTTATGTTGATGATATCATCTTTGGATCAACTGATAAAAATCTTTATGATGAATTTTCTAAAACAATGAGTAGTGAATTTGAGATGAGCCTAATGGGAGATTTGAGTTACTTTCTAGGCTTTAGTATTAAGCAAATTAAGGAGAGTACTTTTCTAAGTTAGTCAAAGTATGTTAAGGACATCATAAAAAATTATGAAATGGACAATGCTAAACATGTTAGTACACCAATGAGTTCCTCCGTTCAGTTAGATAAGGACCCAAAGGAAAAATCCATTGATAAAAAAAATTTAGAGAGATTATTGAATCTTTACTTTATTTGACAGCTAACTGACCCGATATTATGTTTAGTGTTTTTTGTGTGTTAGATTTCAATCAAATACAAAAGAATCACATTTGATAGCAATGAAAAGAATTTTGAGATATCTCTTGGGAACTCAGAACTTAGGAATTTGGTATCTTAAGTTTAGCTCTTCATTTGAAATAACTGGATATTCAGGTTCGGACATTATAGATTGTAGGTTTGATAGAAAGAGTACTTGTGAAACATGTCAATTTTTTAAAAATTCTTTAGTCTCTTGTTCTAGTAGAAAATAGAATTTCATAACCCTATCTACTGCTAAAGCTGAATACATTGCCTTAAGAAGTTGTGTGGCACAAGTACTTTGGATGAAACAACAGTTAATTGATTTAGGATTAATAATAGGCATAATTCCCATTTATTATAATAACACTAGTGCCAGTTGCATTTTGAAAAATCCTATTCAACATTCAAGAACCAAACATATTAACATCTTGCATCATTTCATAAGGGATCATGTATCCAAATGGTGAAATTGAAATAAATCATGTTTCAACTGAAAATCAAGTTGCAGATATTTTTACAAAACTACTAGCCTTTTATATTTTTAGTACATTAAGAACAAGGCTTGGTGTGATTGACTTGAATGCTTAATTAAAGTATCTACAACATTGATATGGGTTTTTGTGAGTATGTTTTTTTGTATTTTTGATTTTACTTGTGTGTTTTCTCTATTTTTGTGCATGTTTGCTTTAGTGACTTTTTATCTTTTTCTTTTGTGTGTTTTCAAAATATTATCACATTTAAATTCATATTTTTGAGCAATCATTTGAAATTTTCTAAATGTGATATTCGTCTCTATGAAATTCATTTCATATTGGACAAATCCTGTAGCGTATCGATCGTAGAATAGAACAGTCTATGTATAGTTTTTTCAGTTTTTATGAAAGATCATCTATATGATCCCTAGATCATCTGTACGATGTGTATTCATTTGTATGTATGCATGTAAACGGTTATATGGTCAGAATCAGTTTTTATTTCTCGATTATATGTACGAACCATGAGTTCATACATACGAACATGTGGCATTATGAGTGGAGGTGATTCAAACCGTCATAAAAAAGATCTTAAATAATAGATCATTCTAGACGAACACCTGTTCGTCTATATGATTGTTTGGTCAAAAAGTCTATATGAAAGGATGCCTTGTAACTCATATAATTACGAAAAGTCATTTCATTTTAAATTCATCCATTCATACATATGAAATTTTTCTTTCGTACATACGAACACAAGCATTGTATGAGACGAATCCTATTTTGTTCGTACGAAAGGTCATTTTTCTTTAAATAGAAGGGCTTTAGAACTCAAATTTCATTCTCTTCAAAATCTTGTTCTAACCTTCTTTTCCCTTAATCTTTTGATGGCAAGCTCAAGGAAAAGGTCTAGACATGTTAAGGAACTAACCAAGGGATATTCCTCTAGATATGCCAATGAAAATTTTCTATCCAAAGAAAACAAAAAATCTTATCCTACGTTTGTTTTGGAAAAAATCACCCGTTCTAGAGCTCTTATTCGGGAGAATACTATCTATCAAATAGTGCCAATTTTTGCCTCTACCCTATTTGCTTTTATCGTCACTCTGATCTACTCTTATAACAAGGAAACATTCTACTATTTCCTTCCAAACATGACTTTCAATACTAACCAGAGTGTGATTAAATCCTATGTTTTCAAAAAGAGGGTAGAAATAACCATGGAGGATCTGGGGATTTTCTTAAACTTAAGGACTCAAGGGATTAGAGCAAATACCTTGACCACTGCCTTTGACTTTGATTGGACTGAGATAAATTGAGTGCTTAGAGGGATTAGAAATGTATGTCATTTACCTAAGGTAAACACCTTATGCCATGATGCTAGAATCATCCAGCATATTCTTAGGACTTCTATCATTCCAAAAGCTGGTGATCAGATAAATATCACACCTCTTCTTTCCACTGTAACTTATTTGATCATTACTGTCCAACCTATTGACGAAGCCAAACTCATTATTGACTACCTTTATGGGCTCTCTAAAATTTGTCATGTATTTGATAAGAGAAAGAAGAACATAGCTTTAGGACACCTTATGTCATACATTCTTGAAAAGAAGTATAATTTAGTTCATCCTAATGTGACCTATCTAGAAGAGCCCATTTACTATAATGATGGTTCATTCCGAGCTATCTTTGCTAAACATGATGGAGGTGATGACACTGAGGGAGAGGGAAAAGCACCTGCACCTGCACCTACGCATGCTGGTGGACTAGACCATTAGGAGATGGTTCATTATTTTGATTATCTTGAGACTCATTTTGATCAATGCTTTGATCAAATTGAAGCTCATCTTCAATAGCAGGAATTTCAATATTAACATGATATGGGATGGGTAAGAGGTCAATTTGACTCGGTCAACTTGAATATAGATATGATGAAAAGGTATTTTAATCTATTCAACCATCCACCTCCACCAAATCAGGGCCCCTCAGAATGATGACTGTACTTTCTTTGTGTTTGTCATTGTTGTCCTTATGATGTGATGTGATGATGTTTGGAGTTTTTGTAACCGTCTTTTATTTGTGTTTTTATGTTAGATGTTTTTATTTTCAAGTTGAATTGATATCAACCGTGCTCAACTGTATTATCATTTACCTTGATATTAGTAAAAACTATCTTATCTTGTTTTAGTTGTTTTTGATCTCTTTTGGAAATGTTCGTTAGCCTATATGATTATCCTGACATATTTGATCTAACAAGTGGTATAATTTAAAAAGTAATACAAAATTAAATTCATTAGAAAATCTAATTTTTCAAAATTTTAAGTTGGCTTATAACTCGATCAAGTTAAGGCTATCAATCTCATGTTTCTTGTTAGACTAACATAATTTTAATATTATTATTGCAATTTTGATAATTTCTTATTTTTTATTTATCTATTTCAATATAATAATTTTTTACTTAGAGAAATTTGAAAATTTAGATTATTGATTTTGGAAAGATCAATTAAAAACTTGAAAATGTATAAATATACAAAAATCATACGAATTTCCAATGGTTTGCAAATTGAAAAAGAGGCATAAAATTAGCCAAATATAAAAAGATCCACAAAGTGTACCACAAATATTGAAAAGATGCGCAAAGCACCACAGGTATATGATCTTTTCTCTATCTATTAATCTTCAATTTCAAATGAATCCTCTATTCAATTATATTTTATATTTAAATTTGAAGTACATAAATTTTCATTTCATCTACTTTTGAAATAATTTTTGTTATCTGATTGTCTGTACTTATTCATGACCTTGATATTGTTTTTCTTTTCTATGTTATATCTAAACTTAAATCATATGAATCCTTCTTTTTCTCTACTGACATTTATCTTGTCATTTCTAATACAACTCAATCTCTTTCAGGATCAATTATCATAGGCTTCTCATATAACTTCTTATATTTATGAAGCTCATTTCTTCTTCTCTTTTTGCTGTTGTCAAAAAGGGGGAGAAATATTTTTTGATTTGATGACATTTGGTCATTTGGTTGTTTTGTTCATGTGTTCTATTTTGTTCGTGTCTTGAGTATTTCTTGTTTTTGTTCATATTTAGGGTTTTATTTTTTTGTGTGCGAAAATCTTTAAAATTAAAAATTTTGTTTGTTCATAATAAATGCCCATTATACTCACATGCTTATTCATTCAGGGGGAGTTTAGGATAAACATAAGATTTTCAAATTTACACAAACAATAATTGTTTTGCCATCATTAAAAAGGCGAAGATTGTTGAGAGAGTTGCTGCTTAGCGTTGCATTTTTTATATTCTTGCAACTTGAATATTTTTTATGAGTTCAAATATTGTTGTTTTGATTATTATTTTCTTCTAACACATTTTAAAAATTTTGTTTTTTCTCTTATGTGTACTAACATTTCAGAAAAATCATACTCCAGACTTTGAAGACTTCAAATCAAGATCAAGTTAGAATTTTTTTTAATTGGAGTATGTATTTTTCATTTTATTGAGTCATAGAGAGTGTGATTGTAATTAAGTAACTAAGCACACACACACACATCGCGGGAGAGTTTTTATAATTAACATGTTTTTAAATCGATAGTTCAGTACGAACAATGTTCGTACGGGACGATCTGGTCAGTTATACTCCCAAACGAGTAATGGAATGAACAGAGAGGGAAAATTTTTTTCTAAGAATAGATCATCCAGATGATATTTTTTATTCATTTCAAGATGATCTCCTTTGGATTTGGAAATTGCGCTGTCCGTCCAGATGATATTTATCGTTCATACCAGGATGAGGGGCTCTGGATTTGACAAATAAACTATTCATCCAGACAATATTTATCATTCATCCTAGGATGAATGGCTCTGGATTTGACAAATGAACTATTTGTCCAGACGATATTTATCGTTCATCCCAGAACGAAGGGCTCTGGATTTTCCAAATGAACTATTTGTCCATATAATATTAATTATTCGTCCAAGGAAGAATGGCTTTGTTCTGTAAACTTATAGTTCATCCTAACTTTTGTACCAACAAACTTTGAAAAATAACTGTTCATACTGGACTAACTCAGTTCGTATGGCACGATTACGCGTAAGAAGACGGTTCATATTGATTCACATTGAGTTCGCATGCAACAGTTTTTTATACTATTCGTACGTATGAAATATGATCGTGCGGGAATGCTCAGATTTAAAAATTACAATTTTCTAGACGGTTTTTTGTTTCTTTTCTATAAAAGGTCCACTTAAGACTATCATGCAATCTTTTTGTCTGTTGGTCTTTGTGAATAGTAAAGGGAATTTGAAGGAGAGAGTGAGAGAGAGTGTTTGAAGGAGATTTCTTGCAAATTAGAGAGTGAAGGGTTCACTTGGTTATTCAAAGGTAAGGATCTGTGTGTGTGTGTGTTTTGTGATTACTTCACTCTTTTCGCTTATCATTCTAGATTTTTCATGAGAAGATCTTTCAAGATGATCCGATTCTCCGTTGACACTCCAGGAGTGTGAACAATCAAAGTTTCTCTACCTACACTTGGAGAGTATGAACAGCGGAAGGTTCTCTACCTACACTTTTAGGGTGTAAAAGGACCATGGTACTCTGCCTATACTTGTAGGGTGTAAAAGGACGACGGTTCTCTGCCGCACCGGATAGTGGTGGAAGAGAGTTTTTGTGAAGGCTTCTCCACCTTGCTGTGGGGGCAAAAGAAGAGGCAGTAGTGGTAATAGTGAAATACCTGAAGTGGAAGATTTCAGGAAGTGGATGTAGGTTATGTTTGATCGAACCACTACAAATCATTGTGTCTTTTTATTTTCCGCTGCTTTATATTCTGCCTTATTATTTTTCTGTGGTTGAAAAAAAAATTTAAAACTTACAACAAAAAATCCATCAGTTTCAAACTTTTAAAGAACAAAAAGAGGAAGATGTTTTTATAAATTACCAATTCACCCCCCTCTTGGTTAGACTTTGGGACATAAGCTTAGTTCTAACAACCTAACTAATATTCAATAAGTTTTAACAATATTAAGTTTTTGATATACTCAAGCGAAAACCTTCAGACTCTAAGGTTGACCTCCATAATTTAAGTTTACCTTCAACTCCCTCTTTATTCTTATCAACAAGAAGAAAGTCATCAACAAAAAGCATACACCAATGTACATTCTCTTAAAAGTAGAGAGAGAGAAAGTAGAGAGAGAAGCTCTGAGAAAATTATTCTGTTGGTGATTTCAAAATCTGCTCTGCACGGGTTTTCTGCATCTAATGGTGGCGAACGTTCGTCGCTCGATTATGGTTGTTGGGCATCTAGATGATCGTCGTTCATCTTCAAAGATTGTGATTGCTCCTGCTCGTTCATTTTTTTCGTCCCTCCCAGCTTTCAGCGAAAAAAATCCATGTTTGCTCATTTTCCAAAACCAGGTTTGAAATCTGGTTTACCTCTAGTTATTAATGAAGGCAGCTACTTACCAAACAAGAAGCCTGAGGTTCCTGGTAAAGGGAAAGGTGTAATGATAGAGGAAGAAGATGTTCTC
The DNA here is from genome assembly GCA_016618105.1 of Dendrobium huoshanense. Taxonomy (NCBI): domain Eukaryota; kingdom Viridiplantae; phylum Streptophyta; class Magnoliopsida; order Asparagales; family Orchidaceae; genus Dendrobium; species Dendrobium huoshanense. The sequence goes on from CM028355.1 coordinate 17,336,725, forward strand.
AAAAATGAATTAAATAAGAATCAGAAGAGGGATTTGATTGCATCGCCTTCATCCAGGATAATGACAGGAAGTAATAAATCAGATAAAGCTTCTTTGGATCTTAATCAAGATAGACTTGCTGGAAAAAAAAATTCAATTTAGAGCTGATGGCAGGAGATAAATTGAAGTTTGTTGATGGCTGCAATGCCCCTGTATTAAAAGCTGATGAAGTCTCCTCTGATCTAAGAAGTGTTCAAATCTACGAAACTGTTGTAATGGGTGATTGTGTGGAAATTCCTTCTATTCCAATTTGATTTGATGTTGTTGCACACAAAAAATGCATGGAAGAAAAGAGAGAATATACTGATATGGAATTGGGAACCTTCATTTCTGAAGATGGAAATATAGTGAAGTTGCATGTTCAAAATGAATTGGAAAACTCTAAAAAACTTTCAAACTCTCTGGTGATTAAAGTTTTTGGCTGTGAAACACCTCTACCTATAATCAGCTCAGAACTTAGAAGACAATGGTCTCAATTCAGTAAGTTCCACCTTACAATGCTGGAATGAGATGGGTTCTTTGTTCTTTTTTTTCTTAACAAGAACACTTGGAAGCTGTATTATCAAATGGTCCTTGGTTTATTAAAGGACAAATCATAAGAGTTGATAGGTGGTCACAAGACTTTTCACCTACTTCATTTAAAAGATTGATGTCTCCTATATGGATTAGATTGCCTAACCTCCCTCTTCAATGTTGGGATAAAATCAACATATGCAGAATAGCTTCTATGGTGAGGAAGCCTATCCTAATAGATGGCAACATGTTTCAATGGGGGAGGAGAGAATTCAGAAGAGTTTGTGAAAGATTCGTATTGGATAACAAGCTACCACTTGGAGTTTGGGTGGAGAGGAGATCCAGAAAGTTCTATCAAAAATTGAATATGAGAGAGTTACTGTGTTCTATTATAATTGTGTGTTGAACGGGCATAACAAGGAAGATTGCAAAATCAACAAGATAGATGTCGGCAATTCTTCTATCAATATAGAGAAGAACTTAAATCCTACTATTTTAATTGTGGGAGAAGAAAACTAGGTTAAGATTAATGGTGACTTGATTAATGAAGATGTGGGCTATGGACCTTGGTTAGTTGTTAACTGAGGAAGAAACTTCTCCAGGAAACCAAATAAAATTGTTCAAAAACTAAGGGAGACATCTGCCTGAATAAAGTTGACAGTAAAAAATTTAACCCATCATTGGTAAAAAAAAATGAATATTGCATTTGCTCCGATTACAACAGAAGAAACTCCAGTTCATGTTGGAGTGCCTGGTACTATACAAGATGAAGAAATGATGTTGGGTAGTAATCTTTCAATTCATACAAGTAACAACAAGTTTAATGCTCTCATAGGCATTATTGAAGAAGGTGAAATAGTACAGGAAAATCAGACTGAGGAAGAGGTTTGTGTAAAACTTGCTGGTACAGTTAAAGTTGATCCTGTGTAGAATGAAGTGTCTTGTATGGAGGTAGATGGGAGCACTCATGTAAAAAAGAAGAAATCCAAACAGTTGAAGGATCTTGGGCCTATCAGTTCAAACACAATCAATAGAAGATTGGAGATGGAAATCAAAGGTACTTTGGAGGTCAAATCTCCACTCTCTCATTAATGTCTTCAATAACATTTTGGAATTGTAGAGGAGCAAGAAAGAAAGGTGCTTCTCTATACCTCAAAGAATTTGTTAAATGTTTGGAGTTTTCTTTTTGGGTTTGGTTGAAACAAAATTTTCATCTATAGACTCTAAAGAGTTTAAATTATTGATTGGTGATGGATGGAAATTTTACATTATGCCTTCAGAAGGGTTGTCGGGAGGCATTATTATTCTATGGAATTCTTTTTTTCTGATTTTCAAATTGTTGATTCTTCACCTCAATGTGTTATTGGAGATTTGAAAATCAACAACAAGGGCATTTGGAGGATTTCTACTGTATATGAAAATAAGGATATGTATAAAGAAAGGAGCTTTGGGATATGTTGGAGGTGAATTATGCAGCCAATTTTAATCCACATTTGTTCATATACCATGGCAGACACCGTCTTCCCAGAACACATCTTCATCAGCACCATCCGGTCCTCACCATCAAACTCAATTTCAACTTGAGTGATTAAAGAAATAAGGTATGGATGAAATGCTCTTTGTAACAATTCATAATTCCACATACCATTAGATAGAATCAGTTGCTGCACATTCTTACCATCCAGGAAGTTGCAGTCCGCAAAAGTAGGCCAACGATTAATGCATCTATCAAGCATCCAAGTGTCATTCAGAATGTTGATTTTATCTCCCTTCCCCACCTTCCAATGGACCGCCATCCTTAGATTACTCCCCCCTTCCACCAGAATTTTCCAGGCATTTGAACTAATGCTCCTTTGAGTTCCATTCATTACATTATTACCATATTTCTTTTCCATGACACGGTGAAGCAAAGAGTGAGGCTTCTGAATATAATTCCATGCCACCTTGGATCTTAAAGATCCAATTCTCTGTATAGGAGAATGTAATCCCAATCCTCCCAAACTTCTTGGTTTGCAAATGTCATTCCAAGCAATGTAGTGCATCCCATTAGTGACATCATTATTATTCCAAATAAAGCTTCTACACAACTTTTCCAAATCATGTAATAGCCTCTTAGGTACCAAGGACTGTGTAATTAGAAAATTTTTCATAGAGAGCAAAGAACTTTCTACGAGAATCAATTTACCTCCCAAGGATAAAGATTTCCTACTCCATGCATTAAGTCTTTCCATGGCATTACTAAGAATCTCATGATAATCAGCCATCTTAAGTCTTTCAAGTGAGATCTTCACTCCTAAGTGCTTCATTTCCTTCACTATCTTGAAACCAAGAATTCTTCCAATCTTCTTCCTCATATTGACAGCTGACCACCTAACCAAAAAGCAACTGAGAATTACTAACATTGATTTTTTGCCCAGTCCACTTACAAAACTTCACCACAATGTTCTTCATAGTTCTAGCAAGCTCAACAGATGCATGAGAAAAAATAAGAGCATCATCTGCATAAAGTAAATGAGTAATCTTTGGTCCTCCACTTGAAATTTGAATGCCAAGACTCTTCCCTCTTTTCTCCAGTGAGTTAGTGATCAACTGGAAACACATGATGAATAAATATGGTGAAAGTGGACATCCCTGATGGAATCCACTTTGAGCATTGATCCATGCAGAATTCTTCCCATTAATGATAATGGAAAATCTCACATCTACAACACATTCCAAGAGGAGGTTAGAGAAAGCAATAGGAAAACCATACCATCTCAAAATATGATGAAGAGTTTCCCATCCCATGCTATCATAAGCTTGCTCTATATCAAGCTTAACAGCCACCATTCCCTTCCTGTTCTTTGGGATTTTGAACTTGTGAAAAATCTCTTGAGCTAATAGACAGTGTTCAACAATAGATCTTCCATGGATGGAGGCAACTTGTTCTTCAGAAATTAGTTTAGAGATTCCCTTCTTCAATCTGTTAACAAGCATAGTAGTCACAATTTTATAATTGGTTTGGAATAGGCTAATGGGCCTATAGTTTGAAGTAGTCAAGGGATTCTTCAATTTAGGAATTAAGACAATCAAAGTGTCTTTCCATTCCTTATACATATGGTTTGAATTAAAGAAGCTTCTAACTGCATTCCATAAAGTTTCCCAAACTATATTCCAATAACTTTTGTAGAAGGAAGAGGTAATGCCATCCAAACATGGGGACTTACTGTTCCCTTGCTGAAATACCAAAATCTACAGCTCCTTTTCAGTAAATCCAGCATTTAACAACTCCAAATCTTCAACATTTAACTTATGATTCTCCATAATAGAAGGCCAGTCCGTTATTTCACATTCTCTATGCTTCCATTTATTCTCAAAGAAGTTGATGAAGACCTTCTCGATTTGATCCTCCTCCTCTTGCAACTTATTTTCTTCATCTTTGACTTGAAAAATACGGTTCCCATTCCTTCTAGCCGTTGCAAAGTTGTGAAAAAGTCTGGAATTCGCATTACCTTCCTCATGCCACCTAGCCTTAGCCCTTTGATTCCACCAAGTTGAAAGTCTTCTCATTGTAATATTGAGTTCATGTACCTTGTTTCTAAGTTCAAAAAGGTCATCATCCGACCAATTATCATTCAAAGCTTCCTTATTTTGCAGATCAAGGATCTCCTTCTTCCATTTTTCCTTTAAAGCATTCAAGTCTTTGCATTTGTTTATACTCCAGAAAAATAAGGATTTCAAGGTACGATTAAGCTTCTTTTGTAAGATAATATACTCATTACCAACATCATTATTCTTCCAAGAATGATAAACTATACTCTTTGCCGCAGGATAAGATCTCCATGTATCTTCAAACTTGATGTTTTTCGACTTAAGCTGCACCCTTTCATCCATCTTAATCACAATAGGACAGTGGTCAGACGCCATCCTCGCCAAATGTCTGTTTACTACCAAAGGAAGCTTCTGCATAGCCAATGAATTCATAATGTATAACCTTTCCCAAATACGAGAAGTGCCCTCTTTGTTGTTACACCATGTGAATCTTGGCCCAACACATCCAATATCATGAAAATCTGAGTTCACCATGAAGCTCTTCATTTCTCTAGGTCCTTTAGAAAATAAGAACCTCTTACCTCCTCTCTTCTCATCCTTATTTAAAATGCAATTGAAGTCTTCCCCTATAATAGAAGGAATAGAATTATCCATGCTCTTTTCCAACTGGTTCCAAAGATCAGTTCTCTCCTTGCAGCAGCGACTCCCATAAACTGTAGCAATCTTCAAAGTTCCTAAGCTAGGAACCGAGAGATTACCAATGATCACCATTGAAGAAGCTTCACACACCTTAAATGACACCAACTTTATATTCCACAAAACCAGGATACCACTAGAAATCCCAACAACAGGTTGGTGAAAATAATCCCACTCATTTCCCATAAGGCAATCAACCTCCCTTCTATCAATGCTGGACAGCTTGGTCTCCATAAGTCCAATAAAGAAAACATTTATCAACCATTAGATTGATTCCATATAAAGTTCATGCATATCTTATCAACTTCATTAAGAATGCTTTTAGGCACCAAAGAGTTAGTACTATGAAAGATTGCAACAGATAAAAGGATAGATTTAGATAACAAAATCTTTCCAGCCAAAGAAATCATCCTTCCACCCCAAGTGTTAGTCATCTTCAAGGCTTTGTCAATAATAAAATGGTAGTCTTCCTTGACCAGTCTTCTTGTGGCTAGTTTAATACCAAGATAATTCAGCTCTTTAGAAGCTTTGAACCCCATGATCCGAGCTATAATCTTCCTCTTCCTTGTATTTACCATTTTACCAAAAATCATGCTTGATTTATTAAAGTTGATTCTTAGGCCGGACCAACCACAAAATCTCTTAACAACAGCTTTAACTTCCTTCACTACCTTTATGCTTGTTTATGAGAAGATGATCACATCATCATCATATAGTAAATGTGAGATTCTCAGGCCCCTTGAATTCAGCTAAATACCAATAGTATCCTCCTTTTGTTTAAAAGCATTAGAGAGCAATTGAGCACAAAGAATAAAAAGGAAAGGAGACAAGGGACAACTTTGTCTAAATAAACTCTTTCCTTCAATCCAATTAGATTGATTACCATTGATAGGAATAGAGAACTTTGAATCTTGAACACACTCCAAAATGAGGTTAGAGAATTTAGAAGGAAATCCAAAATACTCCAAGGATTTCCTTAAGGTAGGCCATCCCATTGAATCATAGGCCTGTTCCATATCAATCTTAAAGGTAACCAAACTTTTGAAGATTTTGAGTTCTTGAGTTTATGCATTATCTCTTGTGCAAGAAGCACAAATCAAATTGTCTAAATTCTAAGTAATGTAATTTTAATATAAGAGCTGTTATAGACTCATTGGTTGTTTTGTAAATACAGGCATAGACAATCTACATATAGAAGCCTATTTTGTAACCCGTGACAAGGCTGAATAAAATATTTCATTTCCTCTCTGTTCATTCTTCCTTGCCTTCGTCTTCCTCGCTTGTTGCGTTTCTTTATGGCATCAGAGTGGGACGACCATGGCGAGATCAACAAATTCGTAAAGCAGCACGCAAATGATCACAGAGAAACAAAAGGAGATCCAGATTTCTTCTTCTCTCAAGTTCTTGGTATCAAACATGAAGAACATAGCTCCAATTCAACTAGCAACGGATAACTATGCCGTTTGGAGATATCAGATCTTGAAGTTGTTCCAAGCTCAAGGTTTTCATACTTTTCTTGATCCCTCAACCATTCTTTCTGATCGTAACATTCTACAGAATGACGGAACGACTGTTCCAAATTCTTTATTCGATAAATGGACTCTTTCCGATTAAGTACTTGCCGCCTCTTTGTGCTCCACCATTTCCATTTCAATCTTACCTTTTGTTGTTAATCTTGAATCAATCGCTGCTATTTGGACCGTTCTTGAAACACGGTTCCAATCATCTAACAGATCCAAAGTCATCCAACTCAAGAAATATCTTCATAACATTTCCCTAAAAAATCTCACAATGACTCAGTATCTATCTGACATCAAAACCATAGTTGATCAGATCGCCGCTACAGGTTCTTCTATTGATACAGAGGACATAATCCATTAAATCTTAAATGGCTTACCGGGATCTTATAAATCATTTAAAACTGCTGTTAGAACCGTGCTCAATCCTATCAGCCTTGACCAACTATACCCCCTTCTCCTAAGGGAAGAAATCAACCTTACCTCCGATGCCACAAGACATTTGATACTTCCTGATCCCTCCTTGGCTCTGTATGCCCCTCGGGGATGTTTTTGTCACAATCATGGATGAAATGCCGTGGCCGAACAATCCCAACAAAGGTCAACCACAACACCACCTATCTGCTGTCAAATTTGCCTCAAAATAGGGCACTCGACATCGTCGTGTTGGCATCGACTGAACCCTCAATACATTCCTTCATCTACCAATACCACAACCAAAGCTCTAGCTGCTACTGTGGACAACCCGCAAGCCAATTAGTCCTTGGATTTAGGGGCGAAGTCGAACCTTACAAATTCACTCGATACTATGTCTCTGTTCAACTCTTATCAAGGAACTGATGACATCATCATCGGAGACGGTCGATCGGTAAACATCGTGCATACCGGGGCTGGTATATTACCAACCCCGAATCGTAAGCTACTCCTTTCTCAAATTCTTCATACTCCGCAATTACTCTATAATATGTTATGTATTTCCAAATTAACCAAAGAAACAATATATTTGTGTCGTTTAATCCATCTAGCTTTATTTTTAAGGATCTTATGATGAAGAAAGTACTTCTACAAGGTTCGTGCACCAACGGTCTTTACCCAATTCAAACTAGCCAACCTCCAGCACAGAACAAAGCGCTCTCGGCTGCCCAAACATCTCCCTGGCATTCAAGATTGGGACATCCGCATCCCAAGACTCTTCACATAATTTTTGCAAATAATCCGCAGCTTAAAATACCTTTAGAAATTTCTGTTTGTAATTCTTGCCAAATGTCAAAAAGTCATAAACTTGTTTTCCTAAAACTACTCACCGTTCTCAGTCTTTATTGTTTTTAATTCACTCGGACATTTGGGGACCGGCTCCCGTCACTTCGGTGCAAGGATTTCATTATTACGTTTTTTTTATTGATGATTTCTCGCGATTCATGTGGATTTTTCCTATGAAAAACAAATATGAAGTTTTTAGTATTTTTTGCAATTTTAAAGCTCAAGTTGAGAAATATACATCAAAATCTATTAAAGTTTTTTGTACAGATAGTGGAACGAATTTGGTCAATCAGCATTTCAAAGAATTTCTTTTAACTAATGGCATTCAACAAAAGGTGTCTTGTCCTTACACAAATCAAATTAGATTGATTACCATTGATCAAATGCACTTTAGTAATGTAATTTTGATGCAAAAGACTCCCAAAACTCTAAGTTTTATCTTTCTACCTAAATTAAATTGTCTAAATGCTAAGTCTAGATTTTATAGAATAATTCAACAAAATAATAGCCCAAACAAATATGAAACCTTTCGTAACCTCATCACTTGGAAACCCCATTTCTTGTTCATGGCTTATGTGTTGGCCTTTTGTATACTACAAACCTTATAATTCGTGTATACATGCATGCCAGGGTAAACATGTTTTTGTATACAGTACCACTATCGTATTATCATAGAACTGGAATACATATTCCTACAAAGTTAAGAAAAAATACACCAATAGAAACCTTTGAAAAGGACTATCCAATGATCCAATCTACCACCCAAATGAATGCAATGCATACATATCAAGAAATGTATGAAAGTATAATAGTATAGAATAACAAATTTATTATAGTTATAAAAGAGATTTATACAACCCAGGGTATGCAGTAGAGTATGTTGGCTAAGCTACACCATAATGAACCTTGTTTCCTATGCCTATAATATATATATTTAAATGCATCTCCTTATCATCTTCTATCTTTGGGTATTCATATAGAATTTTGAAAGAGTATACCCTCCAAGGGAGAGGGAATTAATTTTTGGAGCTTTAAATGTATATATAAGTAGATACTTGAGAACTCATTGACTCATTACAACTAGCTCTATGTACATTATGTATAATTAATGACTCTTTACATTTACATCAGATCCTAGGAACATTCCACACTGACGCATACAAGTAATAAAATTGGTGAAAGAAGAAGATATAATGAAAGAGTGCAATGCAAGTGTGTAAAAGTCTAATGAATATAATGTAACTTATAAGAGACAACGATACACCAATAGAAATTTAAATTTGTATGACATTTAGAGTACTAAAAAAAAAACATGTGATGCTATCCAACAAAAGCATCCACAATCATACTAAAGCAACCAACAGCCTAGAAAAGACTATTGTTGGCAATCCTAGTAAACTATCTACATAATGAGAGGAAGGTTGTGTGGCTTTGTTATGTCTAATGGACTTTATCATTTAAGATGCTTTACTAGAAAGTGTTTATTTATTAAAGGAATAAATGGCAATTTTAATTTAATTTTATGTCTTAATGATTAAGTATTTTATTTTTATTGTTTTAAACTGTTTAAATTGATAAATTTATTTTAAAAAACCATGTAAGTATGTTGGTTTAAAGTGTAAAAGTCACTAACCTACAAGGCGTTGAGCTCATAAATATATTGCTTCCATTCCCCCGTAAAGGATAGGATCATGGTTTGTTAATTAAGCACCTTAATGATATCCTTTTAAGGATAGATTTATTCCTATGGTGTAAAATGTCACCAAGTGTACTATGTTTGAGCTTTATCGGTATTGGATGCAAGGGAAACTTCTTTGAATTTTTCAAAATTCTCTCGATTATACCCTAAATGATTTTCCTTAGGTGTCTTTACTATTCATCATGATTTGAAATTTAATGTTTATAACCTTGCAGTAATGTAAATATGCCACATGAATTTGGTGTCATAATTCTATTAGCATTAAGAGCAATGAATTCCTAAACTTGTGGGTCAAATTATGACCAATAATTTTGAAAATTCAATCACCAAAGATGTATTATTCCCTAAGGTCCAAGAACATTAAGGTATGTAGGACACATGCCCTAATTTATAATTTCTATTATTGGGTTAATTTAACCATTAGTTAGTGAGTAAAAAGAGAAAATTAGTAATAAAAAAAACCATTATTACTCATTATATAGTGGTTATGAGCCCTTCAATATATATTTTTATATTAAAATTGTGCTCATGATGGTTCCATAGAGCATAAGAACTCAAAAAATGGATGAAAGATTAATATATTTGAATTTTTTGAATTTTTGAGGCTTTTCTATATTTAAAATTGATTTTAAATAAAAAATTCAAAAGGTGGCCAATCATTAGCTATTATGCATGGTGGTGGAAATGATTGTAAATCATTCCATGCTTGTGGTCATGCATTGGATAGCAGGGGCTTCATGCAGTTTCCACTTGTTGTGTCAGTAGTGGCATGGCATCATTGGATATGTATGATCACCGATAAATGGCTAAAATCTCACATAATGAAATTTGTTTCATCTTACGCATGAAATTGGATGATTTAGTAGATCCGTCTAACAAGATCTTAGTTATTCTCTATAAATGAATGGTGTGGATTGGCTCAAATTCATGAAAAAGGATATCAAGGTTTGATGAAGAAGCTTTCAAACACCCTATCTAGTGAACCTCAGTCGATAAAACTTTAGGCAAAGCTTCTCCATTATTTACTGAAGAGTGAGGAGGTGTTTGGATGCTTTAAAATTCCATTTTTTTCAAAAGTTCTTTATCATTGAAGTTCTAAGCAATGGTTTACCTTTTACATTGATTGGATAGGTTCATAAGTATGATTGAGGGCTCATTTTGTTCCTTAAGAATTCTAGAATAATTTTATAAAAGAAATTGTGGCAAGAGAAGCTTTGGATTTAGAGCTATTTGAGTTGGACATATTTTAAGCCTGGGTTGCCGGATTCCTAAAATCAGAGACTTTTGGCTGGTAGGTCTTCCCTTGGGAAATGAAGAGGAGAGTCTAGAGATAAAAAAAAAGGGTTTTGCTTTCAGGAGACACTGAGTGAGGAAAGATGTTGCAATATATCAAATGAGGGTTTACCTCAATTCGTACCATCCAAGGAAAATATAGGGCTCGGATATATGAGACCTGTTCCCTAGGATGTTTACAAGTGTCCCAAGTAGTTAAAAAGGGAAGGAAATGATAAGGTGAGAACAAGGTGATGTGTAAAAGCATTTTCATCTTTTTGTGCACTTGGGACAATTTGGACTAATTTGTAGTAAATTAAAGCTTGACAGTGAATTTGTGGGTAATATAGAAGATTTTTGAATCCATTTGAATATGCCACATGGGATTGAGTGGAGGGAGTTTTGAATTTGGAAAATTTTGACCAATTTTTCCCATTCAGGTGTTTCTATAAAACTGACCATAGTGCATTGTCAGCTTTGGTCAAGCATACTAGGTTATAGGTGATAGGTGTTGGTTAGGTCAACTCCAATGAGTTTGAAGCCATGCAAATTATATTTCAATGAAGGGATTTTACATGTAAGGGAGTTTAACCAAATATGGTGAGTTGACCAAGTCAACAAACCATGAATCGACCCACATAAAATTTGTGTTCACTCAGGACATGAAATGGATTAAGCTCTAGGAATTGGAAATGTTAATTTGATTGCAATGAAATGGATTGACACAAATTGGCCTAATTTAACTAGATATTTGATAATTGATCAAGTCAACTATTGACTAAACTGGGGTGACAAATCATGATCAATTTATTTTGAGTTGGGTTTAAAGAAATTGGTGAAGTTTATATGAAAATTAAAGTTTGATTGTAGGTGAATTATGTGCTTGATCGATTGGAATATATTTGGCTAGCTCCATGGGGCTAAATGGGTCCATAACTAGCTCAAGGAATCATGTATGATGAATTTGATGTATGGAAGCTCCAAAATGTTGTGATATGAATATTGATTGAAGTTAGGAAGTCAGTTCCCTATTGGAGGCGACACACTAAGTCATTAGATTATAATTAAGGGTTCGGTGTTTAGGTGACCTTAAATAGAAGAGAGGTCAACAAATGAACCTTTAACTAGTGTGACTAACTTAAATAGTGAACCACATGTGTTGGAATTGACTAAAAAGATCAACAAAATCCAAAAGATTTTTTATTATTTGGGTTTGATTATAAACTAGTTTGCAATTTTGTTTAAGTTTGTACTCATATGGGTTCTTAATACAGAAATGATCCTACACAATTAGATTTGAATGGTTAGATCAAAAGAATACCTAAAAATCATATCTATAATTGATTAAAATTTAAATGAATGGATTCCTTTAGGGGGAACTCATACTAATCTTGAAAATACCATGTTTACTTTTGGGTGAGAGAATGATAGCCAAATGAAAAGATTTATATTTCAATGGGAGATTGATTACCAAACAAATGGTTGAAAATATTATTGGAAGATTTATTTCCAGAAAAGGGGATCGATTGCCAAACAAAAAATTGGAAACTTGAATGAGTGTTCGAATCCCAAGCAAGTATATTTGAATTTGAAAGGGAGTTGATTTCCAAAATAAAAAAAATTAGAAACTTGAATATGACATTGATTCTCAAAAAAGTTGATTTAGATTTGAATGGGAGATCGATTCCCAAATTAAAGATTTGAAACTTGAATGAGAGATTAATTTGCAAGCATGAAGATGTGATTGTGATTTCAGATTGTTTTCCAAATAAAAGATTAGAAACTCAAAAGAGAGATTGATTCTCAAAAAAAAAATTTAAATTTGAATGGGAGATTGATTCCCAAACAAAAGATTGAAAACTTGAATAGGAGAATTATTCTTGAAAAGGAAGATTTATATTTTAATAGAAGATTGATTCCCAAACTAAAGATTTGAAACTTGAATGAGAGAATATTATCAAAAAAGTGAATTTAGATTTGAATGGTAGCCTGATTCCCAAATGAATGATTGAAAACTTGTATGAGAGATAAATTCTCAAACAAGTGGATGTTTGATTCCTAAACAAAATATTCAAAACTTAAATGGGAGATAATTTTGTAAGTAAGCATATTTTAATTTAAATGAGAGATTTATTTCCAAACAAAATTTTCAAAACTTGAATGAGAAACTAATTTTCAAACAAATGGGGGAAAAGACTAAAATCCTTTTGAAGGCCATTTTGGTCATTTTAATCGATCAACTCTTGGTTAAACTTTGTCCAGCAAAGTGTAGGCTATTGCTCAACAAGTCATAAAAAAATTCATGGATATGGTTGGAAGGTTTCGAAAGAGTCCCAAGGTCAAATTCCTCTGAATGGAAAGTTTAGTGGCACTTGATGAAAATATTTAAAAGTTCTGTAGCCTTTCGAAATAAATTCAATTTTTGGGGCTAGGTTCCTCAAAATGAGAGGTCATTTGATTGGGTTTCTAGGTGATAGAAAGCTCACCCAGAAAGGGGTTCAGGACCTAGGTCCTTAACCCTGGGATTTTGTTTGTAATGGTTAATTTGGATATAGTCTTGGACTTTAATGGATATGTTTAATTTATCCACATCAATGAAAATCAACTGAATGATTGAGATTGATTGGATATGATTTGGAAATATATTGAAAGTTGTGGGAAGGCTAAACTAAAGATTGGATTAAAGGGTTGAATTTTATTTACTTAGACATGGATTTGGTTTTAACTAGGACCTATATGATTGAGAAGTGGACACCTTCCAATCATTAGGTCACTAGAAAGAAACACAAGTAGGTCCTAGTGTCCTCATATAGAAATGAGGTCAATGATCATGAACTCCAACAAATAGGTTATTGATTTAAAAGTTATAATGTTGTCCACCATATCAATATTTACCTCATAGATCTCTAAATGTTGCACTTTTAACCTTGGAGGTTGCTTAGACTCTGCTATCTCCTTAGGTAAGGCAGTAATCAAGTTTGGTTCATTTCTCCTTATATACTAAGTTGTTGGGTTATGTTATTTACCAGTAATCACTAAGCAAACTAAATTAGGCACATGTGTTGAGGCTAGTGATATATTTTCTAGCCTCCTACAATAACCTATTAAGTTTAAGGATCCATCAATGGTGCTTTCTTTATGTGCATGCCTAGGTATATATCCCAAGGTTTCTTCGACAATTTTTTTCAAAGTTTTATCTGTTGCAAATCTATTTTTTCATGTCTTATGTTTTGATGATTGACAAACACTGTTTCTCGTGGACTGCTTGTTGCTTCTAACTTTTCAGGAATCGAAGATCGGACGATCAAAAAGGAGCCAAGTTCAGGAATGCGTAGGTTTAGGGTTGAGTCAGTCTGTACATTTGTTTTTTACCTTTTGAGTCCACTTGTAATAGTCAAAGAGACTGATGCTATGTAACCCTTCACACACACACTTGAGAGACTTAGAATTTCTGTTTTTACTCATATCGGCCAGAACGATTTTCTAGATCGGCCTGGACGATCAGCTTAAAATAGAAAGTCTAATTAAGGATTCTTAATTAAGGCAGCCGACATTAACAGATCGTCCTGGACGATACGTGTATCGGCCAGGACGATAAGCTCAAAACAGAAAGAAGTAGCCGCCATAGTCAAGTATGGTATACTGTATTTTTAAATTATCGGCCAGGACGATCCTATGATCGGCCTGGATGAAATTCACAAATTATGCCATAATTGTTCAGGAAATTAAGGGAGTAATTAAGGATGATTGTCCTGGACGATCGAAGGATCGGCCGGGACGATCCAGTCAAAAACCTTAAGTTACTTCAGGACGATCAATATCGGCCAGCCCGTATCCAGGGCTATTGTCAGGACAATTTTCCTCTGATTTGAACTGATCAGCCAGGACGATCGTGTGATCGGCCGGGACGATCAAGCCAATTTTCAATCATCCTATTTTCCATCCAGGGCGATGTTCTGGCCGATCATCGTTGATTTATACTGATCGGCCAGGCCGATGTCCATATCGGCCTGGACGATATTGTCGGCAACTTGCAATTAATGAGCTCTTTTGAAGCTCTTATATTTAAGAGCTTTTGTTCAACGTTTTTAAAGACCTTTGGCTGCTGCATTGACCTGAGAAGACCTTGAGGAGAGAAAGAGAGAGAGGAGAGAGAGAGGATCTTGTGAGGGGGAGCTTGTGAGGGGATTCACAAGGGTTGCTTCAAGGATCGCTCTACGTTGTCTTCGTCTAGAGTTTCTCGTCCGTGGAAAGGTCGATAGAGGTAAGGAGTTTTGCTTTTGGTTTTGGTTCTCTGCCAGCTTCAGGAGGAAGCAAAAGGAGAAAAGTTCTCTACCTTGCCGGGGTGGCAAAAAGGAAGTTCTTGTGAGGGTTTCTCCGCCTAGCCGTGGGGGCTAAAGGAGAGTCACTTTTTTGTAGTGCAATACTTGGAGGGTGCCTCCAAGGAGTGGACGTAGGTCGAGTCGACCGAACAACTATAAATTTCTGTGTTCGTTTTCTTGCTTCCGCACTTTTAAATTCCGCATTTATTTTTGTGGTGTGATTTGGTTTATGCAATTTTCTTTCTTTGTAAAAAGAAGTTTTTAAAATACCAATTCACCCCCCCTCTTGGTTAGTTTGGGACTAAGTTCATAGGGCTTTACATCCCCATCGAACTTTCATTATCCATCTCTATGTGCCTTACAATGTTTTGTAGCAAGAGCTCTCCAAATCGTATATGAACAACAAGGCAGCTATCTTCCCGGTTTAGAGAGAATCTAGAGAGAGAAGCTCCCGATTTAGAGAGAGAAAGTATTTATATTTCAAATTTTATCTTCCCGTTTTTTATTCTGTCCTTCATGGAATTGGCGAGGGAGATGGTTTTGGAAGGCCGCTAGCCATCATTGGTGGTGGCGGGGAATGGTAATGCTAGAGAAGGTATCAAGATTCAAACCTTGGCTGAAGAAAAACATAACGCTGATGTTTCCATTCTGAAGAGGATGGATTTGATGAATAAAAGTTTGAGAGGTTCTCTGGTGATCAAGGAGAATAATTGGGAGATTCCTAAAAAGATTACCCACGTGGAAGGTAAAGGTAAGGTCATTGCTGACGAGCTTGTAGTTTTTACCCCGCAGACTATTCAGATAACACAGGAACTAAAGTCAAATGCAATCCCTGGACACAGTGTGATAAATGTTAATTCTCATATTCCTTTTAACAGAAATTTTCATATCAATGGTAGTTTGAGTTTAGAAGAAAATAGCAATGTGGAGAAGGTTGATGCTGTAATGCCAACTAGGAATGTGATGGAGGTAGATGGCAATCCGTAAAGGAAGAAGCCATATATCAAATTGGATTTTAAGGATGAAGATTTGGAGTTGTCTGAAGATGGAAAAGTTGTTAAGATGTGGGAAGACATAGAGATTTTGAACTCTAATAGACTGAGGAATCCCCTAGTTATCAAGGTGTTTGGGAAGGAAATTCCATCACATCTGGTGGCATGGGAAGTGAGACGCCAATGGAAACAATTTGGGAAATTCAATTTTACAACTCTTGGTAAAGGATGGTTTTTGTATTCCTTTGGTTCTATTGAGATGATGTAAGGTGTTCTAACAGGAGGACCGTGGTTTGTGAATGACCATATTGTAGGGATGGATAGGTGGACGGCTGAGTTTTGTACTTTATTTATGAAGGGTCTAACCTCCCCTATTTGGATTAGATTGACTCATTTACCCTTGAAATAATGGAATGAGGTCAATGTGTCAAGGATAGCTTCTATGGTAGGCAATCCGCTAATGATGGATGGAATCAAATTTCGATGGGGGAAGAGGGGATTTGCTAGAGTTTGTGTTCGAGTAAAGCTTGATCAACGTCTTCCTTAGGAGTATGGGTGGAGAGCATATCAGGGATGTTTTTTCTAAGAATTGAGTATGAAAAGATATCAACATTTTGTTATGAATGTGGGTTGGTAGGACATGTGATAGCTGATTAAAAATAGAGAAATTCAGTGGCTGAGGAATGGATAGTTGAGATTGGAAATACAAGGCCTGAGAAGGAAGTGGAAAGGTATCAAGAGGTAGATAAAGGTTCTACTTATGGTCCATGGATTATGGTTAATAGGAAGAGTAGTAAGATACCTTCCTAGCTGAAGAAAAACTTGAAGTTTGTACAGAAATAGGTGAATATGAGTAAGGAATCTCATGATGGGAGGGCTGTAGTAAATCTGGCAGTTCTGAGAAATGCTATTCGTGAGAAGTTGGTTTCAAATGCTGAAATAAATCAATTGGAGGAAGGTAAAATTGTTGTGGACCAGGAGATGCTTGTGAAGAAAATGCATTTGAATGCAACAGAGGAGGAGGTGGTGCAAATCTCTGATAAGGCTGAGGAAGAAGCTACTGTATTGGGTATGGTATCTTATTTTGATAATTTCTTCTTAAAAGTAAATATGAATAAGTTTGATATTTTGGGTGTCAAAGATGTGGAAATAGAAGTAGCTGAGGTGGAGAATAGAAGTCTTGGTGGTAGTGGGAAAAAAGGTGGAGTTGTTGTAAGTGTTGAAGTTGGGTTGGGGAACTCTGAGAAAGGTGGTGGAAAAAATTGGATTGATGGAAGGATGGCTAATATGAAAAAGGAGATTTCTTTAAATGGGGAATTGTCTAAGTGAAAGATGGAAAAAGAACTCAGGTGCTTAGGGTCTATTAATGTTAATCCGCGTGGAAGGATTTTTGATGGGGGAAGTAAGAAGAGAGATGGGGGCTCTTACCTCAAAAAGGCTTAATGGAATCCATAAATTTTTGGAATTGTAGAGGGGCAAAGAAGAAGGAAGCCTCTCTTTATATGAAGGAATTTATAAAAGATTTTAAGGTGTTTTTTGTGGGGTTGATGGAGACTAAAATCAACTCTTTTGATAGAGTTAACTTTGAAAGAATGATGGATCCTGATTGGGATTTTTTCCTTCTTCTGTCAGAAGGATAATCTAGTGGTATTATGATCTTATGGAGAGGAAATTTGGCTTCTTTTTCTGTGATAAAGACATCAGATCAATGTGTTATAGGGGATCTTAATGTCTTAAACAAAGGTATGTGGATGATTACTATTGTGTACGGGAGTAACGAGGTTCAAAAAGGAGGATGTTATGGGATTGTATTCAACACTTCTTCCTTCAGTTATTGGTGGGGTCTTCAATTGCATTTTGTCCCAAGAAGACAAAAAGGGTGGGAGGAAGTTTGTATTCTCTCCGGGTTCATTGGAAATAGCTAAATTCATGAATGACAATGACTATCATCAAGTTGGGGTGGTTGGACCAAGGTATACTTGGTGTAATAATAAAGTTGGAGGGGGAAGGATCCTTGAACGTTTGGAATGATATGTGCTGAATTCTTTGGCTATTGATAATATCCAAATTGCGGTGGTGAGAAATTTAGCTAGAGTGGCTTCAGACCACAGTCCTATTGTGTTGAAATTTTTTGAGGTGGTTATAAGGAAGAGGAGGTGCATCAAGGTTGAGGTTGTTTGGTTATCCTTCAAGACAACGTCTCATATTATTTTGAAGGGGTGGAAGAAGGCTTATGTAAGAGATGACATGGAAGTTCTAAATAAGAATTGTAAAAAAACCTTGAAAGATTTGTATTATTGGAGTAAGCTCAAATTGAAGGATCATTCAAAGGAGAAGGAGAGATTGAAGGCTGAAATTTTACATCTTCAAGAAGAGGAAGCTAGGGTCGGTTGGTTGGAAGGTGAAAAATTATGGTTGCTTAGATCAAAAGTTAAGGAGTTGAATGTCAATCTTAATTGTTTGAATACTTGGTGGAAGCAGAGAGCAAAAGTGAAGTGGATTGAAGATGGTGACTCCAACACAAATTTTTTTCACGCTTTTGCCAATGCTAGGAGGAATGTTAATTGGGTTTCTCAAGTGAAGAAACTAAATGGTATGCTCACCGAGGATCCTAAGGAAGTGGATGAGGTATTTTTTAGATTCTTTCAAAATAAATGGAAAGTTAGGGATTGCTATTTGGAGAACTGGCCAAAACCGTGGATGGTTCTAGGAGATGAAGACAAGGCTTTGTTGGAGAGGGAGCTTTCTGTTAATGAGATTAAGGAGGTTGTTATGAGGTTGGGGAATAATAAGGCTCCATGGTGTGATGGGATGACATTTTTTTTTTCAAATGTTATTGGAAAATCATTGAAGAGGATGTGTGTAGAGCTGTTAGACAATTCTTTATTACGGGCAAAATGAGTAAGGATTGAAAAGATACTTTGGTTGTGCTGATTCCTAAGCCAGTTAATCCGTTAACTCCATCTTCCAATCGTCCCATTAGTTTATGCAATTCCATCTAAAAGATTATGGCTAAGGTGTTATTAAACAGATTGCTAGTGGTTATTCTAGAGATCATATCTGAAGAGCAGGTGGCTTTTGTGAAAGGGAGATCAATCTCTGATCATCTTGTTATTAGCTCAAGAGGTATTCAATAAATTAAGGCATTCAAAGGCTAGATTTGGGTAATTTATTTATTTAAATAAGATGCTAAAATAGCAGTTTTTCTAGAGAGAGAAGGTGTAGGAATTTCTAGAGAGAGAAGGTCTTCATTTTCAAATTTTTTGCTTCCTATAAATTCCTCTGTCGATCAATGACGATGGTGGGCCGTCGTCCTCCACCTTTCAACATCACTGATGGACATCGGATCTCATCCAATGCGATCCAGATCCTTCCTTGTCTTGTTAAGGGAGCGTCTCCACCTGCTTTTGTCAATGCAAACTGTATGTTTGATTTGGAGTCTAAGCCAAGGTTCAAAAATTTTGGAGCTCTGGTAATTAATGAAGGAGGTTTTATCCAGTAAAAGAAACCATTAGATTATACGGGAAAAGGTAAGATGGTGATGTGGGATGTCATGGAGAAAGTGCCCAATTCCTCTGCTTTACAAAGGAGTCTGAATACTGTTAGTCAAATTCCTAAGGTTCATTATGCTATAATTGATCTTAAATCTGATATGAATACGACAAAGGAGGTGTTACTGAATAATGATGGTTGCTCATCCCTAGTTTCTAAAGAAGTAAATGTGAATAAGAATTCTGATATGGGAATTTCTGAAGAGGTTCCTTACTGACTGGTGACATGGTAAAAGTCCATGAATGTAATTTAGCATACTTAGGCAATTGCAGTAATGAGGTTAATCGTGAAGATGGAGCTTCAGTTTAACTTGATAAGATGATCACCAATGCATGGAAGAAGAGAACAAATTTCAAAAAGGTAGATTTTGATTATGGAGAATGCTCATGGGCAGATGGAGTTGTTAAACTTAATAAACAAAAAGAGATATAAAATACCAACAGATTGATGAAATTACCGGTAGTAAAAGTATTTGAAGAATTTGTGCCTTATCATGTTCTTGGTATTGAGCTAAGGAGACAACGGTCTCCTGCATTTCAGCCTAATTCTCTAAAAGGTTTGACGACTCCAGTGTGGATCAGAATGCCAAACTTCCCTTTGCATTGTTGGGATGAAGTGAATGTGTGTAGAATCGCTTCAATGGTTGGGACCCCATATTTAGTTGATGAAAATATGCTTCAATGGGGGAGAAGGGAATTTACCAGGGTATGTGTGAAGATCAAGCTTGAAAATAAGCTTCCCTTAGGAGTATAGGTGGAAGGAAATTCTGGCAAATTCTACCAAAAATTTGAGTATGAATGGATTGGTGAACTCCATTTTAGTTGTGGAAAAATAGGACATATGAAGAATAGATGTCCATAAACTATTGGAGTATTAAAGCCGGGAGACTATCATTCAATTGAATATGTTCAAGGTTTGGTGGCCAAAGCTAATCCTGTTTTAAAGATAGGTAACACAGTTGAAGATGTAAAAGAGACGGATGAAGAAGGATATGGTTCCTAGATCCATGTAGATTACAGGAGAAAAAGAGTTAAAAATTAGAAATTCAAAATACCTGGGGCCGGCCAGGGTGGAAAGACTCCAAAAAGACTGTGGAAATAAAAGATAAAGAAAAGCCTGGCAACAAACAAAGTTTGGATGCTTCAAGCAATGGTGTAGTAAATCAAATCAAAAATCCAATGGTGGTTTCTAAATCTCGGGAGGAAGAATTACAGCAAGATTCAACTTCTACTCCATCTAAAATAGGGTCGGATGATATGCTTGTAAAAGGAGGAGCTGATGTTAATAATTATATTAACATTAATAATCAATTTGATCTGCTGAATCAAATTCCTGAAGACAATGATATGCTGAAAAAGAATGAAATGGAAAACTTTACAGCTCTTGTTAATATTGAAAAAGATGCTGCCATTGATAAGGGGGAGGTAGAAGAGGAGAAATCTCAAATGAACATCTCAGGTGATACTCTTGTAACTTCAAAGAATAAAGGCATGAAGAAACTTAAAGGTTTGGGTCCAATTAAATTAATTCCAAGGAATAGAAGGATGGAAGGTGAGCTGAAGGAGAACTTGGGGAAATCTTCCCATAATATTCAATAAATTATTCCATAGGCTTTTGGAATCGTAGGGGAGCAAAAAAAAAGAAAAGCTTCCCTTTATTTAGAAGAATTTACTAAGGAGTATGGGGCTTTCTTTGTTGGGTTGCTTGAAACCAAGTTGGCTTTAATTAATAGAAGGGATGTTAATCTTATGATAGGTATAGATTGGGATTTCTTTTATGTCCCATCTGAAGGATTATTTGGTGGAATCATGGTGCTATGAAAAAAGAATATAGCTTCATTCAAAGTTATAAAATTCTCTACCCAATTCGTGATGGGAGAATTAGAAGTTCCTAACAGTGGGAAATGGAAGATTGCAACAGTGTATGGAAGTAGGGATAGTTATAAAAGAAGATCTCTTTGGGAAAGATTGGAGCAGCATATGTCTAAAGTAGATCCTATGGTAGTTTGTGGTGACTTCAATTGCTTTCTATCAAGGGAGGAGAAGAATGGAGAAAGGGAGTTTTCTTATTCACTCGGTTCTAAGGAGATGAAAGCATTTATCACTTGCAATGATCTACATGAAGTAGAGAGTATTGGGTCCAAGTTTACTTGGTGTAATAACAAGAAGGGAGATGAAAAAATCCTTGAAAAGTTGGATATGTATCTTCTCAATTCAGCAGCCATTAATTCATCTCATCCGATGGTTGCGAGGCACTTGATGAGAATTGGTTCGAATTATAGTCCAGTTTTGTTGAATTTACTGAAATTCAATAAATCAATTGATAAGCAGATTAAATTTGAAAAGATTTGGGCATCAATTCCAGCATCTTTGGGAATTATAAAGAAGGCTTGGGGGAGAAAAGTTAGCGGGGATCCTCCTCACATTTTGAAACAGAAAATGGATAGAGCTCTAAAAGCTTTATTCTATTGGAGTAAAGCCAAATATAAGGAGTTGAATAAATTAAAAGAGGTGATGAAAATTCATATATTGGAGCTGCAGACAAATGAAGATAAATGTGGGAATTTGTCTGAAGATGAAGCTTGGAAATTGAAGGTGAAGACGGATAGTTTAAATTCTACTTTAGCTCGTATTTGTACATGGTGGAAGCAGCGAGCAAAAGTAAAATGGCTGAAGGAAGGCGATGCAAACACTGATTTTTTTCATGCCTATGCTAGTGCAAGAAGGAATATGAATTTTATTCATAGGATAAAAGATGAAAATGGGTTAATAGTGGAAGATCAAAATCAAGTGGAAAACATTCTCAATAATTACTTCAAAAAAAAAAAAATATAGAAAGAAAGGGAGTGCTCTTTGATGGGTTGGCCTGAACCGTGGAGGACATTAAGGGAAGAATATTCTTATGCTTTGAACAAGGAATTTACTTGTGAAGAGATGGAGGAGGTTATTCATGAACTGGGTGGAAACATAGCTCCGGGCAAAGATGGGATTTTTTATTCCTTTATCAAGGCATATTGGTCTATCATTAAAGTACATCTATGGAATGCAGTGGATGACTTCTTCAAAACCGGGAGAATGTGCAAGGAGTGGAAAAAAATAATCATTGTATTGATTCCTAAGGTAAAGAATCCTCTATCTCACTCCAACTTTAGATCAATCAGTTTATGTACATCAGTTTACAAAATAGCAACAAAGATGATCTTGAAAAGACTATTACTTGCCATTCACAATCTCATTTCGATGGAGAAGGTGGCATTCCTGAAAGGTAGATCTTTTTCGGACAATGTTTTGGAAGCTCATGAAATCTTCCACAAATTCAGGTACTCTAAATCTTCCAAAGGTTTAGTTTCTTTTGAAATAGACATGGAGCAAGCCTATGATTCTATGGGTTGGCAAACCTTATGCAAAGCTTTGGATTATTTCAGTTTTCCATCTACCTTCTTGAATTTTGTTATCGATTGTGTATTCAACCCTTAATTTTCTTTATCTATAAATGGAAAATTGTCCAATTGGATAGAAGCAAAAAGTTGATTTCATCAAGGGTGTCTGTTATCCCCATTTTTGTTCATTTTATGTGCTCAATTATTATCAAATGCATTTTATCAAAAAAAGGATTCAATTGGCATTCAAATTTCTCCAATTGGGCCTTTGATATCCCACCTCTTTTATGCCGATGATATCATGGTTTTCTCAGCTGTTAGTATGAAGATGATCCAGGAAGTTAAAAGTATTATCATGAACTTTTGTAGTTGGACGGGCCAATATGTGAATCAAAATAAATCTGGAGTGCTGTTTGGAAAATCTGTCAAGAGCAGAAGGAGAAGGAAAATTTCTAGAGCAATGAACCTTAACGAGATTAAGGAGTTTTCATACTTGGGCATCAAAATGGCGTTAAGGAGACTTTGCAAAGCTGACTTCCAATTTCTTTTGGAGAAAGTTCAAAGCATGTTAAACATATGGGGTGAGAAGTTCATATCATTTGCTGGCCGGTTGACATTGGCCAAATCCGTTTTGCTATCATTCCCTACATTTCATTCTTCCCTTTCCTTGGTACCCAAAACTATTTTGTATGATATTAATAAACTATGCAGGAATTTTGTATGGAGCAAATGTGATGCAAGAAATGGTATTCACTAAGTTAGTTGGGAGGAAATGAATTTTAACTTTAAGGTGGTTATAACAGGCTTTATTCGACTTATTGTAAGTGATTGGGTATAAAATGTATGGGTAAAGTGAGTTACTGAATAGAACTTACCTGTGGTTGGAGTCTCGAGTATATAACTGGGATCATTTAATATGAATTACTAGATGATATGGAAGCTCATTGGGGAGTAATTTGCTAGTTTTATAATAAATAGTAGTCTTAAGTTTATATGTTGAAATGCTAGAGATGACTACAAAATTTATGCCAGAAAGATAAGAGAAGTTTTGTCTTGAAACATTTATGAAGTACATAGATTAATGAGGTGAGGCTTTCAAAATATTTGAAAAATTTTATGTTTTATTTTTTAAAATATCTTAAATTTTATTTAATTTATCCAAAAATTTGATAATTATTTTTACTTTTGAGTCATTTGCATTTTTAAATGTGATATTTTTGATTGAAATTTTATGATTGGTTGATATCATTGATAGTAGTTTATTTACAATATTAAGACCTTAGTTAAGATTTTCATAAAATATTGATTTTCTGATAGATAATCTTGAATTTGCTCATTTTATGTAGGAATAAAGGATTTTTTGCTCTATTTGATAATTGTATAGTAGATTTGAGTAGCTTCTTAATCAATTAAATTTTTATATTACTTTTTTAGGCAAATGAATCGCACTAGATGATTTTCAAAGAAGTTAAATCACTTTGGTTTAGCTTTCAGTCACCTTATTAAGTTGACTAATCATAAGGGAGAAAATCACCTTATTTAGACTTTTTTTATGTTTTGAAAGTGTAAGATTGTTTTGAATTGATATAACAAAAGATTGATTTAATTTGATAACTGAATTTGTCCTTAATGATTTTCTTGATTTAATACCCATATGAAGGTTTTTTAACGGAATTAAGAGTTCTATAACAATAATAATTAAGCCAACATATTTAAGTTTATAAATCTTTTAACATTATGAGAAACAATGGGTGGGACTCCTATTCTTCTTATTTTCCTTCAAATTTTATTTTGTTACCTTCTCATCCATCTAATCGCAATATTCTCTTTAGAAAATTTTTTATTACTTAATAGTTATGTTTGCACTAGAATAGAGAAATAATGTCATCATTTTATTGTTTTATTCATTACTTTTTTATTATTTTAAAATTTATGATTGAGTTTTAGCCCAATTTTTATCACATTTCATTTCATCAGTGGATAGTGACATGTTGATGGATTTTTGACATGTTGATATATATTTAAATGAAATCTTAGATGGAATAATGTAGTTGACAAAAAATTTTGGTCTTCACCTAGAAAAACTACAAAAATACCTTAATAATCTATGTTGCTTAATTAAGCATTGAAACATAATATAGAGATTAGCTATATATCTAGTAACATACTCTGAGGTATGACTATGAATAATTAAATTTAAAAAATTAGTTCATTGAAAAGAAAAAGGATTCAATTTCTTACCACTGCATAATGAATAAATTTACCCACTTGAAGAATTATTAAACTATTCGATTTCATTATTTTATTATAATAATAAACTTTTGAAAAATTCATCTTTAATCACTTTTATCTTAAAAATTCTTCATAGTTTTTTTTTTTTTTTAATTTTCATAAGTGAATTAATTATGAAGGTTTGGAGCAATGGAAGATTGCATAATGTAAAGCACAGGGTCATGTGCAAGGAAGGGTTGGAGCGATTCAGTAATGTATTTTTCTTGCTTGCACCAAAAAATTATATGATCCAACCACAAACAGAGTTTATTGATTCACAACATCCAAAGCTTTATGGTGAAGTAAATTTTAAAGAATATCAAAAGGTTCGACTGGCATCAAGATCCTTGACTGGCCAACTCCTCCCCTTCTTGCCAACTGATCAGGAAACAATATTTAAGTGATATTCACCGAGAATAAAAAAATCATGATGTTTATGCTACATATTTCTACAATTATCTCTTTAGAACTTATGTTCAATTGTGTCTTCGTTAAAGTATCTTTTTTGCTTCCAAGGTTTCATGAAACATTTCATTAGTGTACCATGCCTTTGAGCACATTAGATATATAAATAGTGAATGAAGTATGTATTTCTACCATTGTAGAAAATTTATATCTGTTTAAAGTGTTTTTTTTTAGAATATTATTGTTCTTATACAGAAGGAAAATCTTCTTTTCAGTTAATGTGACATTATTTTTATTTAGCTAAAAATATTAGAGCTTTCAAGAAAATCTTAGGGAAAAAGAGACAAGGTAAAGCCAAACATAACAAAATGAAAAACTCTATTTTAAATTTGAATACTTAATAGAGTTTCTACTTGCTTTCTTAATAGTTAGAGGGGTATTTTAATATTACAATCATGACATTTAATATGATAATGACAACATTAGGGCATAACCTAACCTTGTTTTAAAAAGGTTGAAATGGCAGTTGATTAGGCCTTTTAAGATGATTAAATGTGGAGAAAATGTGGTTAAATAAGCCTAAATTAAAAATAATAGTGGATAAAGTATACCAAAAAAAAAAAAAAAAAAGGAAACTTGAATTGATGATGGGAGTTTAGTTTACGCCATGAGCCATCAATCTAACTCGTTGAGGTTTCTTGTAGGCTTTGAGTTTGAATGTAATGCATATGTCTATGCAGATTTTGCCTTTTCAATGTGCATTAATTTTATGAATTATTGATAATATTCCTACTTGCACTGATTATAACACTTTGTCACAGCAACTTGCATATAACCCAGCCTAACATGCTCCCCTAGTAAAACCATTTATGTTTTCCAGCCTGGTGTAGCTAAGATTATTAGTGTTATTGAATTTGTCATTACTTAATACAAAAACTATAATATAGAGAAAATAAAAACAAACAAAAAATAATAGCTACCAAAAAATGATAAAATGTAGTATGCAAATTAAATGCATTTGAAACATGCAAATTTTCTTAAATTTTCATAATAATTTCTAAAATATGTGATTAAATTCATTCCATCACGTTATACATAGGTACAAAAGTAGCATATATACAATTATTTGTACACAAAAATAATATTGAGAATTAGAGATATGTGAGGTAAACAACCTCCACCAAGAGTATGAGAACAAAAAAAAGAATGAAGCAAGCATCAACAAGATTCTATGAATATCTAAAGCATATTAAACACCAAATATTCAACCTGTGTACTGCATGATTACATTAAGAGAACTTAAGCCATTAAAAAAGAATTAATGCAAAAGTAAGCTTTTATAATGAATGTATATCTCAAATAAATGTTACTATGAATAAAGAAATATGTAAGACAAGTAGATCAAGATGGCAGATATATGACTTGTATTAAAACTTCAATTAATAAGATTACATAAGAAATTTTAATGGAAAATATTAGCATTGAAATTAGGCATTTTCTAGTTTGACGTTATCTCATTATTACATTCAAATTTAATAGCTAGCAATCTGCTAAGTAAGAACTAGATTCGAGTGAGTATGGGAGGAGGGAGAGAGAGAGAGAGAGAGAGAGAGAGAGAGAGAGAGAGAGAGAGAGAGAGAGAGAGAGAGAGAGAGAGAGAGAGAGAGAGAGAGAGAGAGAGATGAATACTCAAGATATACAAAAAGATCAATAAGTTTCAGAAAGATATAAAGTTTGCCTCCTCAATCTTTATTTATAAGGCTTAGAAGTTAATAGGGAAGCTTATACGAAAATAAATAAAATCTACAATAATCATTATTACTCATTATAGAACATATCTAACTTGTGACTTGACTAGTAAATGACAATGAGGAAATTTTTCCCTAACATTGCTCACTGTTCCATGGTGATTCCATGGTTGAGTTTGAGGTTCAAATATTATAGGTGAGTTATCGATATACGTCATATGGGTTGAGTTTGTGTTTATCATCCCTCTAGATAAGGCTATGAGTCCTTAAAGGCGATGTTTGGGCCTCTAAATGGGATGGTTGAGTCACTTTGGATGATGATGTCCATGAGCTAATGACTAACCAAGTCTAGAGGTTCATAGTCTTAGACCCCTAAGGTACACACACTACAAGAAAATGTCTTGTTACCAGGGACCAAATCCACCAGAAATAATGGAAATCTGCCAAAAATTTCCAACTTGAATTCTGCTGATAATATCCCAATCTATTTCACCATTAGTAGATCCAAGATATCTAAAATGTGTACTTTTATTAATGAGTTGATTACCCAAATTCACAATCCCTCAATTAGGTCTATTAATCCTATAATTACACTTCATATATTAAGTTTTAGATCTACTCAAACAAAAACCTTTAGACTCTAAGGTTGAACTTTATAATTCAAGTTTACATTCAACTCCCTCTCGATTCTTATCAACAAGAGGAAAATCATCAGCAAAAAGCATACGCCAAGGTACATTCTCTTGCAAATGTTTAGTGAGAACATCCATGACTAAGGAAAAAATTTATTAATCTCAACTAAAAATATACATATCAAATCCCTCTCTAAACTCATCAACAAGAATAATATCACCAACAAAATTTGATGCTCCAATCTATTGCAATTTTCTATTGAGAACATCCATGACAAAAGGAAAAACTTATGGGGAAATGAAAATAAGGTGACGAACGTCAGCAATGGAGGCGATGAACTTCGGCAAGGACGATGATGAACATGGGCAAGGTCAAAGATGAATGTCGAAAACAGACCATTCTCAATGGTTGTGGCATTTGACATAGGTCTCAGATATGAGCAGAGCAAACTGAATCAAGGAGGAATAGAAATTAGAGGAGAGACGATGGAGTGGGATGACTCCTTAATATCTATTTTTGGAAATGATTGCTACATACTAGGATAAATCTTCAAGTGCTCTCTAATTAAAATACTTGGGATGACTCCTTAATTTCGTTTATTATGATAAGTCACATTTCCTTCTAGTGATTGTTATTAGTGGGTGATATGATTAGGCCACCCAAGTTCTCTTGCTAAAACATGCTAGATACATATGAAAATGAAATATACATGTATATGTTTAGTTTCGTAGTTCCCTTTTTTCTTTGAAAGGTGAGTTATGTAAAGACAATCAAATTAAAGGCAAGCATTTATTGGTTTTTTTAATTTTAAAAAGGGTTAGGTAAATATAGGTTGCTTCATATAATTACTAAATTCTTGGGCACAATGCAAATGTCTCATTATTATTATAATTTGGCTCGACTCCCTTATTTTTCCTATAAGTAGTAGATTGTGGGGTCCCCTTCAAACTTAATTCTACATGGATAACTAACACAAAAATATAAATATGGAATGAACTGAGCTAGCAATGTTATGATTCAAGAAAGTAAAGAAAACTTCCCTTCATATGCACCACTAGAGGAGGAGGAGGAGAGAAAATAAAGATGGCTAGTGAATATATCATAATCCTAGAGCTGAGTTAGTTTACAATTGCCCATATGCCTTTAGTTATAGTGAATATTGATGCATGCAAAAAGTGCCAATTATAGTGTTGTCAATTGTGGGAAGCTTAGTGAGAGTAATACATTCCTCCAGCTTGGATGATGTCCCATAAACAATTAGGTAAGGTATGTGGATTAAATAAATGACATTTGGACATGGTTTAACTTTAGTGTTTCTTTAAAAAAATCTACATAGCTTACATGAACTACCTCGAGAGATAGACTAATGCTATACTATCGACTTAAAAGAGAACAAAATTATTTCCATAATCAAACTTAACATAAGGGAATTTGAATTCATTCAGATGGATAAAACATTCATTCACCTATCTTTTAAAAGTGAAACTAATAAGGATGAGCTTTAATCTGTGTCCAAAGAAATTTCCCCTATCTCTGAAAACCAATATAGGGATTACCTAATCATGGTCCTTAGGTTACCATAGAGGCAAGCCTCAATAATTCATTATATCTTTAAATATAAAACTTTTGATTAAAGTGGAGACTAAACTTATTTTAGATTTAAAAGCTTACTATACTTGATTAAATATTTAAAATCAATTATTTTGAAAATACTCTCTTTATTTATTTTAAATTTATAATGTTTATATATATAAGGTAGAAATAATCTACCTCGAAGAAAATTTGAGAGTTGAAAATGCATATGGACTTATGCTTTCTTAAAGTGCCCTGCCAGCTATCTGCCTAAGCTCACAATTTTAAAACCATGAATCTAGGTACGATACAAGCTAGTAAAAAAGTTTTTTAATATCAAAATCAATAATTCTAATTTTGATTAAGAATTAGAATTTAGCAATGTTAATTAGATCAAATGCACTTAGCTAATGTAATTTTGATGCAAAAGACACCCTAAACTATAACTTTTATCTTTCTACCTAAATTAAATTATCTAAATGCTAAGACTAGATTTTATAGAATAATTCAACAAAATAATAGAAAAAAAAAGGAAACCTTTGGTAACCTCATCGCTTGGAAACCCCATTCCTTGTCAATGGCTTATGTGTTGGCCTTTTGTATGTTACAAATAGTAAAATTCATGTATACATTCATGCCAGGGTAAACATGCTCCTGTATACAGTACCACTATCATATTATCATAGAACTCGTATACATATTCCTACAAAGTTCAGAAAAAATACACCGATAAAACCCTATGAAAAGGACTACCCAATGATGCAATCTAACACCCAAATAAATGCAATGTATACATAATAAGAAATGTATAAAAGCATAATAGTGTAGAAGAAAAAATTTATTGTAGTTATAAAAGAGGTTTATATAACCCAGTGTTTGTAGTAGACTATGTTGACTAGGCTGCACCATAATAAACCTTGTTTCCTATGCCTATAATATATATATTTATATGCACATGCTTATCATCTTGTATATTAGGGTCTTTTTATAGAATTCTTAAAGAGTATACCCTCCAAGGGACAGGGAATAAATTTTTGGAGCTTTAAATGTATACATAAATAGATACTTTTAAATTTTGACAACTCATTGACACTTTACAACTAGCTCTATGTACATTATGTATAATTAATGACTCTTTCATCTACATAATATCCTAGGAACAGTCCACACTAACTCTTACAAGTAATAAAACCAGTAAAAGAAGAACATATAAGGAAAGAGTGCAATGCAAGTGTGTAAAAGTCTAATGAATCTAATGTAACTTATAAGAGATTGTGGTGCACAATTAGAAATTTAGACTTGTATGACATTTAGAGTGCTAAAAATAAACAAACAAACATGTGATGCTCTCCAAGAAAAGCATCCACAATCATACCAAATCAACCACTAGCCTAGAAAGACTATTGTTGGTTATCCTAGTAAACTATCTACAGTATGCGAGGAAGGTTGTGTGGGTTTGTTATGTCTAAAGGACTTTATCATTTAAGATTATTTACTAGAAAGTGTTTATTTATTAAAGGGAAAAATGGGAATTTTAATTTAATTTTATGTCTTAATGATTAAGTATTTTATTTTTATTATTTTAGGTTGTTTAAATTGATTACTTTATTTTAAAGAACCATGTATGTATGTGGCTTTAAGGTGCAAAAGTCAATAACCTACAAGGCGTAGAGCTCATAATTGTAAAGCTTCCAATCCCTCATAAAGGATATGATTGGTTTGATAATTAAACACCTTAATGAGATCTTTTTAAGGATAAATTTATTCCTAGGGTGTAAAATGTCACCAAGTGTACTACGTTTGAGTTTTATCCATATTGGATGCAAGGGAATTTTTTGAATTTTTCTAAATTCTCTAGATCATACCCTAAATGATTTTCCCTAGGTGTCTTTACTATTCATCATAATTTTAAATTTAATGTTTATAACCCTTACAGTAATATAAACATGCCTCATGAATTTGGTGCCATAATTCTATTAGCATTAAGAGCAACGAATTTCTAAACTTTGGGTCAAATTGTGGCCATATAATTTTGAAAATTTAATCACCAAAGATGTATTGTTCCCTAAGGTCCAAGAAAATTAAAGTATGTATGTACATGCCTTAATTTATAATTTCTATAATTGGGTTAACTTAATCATTAGTTAGTGAGTAATTAGAGAAAATTAGTAAGAAAACAAACCATCATTACTCAATATATAGTGGTTATGAGCCCTTCAAAATATATTTTTTATATTAAAATTGAGATCATGATGGTTCCATAGAGCATAACAACTTAAAAAATGGATGAAAGATTAATTTATTTGTATATTTTAAATTTCTAAGTCTTTTCTATATTTAAAAATGATTTTAAATAAAAAAAATCAAAAGGTGGCCAATCATTAGTTGTTATGCAT
The DNA here is from genome assembly GCA_016618105.1 of Dendrobium huoshanense. NCBI lineage: Eukaryota > Viridiplantae > Streptophyta > Magnoliopsida > Asparagales > Orchidaceae > Dendrobium > Dendrobium huoshanense. The sequence continues at coordinate 17,368,522 of CM028355.1, forward strand.
AGTGGTGGCAATGATTGGAAATCATTTGCATGCTAGCGGTCACACATTGGATAGTGGGGACTTCATGCAGTTTCCACTTGCCGTGTTAGTAGTGGCATGACATCATTAGATCTACACGATCACTGATAAATGTCTAAAATCTCATAGGATGAGATTTGTTTCATCTTACGCATAAAATCAGATGTATTAGTAGATTCATGTAACAAGATCTTAGTTGTTCTTCTGAAATGAACAGTGTGGATTGGCTCAAATTCATGAGAAGGGATAACAAGGTTTGATGAAGAAGCTTTTAAACACACTATCTAGTGAACCTCAGCTGATAAAACTATTGGAAAAGCTTCTCTATTATTTACTGAAGAGTGGGAGGTGTTTGGATGCTTTAAAATGCAATTTATACAAAAGTTTTTTTTTTTTAGGAAAAACCCATAAAGGGTCCTACACATTGCTTAAAAAAAAGGATTACACAATCCTTAAAGGGACCTCAAGAACAGAAATGCTCAACAAAGCTACAAAAAGAAAGCAAAACATTCTTAAGAGCTTGAGTTCCATACTACTCAAAAGTACAAGATCACCTAGATACAATCTATGGCGGACAAGAAAGAGCACCAAAAAAAGAGGAGAAAAAAATAGCAAGAAGCTCTGTGTTCCCTTCCAAAGTGCCACCAGTTCGAACATCTGCACTAAAAAATTCTTGCAAAAAAGGTTGATAGATAAAATGGACATAGCAAAAATATAACCAAAAAAAGATTGGTTAAAAGTCCAAACACAAATCCACACATGTAGTAGCATAATTAATAGGTAAAACAATCAGAGTCTAACTTACAACTTGAATACACTTAACATCAACCTCACCAAGAAGTTTAAGAAGTTGAACAATCACTAACTCGTAGGTAGGAAAATAGCCACAACACCCCTTGTCCCCCAAACCATAGATGAAAGAGACAAAACTCTTTAGAATCAACATACAAGAATATAACTAAGAAAGAACAACAAAGATCTTAGCACAAAATAACAAAAGACCCCAAGTTAGAAAGAATAAAAACTAAAACCAACCAAACCACCCAATCCAACCAAGATAACTAGCTAAACCAGTTTAGGAAATGATGAACAGAACTGCGAGGAAAGTACCAAACCAAAGCCCCAATAATACAGAAAGGTAGCATGCCCAGGTAAAGAAACACTCCCAACGAAGCTAAACCCTAGCTGACACAACTGCAGAACCCCATCGAACTGAGACTAGAAAAAGTAGAGATAGAGTGTATCCAAGAAATAATATCCATCAAAGGCCCCACAAGACACACAGGCGGCAAGACCAAGTACTAAATCCTGCTTCAGAAAAACAACAACCAAACAACCAAGCAAAGTCTTAAGAAAGAAGCAACACACTTTAACAGATTGGAACAAAGTTATAACACTGAGAACCAATTAACAACATAACAACGAAATAAGGGAAAAAATTGGGTAATGCCACACTAGCTCCCCCAAAAATAGTTATAATAAGACTACAAAATTGAGCATTCTGGGATTCACAAACCTAGACCAAGAATCAAGGTAGAAACTCAAACAGAAATAGAGCAGTAGAAAAAAACAACACCACATGTAAAATAACCAGAACACAAACAGAGAGCTAGCCCTAGAACCAAAGAAAACATTACCACATGCTCCAACCAATAGAAAACATTAAATTCTAACATAGGGCATACAAATTTTATCTAATCTTAAAATCCCTTTCAGTGGAGCAGAGAGGTTAGTGCCAGCCAAATCAGAAAAACAATCCAAAACACACCCGAAATTTGTAAGTCAAGTATTCCATCCTTATAAACATAATAGAAAGAATAGTTCATAAAAATCAACAAGTTCTTAATATCAGCCACCATATAAAAAAGAGCAGGATTACACACCGTATTAACAACAGAATTTTAAAACTGAAAACTATAATTGGAATCATCTTGAATACCTATGTTAGTTAAGTAAAGAGAAATACATAATCTTAAGCCATGGAGAATAGCCGAGATGACAACTTATTTCACATCATAATTTTATAAAAGGACCAACAAAAGCCATAATTAAACAACCATTACTATCCCTGATAAAATCACCACATCCCGAAGAGGACCCAACGATAGCACCGTTCACATTTGGCTTAGAAGAGTTATTTGGGGATTTGGTCCAATAAATAAACCTATGTTTATTGGAAAGATGATCAACCTCTCACATAAGACCTAAATAAGACAAAATAAAAGGATAATATTTAAAATTGTTGGCAGAGAGCAGCTTAACAGAATAATGAGCCAAAACTTTGTCTTTCAAATTCTAAATAATCATAGGACATACTTCCTCCTATTAGAAAGAGAAATATTCCTTTTCAACCATTAATACCATAAAATGAGAGAAAGAATAATTTTTCTTATACGGCCTTTAGTTTTAATAAACCAAGAGTTAAGTATAGCATTAATAGGAAATTTTGCATTAAAACCATTAAATTGAAACATTTCATCAAAATAAACCCATATTTTAACAGCTAAAGGGCCAGAGATAAAACTATGATGCATATCCTCCACATGATAACAATATTGGCACTTGGATGACAAAATAAAACCACTTTTAATTAAGTTATCATCCATAGGAATGAACTTATGCAAAATTCTTCAGACAAAAACAACCACAATGGAAAGAATACTTTTATTCCAAACCATAGACAAAATATTAGTAACCTCCTTCTTAGATCTAAAGGTGTGCCAAGCATCCTTTAATCTAAAACCACTATCTTTGGACAAATCACGTAAAAGTAAATCATCAGAGTCAGTGTTCAGGGAAAGGTTCAAAATTTGTTGAATTATAGAGTCAAGAATAACATTATCAAGTTTCTCATAGTCCCAATAATTATCTGTAATGAAATATTTCATCTTAATAGCCGCAGTGGAAGAGGTGTTAATAATAGAATAAATAAAGTGATCACCCATCCAATGATCTTGCCAAAAGAAAATGTTACCACCACCAAGTCCCAAAGAGATGAAGGGCTCAACAGCCCATTTAACGTTGCAAAATCTCTGCCACACTTTAGAAACACCTTTGTTAAAACAACAAGTAGTCGGATGTTTACCCACATAATACTTAGCAAACATAAAAATAGCCTAAAGGCTCACTTTAGCACAAAAGTTATACCACAACTTGAAAAAAAAGAAGCATAGGACAAATCATTCATATTCTTACACCCCAAGGCCCCCTCTTCCAACACACCATAACACTTGTCCCAAGAGGGCCAGATAATTTTCAAATTGCTACTAGCCCCTTTTTAGAGAAATTTTTTAAAAAGGTTTATCAATTCTATTACAAACTTCTTGAGTAAGAAGGAAATTTTGAAAAATAAACGAGCAGAGAATAAAGGACACTTATGAAGAGAATTAAATACCCCAAAAACTCAAAAAATTAGAATTACAAGGCAAAAGCTTGTTTTGCACTAAAGTAATTAAATCTTCAAAAAGAAAATTTTCTTTCTACATTTTCAAAGAGGCCCCCCAAGGTACTTAATAGGTAAGTGACCCCTGCATGCCAATTTTCCTAAGCCAAGTCTAAAAAAGAGTCGTGAAGCAACCAAATGTTTTGAAATCTAAATTGAGGGGAAGAATTAATATGTCTAGTCTTGAGGCTAATTAACAAGGGGGAATGGTTAGAGAGAGTCCTGCTAAGATGCTCAATAGTAATAGAATTAAAAAAATTAGGCCAACAATCATTAAAGAACACCCGATCTAACCATTGACATAAATGACCACAATTCTAACTGAATTTATTACCATAGAATCCAATGTCAAATAAATTATAGTCCATAATCATATTATTAAAATCCTCCATAGAATGATAGGTAGGAGAAGAACCCCTTATCTATTCAGAAGAACTAGAAATAGTGTTAAAATCACCTCTAACAAGCCATGATAAGATAAAAATACTATGAAAGTTGTTGAGCTGTTCCCATAATAATTTTATAGTATATCGAGAAGATGAAGCGTAAACAAAAGAGGAACAACAATATAAATTTAAAACATCAATATTACATTGCAACACTTGAGTGAAATCTCCAATAACATCATTCCAAATAGGATCCTTCCATAACACCCAAATCGTATTGGCCACATTCAAAATAGCAACTTAAAAACAAAAATCTAGCAGTACCAAGTAATTTAGCAGAGGAAATAAGAGGATCAAGCAAAACAATAATAGAAACACTGTAAACAAGGCATAAGTTCTTAACTCATAACCTAGAGGAGGAATACACAATGTTCGTAACATTCCAAATAATATTAATGAGTAGTATGCGAACGTGTGGTTCTAGGAGATTGTAAAATGATGTTCTTATTTTGCCTACCTCTCCAACTTTAAAAATTGATATAACTAGTTTCATTATCATCTTTAGGAAAATATTTTGCCACAATATCTATATCCTCTGTATCAGTTAAAGAATCCCTATGATAATGAGCATTTATGGGAAGCTTTTTATCATTGATCATACCTGTCTGCCTCACCTCCTGAGGCAATTCACCCTCCTCAAAGATAAATCCATACTCCACATTAATTTTACTACTCTTGGCACTACCAACATTACCTTCCACCATACAAATTTGTCCATCCTCATGGTCATTAACAATAGGTTGAGTAGGGACATTGTTAGAGAAACTATTATTTAGCATCATAAAGTCCATATTAAGCAAGTTTTTTGTTAAGAACACAAGAACTAATAGTAGAAGATAAAAAATATTTTGATTAGTAGTAATATCCAACATTTACTCATCCAAATTTTGACAACCATGAGCTAAGCAAGAAATAGGGTTAAGTTTTTCTTCTTGATCATGAATAAGATCATCGACATGGGTGGCATACAGTTCAGTATGAACTATGGCAAGTTGTATTGATTCCTTAATATTATCCAGCACTTTATGAACATTATACTCAAACACATCAAGATTAGGAATCATAATGTCATGATCAATTGAAGGGACAACATTTCCATGTGAATGTTTTGAGGATTCCTTCTCCTTTCAAAGATGTGGTTGTAACCTATAACACTTAGTTAACCCATGACCATTACAATAAGAGCAAAAAATGGGCAAATTTTCAATATCAAATTTTTTGAAATAACCATTCAACTCTAAACCAATCCAAATCTCATTAGGATATTTTTTAGAAATATCCAACTCTACTAAAATATGAGCCACAGATAGACGAGAGATGGAGGCCATAGCTTGGACAGTTTGCAAAGGCCTACAAAAACATGATGACAAACCAAATAAATTTTGAGAATTAAAAATGTGAAGAAGTAAATTCGACAAGGAGATCCACACAGGGGAAATAAGGGATTCCTCATGAACATCAAAATCCAATGTCCATTTTAGTAATCTCATTTGACAAGCTTGAATATGTAGCATGATCTTCTTGAAAAAATGCGACTATAATCCAGATCATTACTAAGTTCAATCGCATTATGTCATGGATCAGCAAATTGATATGAAAAGAGCTGAAAAGCTTCAAATTACCAAAAAACTTTTGAATAACATCCAAATTACGATGGCAAAGAAGAAACTTATGGACTAAAGTAAGAGTAAAAGGGGCGGCCAATTGCAAAACCTCAAAATCATCGAACATCAAAGTCGAACAACCTTTAAAAGAAGTTTGCATAAACTAAAGTTTAGTATAAGAAGAGGAAGAGCTCACAAATAACTCCTTAAAAGATAGAGATTTTTCATCCAGAAATGAAGAAGTCACAAGGATAGATGACGACAGAATCGTCATATACCAAAGCCAGCTAACCAAAAAAATCCCAAAACAATTTCCAAGAAAAATGAAGCAAACAATAAGGAAGAAACCATAGAGAATAAACCAAAAAATCCACGACTAAAAGGGAGGATAAAGGAGCACTGGAGAAAAACCTCTAGATCACCTCCAAGTTACCAAAGAGCACGAGGAGATAGAACAAATTAAAATCACTTCACTTGCAATTTATACAAAAGTTATTTATCACTGAATTTCTAAAGAAGGGTTTCCATTTTACATTGATTGTATACGTCCCAAAGTATGATTGAGATCTCTATTTGTTCTTTAAGAGTTCTAGAATAATTCTATAAAAAGAAATTATGGCATGAGAAGCTTTTGATTTTGAGCAATTTGAGTTGGATAGATTTTATTCCTGAGTTGCTGGATTCCTAAAATCATCGGCTTTAGGATAGTAGGTGTTCACTTGGGAAATGAAGAAGAGAGTCTAAAGAAAAAAAAGGGTTTTGCTTTGTGGAAATATTGAGTGAGGAGAGATATTGTAATATATCAAATGAGGGTTTACCTCAATTCATAACATCCAAGGAAAATAAAAGGAAAGCATATATAAGAGATCTTCCCTAGGATGTTTATAAGTATCTCATGTAATTAAAGTGGCGAATAAATGATCAGGTAAGGACAAGGTGATGTGTAAAAGCATTTTCATCTTTTTGTGCACTTGGGTTAATTTGGGCTAATCTATAGTAAATTAAAGCTTGACAATGAAATTAAGGGTAATAAAGAAGATTATCGAATCCATTTGAATATGCCACATGGAGTAGAGTGGAGGAAATTTTAAATTTGGAAAATTTTGACCAATTTTACCCATTCAAGGTGTTTTGAAAAAATTGACCATAGTGATTTATCAACTTTGGTCAAGCATACTACCTGGGAAGGTATTAGGTGCTAGTTAGGTCAACTCAAATGAGTTTTGAAGCCATACAAATGATATTTCAATGTAGGAATTTTATGTGTAAGGGAGTTTGACAAAATTTGGTGAGTTAACTAAGTCAACTCATCATGAATTGACCCATATAGGGTTTGTGTTCACTTAAGGCATGAAATGTAGTAAGCTCTAGGAATTGGAAATGTTAATTTGATTGTAATGAAATGGATTGACCCAAATTAGCCTAATTTAGCAAGATTTTTGGATAATTTGATCAAGTCAACTATTGACTAGACTAGGGTGACAAATCATGATCAATTTATTTGGATTTGGGTTTAAAGCGATTTGGTGAAGTTTATATGAAAATTGAAGCTTTATTGTAGGTGAATTAGGTGGTTGACAATTGGGATATATTAGGCTAGCTAAACGAGGCTAAATGGGTCCACAACTGGCTCAGGGAATCATGTATAATGAGTTTGATATATGAAAGCTACAGAATGATGTGATTGAATATTAATTGAAGTTAGGAAGTCAGTACCCTATAGGGGGCAGCACACTAAGTTGTTTAATTATGATTTATGGTTCTAGTGTTTAGGTGACCTTAACTCAAAGAGAGGTCAACAAATGAACCCCCTGACAAGTGTGACTGACTTGAACAATGAACCACATGTGTTCAAATTGACTAAAAAGATCAACATAATCCTAAAGATTTTTGGATATTTGGGTTTGATTATAAACTATTTTGCAATTTTGTTTTAGTTTAAATTCAAATTGGTTCTTAATAGGTAAATGATCCTACACAAGTAGATTTGAATGGTTAGATCAAAAGAACACCTAAAAATCATATCTATGTTCATTTGAAATGTAAGAGAATGGATGCCTTTAGGGGGTACTCATACCAATCTTGAAAATACCATATTTATTTTTGAGTGAGAGAATGATGTTCAAATGGATAGATTTAGATTTTAATGGGAGATTGATTACCAAACAAATGGTTTTTTTTTTTTTGAGGAAGCAAAGCAATTGCATTATTCAACAAAAAACTAATACAAACTACAAAGTAATACTATCAAGGTCCTCCTTTAATAAGATAGAAAAGGAAGGAGGAACCTTATTAGAACTAATATTGTCCCAAAGGAAATTATCCATAATAGCATAGTTTGTACACAGATCTGCTAACTTATTACATTTCCTATCGATACACTTGAAAATAACATGATTAAAAGCATTTATAAAATTAAATTCATCCATCCACTTTTAGTTCTTTTTGCTGAATTTAGAGGAAAGTTGATAATATCGTAATTATGACCTTCAATAATAATTCCCTTATAGTCCAACATCCAATCTTTAATTACATCCCTCAGCATTGGAATTGATAAAATTTTTAGGTGACCAATATCCCAATGAACATATTTCAAATCAAAAGCTAGTAGAAACCTACCTTTACTGTCACAAAAAAATGCCTCTAATGCTAGCTTTATACGATGGTAACAGAGAAGCATCTACATTAACTTTAATCCAGTCGGGTGGAGGAGGGTGCCAATGATTCATTAATAGTATGTTCAACTAATTAACACCATAGAGGCCCAATTTAAAACCATATCCAGAGATAGATATTGAAGAGAAACTCATAGAATGCACAACAATAATCACAGAACTTTCTTCAATGCCTTCATGAATTTACTTGTTCGTAGACTTCCAAGTAAGAAAATCTGAATTAAAATAAAAGTTAACTAAGAACAAATTCTTTGAATAGTTTTGTATCATCCACTGTCAGTAATATTCAAAAGTAATAAAAGATGGTATACAAAATCCCCATTTATTTAAGTATTAAAAAACTTCCCTTAGCTTCAAGCTCTTGGTTGTCACACACTCAATATCGTCATTAACATTGTAACCTCTAGGACACAAAGAACCATCTTGCAATCTTCTATATGATAAATAGTGAAATGTTGGAATATCATTACTGAAGACATGACACCAGAACACCTCAACACTCAGAATAAGCTTTGAATTATTAATCCACTTCTAGTATGGGACATTTGAATATGCGATCATTGAAGCTTCAAAAGACATTACCGAAAAAGATTTCCTAGAGTTTTGAAACCTAAGTTCTAATGTATCTTCACTCAAATCTGTCATGATTCAAATTTGACATATTTGCTCCACAAGATTAGTACCAAAGAACTTACATAGCTCATCTATATCTCACAATCCGTCTTTAATGAACATATATACAGTCAATCCTTCTATTTATGGAGTTTCTACAAACATTGGCCATTCATCCATACAATTATCCCAAATCCAAACATTGATATAAACATTTATAGATCTGCCATCAGAAATTCTCCATCTGACTATAGACTTTAGAAAACTGCTACCTTCTAAAATAATCTTCAGAGTAGTTGAACATCCATTTTTTGGTCCAATCTCATCTATATGAGAACCATATTTCATATCAAGAGCTTTATATAACAATGAATCTTTATGTTGGACAAAATTCTATGCCAACCTAGCTCTCAAATGACCTACTTTACTCCCACAAGAGTGCAATCCTCGACTTCCCAACTTCATAGGTTTGTAAATTATATTCCAGCTCACATAACGAAGTCCAGGTCTCCCATCTCTTGTATTCCATATAAAACTTTTACACAACTTATCTAGCTCATCCAGAACACCTTTGGGAACAAGAGAATGTATACAATAAAAAAAGGATAGTATAACTTAACTTATTTTACAAGTACAAACTTCCCAGCCAAAGAATTGAATTTACTCCCCCTCACATTATGCACTTGCACAGCTTTGTCAATAATGAGTCAATAATGACTGTTTAACTTGCCTCAATCCCATAACAAGAGTTATGGATTTCCTTTTCATCCTATTAACAAACTTGCCAAAAAGAATGGTAGATTTTTCATTGTTAATTCTTTGACTCGTCCAACCACAAGTCCTGTAAAATAGCCTTGATTTCCTTAAAAATGTTTTTGTTACCTCAGAGAAAATAATAGCATGATCTGCATAAAGAAGATAAAAAATCCTTGGACTATTTGGGTAAATCTAAATACCAATAGAATAACCTTTCTGACAAAGCACCATTTCATAAAAGTTGAGAGCAAATATAAAAACGAAATGGTGACAAGGGACAACCTTGATGGAAGCCACTTCTGGCATTGAACTAATTAAAACAATTGCCATTAATTTTTAAAGAGAACCTAGGATTTTCCACACATTCCATAAGGAGACTGGAGAACTTCATAGGGAACCTGAGATACTCCAATGCTTCAACACATGCAATCATACGCTTGCTCCATATCGAATTTTGAATGAAGACTAAACCTTTAGAAAATTTAAATTTGTAGAAGACCTCCTGATGTTGAAGAACATGATCTGACAAAGATCTTCCCTTAATAAAAGCCACTTGTTTAGCCAAAATTAGTTTTGGCATTACTGTACTCATTCTATTTAAATGAACCTTGGCTACCACCTTGTAGAATGTTTTACAAAGGCTGATTGGTCTGTAATTAGAAGGAGACATAGGATTCATCACCTTTGATATAAGCACAACTAAGGTATCTTTCCACTCAGCATTCATATTCCCATATTTGAAAAATTAGTTAATAGCATTCCAGAAATCATCCTTAATAATACCTTAATAAGTTTTGATAAAAGAATAATAAATACCATCATTTCCTGAGGATAAATTAGCATTGCCTTGCTTCACAATTTACTCCACTTCCTTCAAAGATACATCCTTACTCAGCCATCTTCTATCCTCATCATTAAGAGAAGTCTTTGAAGAAGGCCAACCTTCGAGAATACATTCCATTTCTTTCCATTTTTTATTGAAGAACGTATAAAAAATCTTAAATCTAAACTTGATCTTCAAGCACTTATCCATTGTGATATTTGACCTTAAATATCCAAATTAAATATCTTCTGGCACTATCAATTGATTAAAAAACTTGGAATTCAAGTCTCCTATAGCCATCCACTCTGTCTCAACTCGTTGCCTCCACTATGTATTCAAATGAGCCAATATAGAATTCAATTCAGATACCTTAGCCTTAAGGATCTAGATTTCATTTTTCGAGAGCTGACCACCATACACCTATTTCACTTGCACCATCAAAATGTTTTCCATGAGGCGATCCTTCAGTTGGTTGGAATTTTTTTCCTTGCTTTACTCCAAAAGAACAATGCTTTCAAAGTTATTTTATACTTGATATTCAAAATATCCAAATAGCTACATGCAACTTTCTTACTCCATTCTTTACTTACCACAAAATTGGATGCAGGAAATGAAAACTACACATTCTCATATCTGATAATCCTCTTAAACCCAAGATTTAGCTCCAAAAGGTTTAAAACAACTGGGCAATGATCTGAAGCAACTCTTGCAAGATGCCTAACCACTGTTTGATGAGAAGAATTGAATGCTTTTGAATTCAAGAAACATCTATCCAAACTCTCCAAAATCTGAGCTCCTTCTACCTTGTTGTTACACCAAGTAAACTTAGGACCAATAAACCCAACCTCATGAAAATCATTATTCACCCTAAAAGTGGTCATATATTTGGGTCCCTGAGAAAAAAAAAATATCTTCCTTCCCCTTTTATCCCTTTGGACAATAAACAAATATAATCTCACCCAAACACCATAGGTAGATCCTTGGAAGAAAAGGCTACCAAAATGTTCTGTAGTTCTCTTCTTTTATAAACATCTGTGCTCTGGTAAACTGAAGATATTCTCCATACCCCTTTATTTAACACCTCTAACTCACAAATAACACATTGTCTAGAAACTCCTAGATAGAAAAAGATGCCACTCTAGACTTCTAGAGCACCAGAATCCCTCCAAATAACCCATCTGAGGGAACTTGAAAATAATCCCAATTCATACCAATCATTTCACTAACTTCCCTACTATAAATGGAAGTTATTTTAGTTTCCAATAACCCCACAAAAAACACACCATGTTTCCCTAAAAAAATCTTTAAGATACAGAGAAGCTTGCTTCTTCCTAGCTCCTCTACAGTTCCAAAAAGTAATAGTCTTCAACATCGATCAAGAGGGGAAACATTCCCCATTTTTTCTTTCAACTCACCCTCTAGCCTTTTATTTTTGAGGGATAACATGATAGGTCCCATGCTTCTAGGTTCCTTTAAACATTTTTTCTTCATTGAAAAGAACCCTCTACCTTGATTTCTTTCAGGTCCTCAATCATTCCTTCTGGCCCAACCACAACATCTCCTTTGTCATCAGATCCAAAAGATGACACTGCAACTTCCCTCTCTGGAACAATTTCCCCCTCCTCATCTATCTTAGATAATACATTGAATTTATTATTGACAACAAGAAGAGAATTAGCAACGAAACCCCTATCATAAAAATATGAAGAAGTCATTTGCAATTTTCCCACATGAGCATCAACATTCCCTTATCTTGAAGGATCACCACCTTTTCAATTGAACCCATATCATTGTTCCTAGAATCTTTCAAAAATGAGACATTAACAACAATAGCAGTATCCACACAAACTCCAGGTCTCTTAGACCTTGTAGTTTTAACTTTCCTTTTTGGCATAGTTGACATGGATCCAAGGACCATATCAAGCTTCACTATGTTCTTGCACACCATTCAACTTAACGGCCAACAGAATTGGCCAAATTCAGCTTATATATAGCTAAACCTTCTCCCCCTACCTCAGGTATTTTAGACCATAATTGAATATCATCCACCCTATCCTCCAAAAAACTATGATTGAAGTGACCAATCGTACCACAATTGAATAGTAAATTTGATACTTTGTCATACACAATCTTCTAAAAGAATTTACCTGAGCTCCCCTCCACCCAAACACCTAAGGGATGCTTATTCTCCAATTCGATAAAAATATAGATTCTTGCAAGCTCCCTCCTAATCAATTGAAATATGTTTCCTTCAATCAAATATGGGGTGCCAACTTTGCAAGAAATCTTGCACACATTTATCTCATCCTAGCATTGTAATGGAAGATTTGACATTCTAATCCACACCAAAGATGATAATTCCTTTAAAAAAGTAGGATATAATGATGGTGACCACTGGTCAATACCAATGATATGTCCATTGAGATACCAAGGTCCATTAGTAAAAATAAAATCCAAAGCCTCATAATATTTGAAAACACATAAGATCCACCATTAGCTAAGCATAGTTAGGTGAAAATTGCATAACTGAAACCATTGCCTCCTCAGTTCCATGTTAATTACATGGATAAGAATGTTTTTTGAAAATAATTTGACAACTAAAGACTTCTTAAGCTTCATTGCTTTTCCCAATTCATTTTGAATATGCAGTTTCACCACAGAACTATCTTCCGTCAAGCAATTACTATAGTCTTACTCAACAACTTTTATATTTTCTTTCTTACTCCATATATTTTGTAGAGTATTTCCCCCAGGATGTTTGGGCATCTCAAAAAAAATTTTCAACATGATTGGAAGAATCCAATTATTCTTATTCACACTATCGAACCATATCCATAACTAGTTGATTCAAAAATAGCTCTCCAGCCTCAATCTTCTCAGCTCAGAGAACATCCAATTTGTAAGCAGTACCATTATCATTATCCTTAAGTATATTACCAACCACCATTTCATCCTTCATTAAATTATACACCACAGATTCTGCCTTACAATTCAAACCAAGAGTTCCCACCATCGTCTCAGAATTACCTTCTTCGATCATCAAAAACCCTGAAGAAGAAGATCTAGCATTGCTAAAAACTAGAACCTAGGGTAATTAGAAAATTTGGGATACTTGAAACTACCTTAAATTATAACATTTTTCCACTTCCCAATCCGTGGAATGGCTTTCTTTGAAGAAATCAATCCACCCTCATTGATGACTAATGATCTTCTATTTCTCTTCATCACATCTTGATCCAAACAATTTACTCGAACATCCATTGAATCACCTCCGAACGCTAGAGAAGATGAACAAAAGATTGATCGAGGTGGGAAAATTGAACCTCCAAAAGAATAATGATTGACATCTGAAGGAACACTAGTGGACAAAGTTCTCTGACCTTCCACTGCCATCCAAAAACCAGGCGTAAGAGCCAAAATGAAAACTTGAAAATTACTTTTTCTTTCAAGAAACTCGGACTTTCTCTAATATACTTTTTATCAAACAGATGGTTAAAACAATGAATGAGAGATTTTTTCCAAATAAGGGGATTTGAAATCGAATGGAAGATCAATTCCAAAACTAATTATTTGAAACTTAAATGAGTTATCAATTCCCAATCAAGTAAGTTTGATTTTGAATTTGTTATCGATTGCCAAACAAAAAATTGGAAACCTTATTGGGAGATTGAATCCCAAAAAAGTATATTTGAATTTGAAAGGGAGTTGATTTTCAAAATAAAAGATTAGAAACTTGATATGAGATTGATTCTTAAAGAAGTTGATTTAGATTTGAATAGGAGATCGATTCCAAAATAAAAGATTGTAAACTTAAATGAGAGATTTATTTGAAAGCCTGAAGACGTGAATTTGATTTGAGATTGTTCCGCAAATAAAAGATTAGAAACTCAATGGAGAGATCGATTCTCAACAAAGAAAATTTAAATTTGAATGGGAGATTTATTTCCAAACAAAAGATTGGAAACTTGAATAGGAGATTAAATCATAAGTAGGTAGGTTTATATTTCAATGAAAGATTGATTCCCAAACTATAGATTTGAAACTTGAATGAATTCATATTATCAAAACAATGAATTTAGATTTGAATGGGAGGTCGATTCTCAAATAAATGATTGAAAACTTGAATGAGAGATCAATTCTCAGACAAGTGGATGCTTGATTCCTAAACAAATTATTGAAAACTTAAATGGGAGATCAATTTTAAGTAAGTAGATTTTAATTTAAATGAGAGATTTATTTCCAAACAAATGATTTGAAAATTGAATGAGGGAACAATTTTCAAACAAGTGTGATACGATTTAAATTTGAAATCAATTCCATAACAAGAGGATCTAGACTTTAATGGGAGACTTGTTCCCAAATAAGACAATTTGAAATTTGAATGGGTGATTGTTTTCCAAAAAAGAAAATGTGAACTTGAATGGTAGATAGACTCCCAAGAAAGAAAATTTAGATGGTTCAGCAATGACAACTACACAATCCGCTAGATTTCCAAAGGAAATGAAACCCCATAGAGTAAGTTAACCAAATCCTAAAGAATAATATGGAACCTTAAATTGGAGGTGACTTCCTTGAAAGAAGCATATAGGATACCATGCAGAAGATAGGTTTACAACTAATGATTATTTTTTAGGCAGATCAGAATGATACCTATAAATAATATCCTTGATTGAATAAATTTTTAAATAGGAGGTTCAATCAAAATATTATGTTAATTATCAACAACAACAAAATCATATACAATAAGCTTTAAGGGATTTCAAGGACCATTAGTTCTATTGTAATTTTTTGGACCCATTCTCATCATTTTGACCAAACATATTTATGTAACTTTAATAGTGCTGGAAATTTAAATTATAAAATTTCCTTTATTGAAAGTTTCTTTCAGTATATCAATCATTATAATACTTCTTAAGATATCATCCATTGATCAATAACATATAAGGATCTCATCTGCAATCAACCAACTAATAAGAACCTCGATAAAAGTTCCCTACCTTGAACGGACTATTTGTTCGAATTTGTCAACTACCTTACGATGTGCTAAGATAGGCTTTAATAGAACTAAGACCAACTCTTTTACCTAGAATGTTCTTGGGCAAACTGATTTTCATGAGCTTTAATCAACTTTCCTTTGTGTAACTCAAGGTTATGTTGAGCTAGCAATCACTTCTCTTTTAAATCTTTAAGCTCTTGTATTTTATGTTTGACATTATATTTTGAAGTTTTATTATACTTTATTGCAATTTGGAGTGAATATAATTGTACCACCAAAGGGACAACAAATTTTGTATCAAAAACTAAACCATATGGCATAGATTGAGTTGGAGTTCTATATGTAGTTTGATATGCCCACAAATCTTAACTAGCTTTCATGCCATTGATACCTATAATTATATAACTTTTATTTAAGATCTGAGGCATAGTTATATTAAAGGCCTAAGCCAATCTATTTTATAGAGGGTAATAGATTGTAGATTATCTCCAATCAATATTATGCCTTCTAACAAAATTAATAATGTTAATAATTCTGAATAACAAAACATTATTCAATATTATCCAATGTGGAACACCTAATTGGAATACTTTATTATTTTTTTTTAATTTTAGAATATGATGAGCTTTAACCTCTCTCAATGGAAATACTTTTTCCCATTTTGCAAAGTTTTCTATATCATCTAATATAAATCTATGACCTCTAGAAGGCAGCAAATAAATAAGACTAATGGTATCAAATCCCCAACATTTGAAAGGTCATGAATTAATCATTGAATGTAGAACATTTGGAAGTTTATGTAGAACTACACCATACACTTTACATTATTGATAGAGATGTGAAACATTCATGAAATCATTTATCATTGATGGCCAATAATATGTCATTTATTTTATTTTCATTTTCATCTTTCATTAGGCCTGATGTGCATCTCACAATCTAGCATAAACTTCTTCTATGATCTTCTATGCTTTTAATTTATGTCGAGATGATAACCATATTTAATCAAATGATCATCATTATAGTTGCTATTGATTTAACTATAAGATAAAAATCTTTTAATTTGATCAAATACCTATATATCACTAGGTAACTTTTTTCATTACAAATATTCAATGAAGGGTTTCCTCTAATCTGCCATTTCATTATCTATTACTAAAATAATTTTCGCCTTATATGAGGAGTCTTTGGAAAAAAGCCTTACAATCATATATTTTTTATTGGAATTAAATATCCTTCCGGATAAATCAAAGCTTTGTGTAATTTTGCTAAGGCATGTGCTATAGAATTTTTTCCATGAGAAATATTATACTATGTTACATTAAAAAAATAGTTTTATAATATGCATCATATAATGATGACAAGCAATCAAACTTATCTTTAAGTCTTTATAAATTCCAAATGTTTTATTGATCAGTAGTTGAGAATCTCTGAAGATTTAGTTCTCTTAAACTTCATTTAAGATTTTTTACTCCAATCCAATTATTAGTACCTCATACTCAGCTTCATTAATTGTAATTGATTCTAACATGTAGTAGGAGCAACACATTAAGCTTTTATTTAAACTGATGAACACTATACCAATTCCAACTTTCCCTGAAGAAGTGCATTGATACTCGTTGTTACATAAATCAACAACATCGAATTACAATTCCTAGGTAGACTTTACATTTTACTCTATTTTCATGATTTATTATAAGATAGTTCATCATTTTGTCAGGCAACCATCTTGCACTTGATGAGCTGCTAAGAAGTCTGCAATAGTTTTCAATTTCACAACATAAATGGAAATGAATGTAGTTTTAAATTATGATAAAATCAACGACCAACGTACTAATCTCCTTGATAATATTGAACGACTTATCAGATGTTGTAGCAAATTTAATCTGGATAATACAATTTACCTTATGAGAAATTATATAATTCCTCAACTCTTCAGTGGAAAAGATTAATGATAAATGATGCATCTAGATAAGAGAATAATTTACTTTAGTTTAAAATAACAATCTACTTAAAAATTAAACTACATCCTCTTTCCTTTCCTCTAAAACCTAACCTAACAAGGTGTTATTAGATTCACTTAAAATTGCTATATACATAACTAATGGTTTCCCCAAAATAGGAAAAGCCACCTAAGGATTTGTTAGATACTACTTTATACTGTCAAATGCATTCTGCCTATTTTCATCCCATTAAAAGTGGATATTTTTCTTACACATAGCTATGAATGGTAGACATTGCCTAAAATATTTAATGTAAATCTCCCAAGGTACACCAATTAACCTTGAAATGACTTTAATTGGGTAAGACTTTTAGGTGGGAGCATTTCTAATATTGCTTTAACTTTACTTAGATCAATTTTGATTCCACAGTTTTAAACCATAAAACCTAAATGTTTTTTTTTTAAGTAATGTTGGAAGAACACTTCAAAGGGTTCATTTTTAAATCATATTAATGTAATATGTTGAAAAATAATTATCAAGACATATAAGTGATCATCTCTTTTGAAATAGTTATTAATTACTATATTATCAATATAACATTCCACCTAATGGTGGATGAGTTCATAAAAAGTCCTCAATATTTGTCATTGGAAGTTTTCCCCAGTGTCTTTTAATCTAAATGATATGACTTTATAACTATAGGCTCTTTTCAATGTTCTTAATGATGTATATATTACATCTTCAGTAGCCATCTTGAATTGATTGTATATATATGACTTATCCATAAACGAAAATATTACATATGAGGAAGAAATATCAACAATGAGTTCTGGTATAGGGGGGAATATCATCTTTAGAATAAGCTTTATTTAAGTATCTATATTTCATACAAATGTGAATCTTATCATTTTTTTATCTTGACTAGGATGATACTAGGTAACTACGTTAGATATTTCTCTTCCCTAAGAAAGCCATCGTCCATTAACTTCTTATCTTTAAGTATTAATTATTATATAATTTATATTTGTTGAGACTCGAGCTCACAAGTTTTAATGTTTTTGATGATAACAAACATCTTTATATCTCATAGTATTTTTTCATTCTATTTGATTATGTGTATAATAACATTTAAGAAATACCATGCAACATCAAATAAAGAATCAGAGCTCAAGATTGGGTTGAATAATGTTATGTTCTTAAGGATATATAATATTCATTGATGTAATTCAGATTTCTTGACTCAAGTCCTATAAGGGAGTATGCTTGCTTGGTGATCATGCACACACACACTCCAACAATGATAGTTTAGGAAAGATTTTAAGATTCAATTTTTGTTCTAATTATTTTGCATGATCTAGATCATCCAGGATGATCAATACAAATCTTGCCTAAATGGATCATGTGATTAGGAGATTAATTATGGTTAAATTTTTCAATATGATCATCCTGGAGGATCTATATATTGTACAGGATGATATTTGCCGACTTACTTAATTTTCCTTAATCGTCCAAGATGAAATACCATATTTTTTCTTCTAATCATCTTGGATGATCCACAACATCATCCTAGATGATCCATACAAATTTACTCTGATCATCCTGGACTATCCTAATATTATCCGAGAATATCAGGTCAAATTCTACACATCGTACTAGACGATCTGGTGATCGTCAAGGATAATGTTTGGTATCAGAATTGAGGTTTTTTGGGTTTTTTGAAGCCCTTATTTTAAGCACATCATAGGGGACAATCCTGCGATCGTCCTGGATGATATTTGGCACAATAATTAAGTTTTTATGATTTTTGGAAGCCCTCTTTTTAAGCACATCGTATGGGACGATCCTTCGATCGTCTTGGATAATTTTTGTCACCAAGATTAATTTTTAGGGTTTTTCAAAGCCCTCTATTTAAGCTTTGTCAAGGCACTTGATAAGTATCTTTGGCAGCTATTAAGACTTCGTTTCTTCTAGAGAAAACTTGAAGAGAGAGGTTGAAAGGGAGAGTGCAAATGGTGGAGTTTGAGAGGGAGAAAAGACTTGGAAGTGGGATTTTCAAGGGAGTGTGAGGGGGTTTCACATGGTTGCTCCAACAAGCTTGCTCCTAAGTACCATCAGATTGAAGGGTCGTCTGGAGGGAAGTTTTGGGAAGAAGAAGATCTCTTTGGTGTTAAAGGACCCGGCTACTCCGCTGCACCGGGGAAAGTTGGAAATGATTTTGTAAGGGCTTCTCCACCAAGTTTTGGGGGCTAAAGGAGAGTCACAAAGGTTTAGTGCAATACTCAGAGGGTGCCTCTGAGGAGTTGGCGTAGGTCAAGTTGGACTAAACCACTATAAATCTGGTGTGTTCTTAAATTTATTATTTTCGCACTTTAATTTTATTAAAATTAACTACTTTTTATTATTGATTTATTTTATTTTCACTAAAGATATAAAAAGATTTTTCTTTTAGTTAAAGAAGTTATTAAATATCCAATCCACCCCCCTCTTGGTTAGCCTCAAGACTAGTTCACAAGGGCTTAACATCCCTGATGAACTTTCATTATTCGCATCCATCCAGGTGCTTTCTTTACTAGAATCATCTCAAATGAAATCTCTAACTTGTGAACAAACTATGTCAGATATAACAAAAGAATTTCTTCATAACTCAAAGAAAAAAAGTCTTTAATATATGATAATAACTTGATCTTTTAATTCTCTTCATTCTTATTAAATTAAGATCTTTTGAAAATTGGATGAGGATTTCCACACCACCAAGATTTATTTCTTTTAGATCATTATTTGTAGATTTAATCTCCACCGTAAGTTCTAGATGTGCAACCTTAACTTAAGAATCATTCAAATCATCTAAAGTGTTTAAATAGAATTCATTTGACTCTATATTATTTCATATGATTAAGTAATATTTTTCATCATCAAATTGATGTAGAGTAATGAAGCTAACACCTTATCGTGATCTGTATTTGTGGTATTTTGTATTTCATAGGTATTTTAATTATTGGGCCTTACTTCTAGGATAATTTCATTGTGTTAAAATTTTCTTAGCAAAGTTGTTTACACAATTCAAGTGCAAATCAAAAGGGAGTTAAATTATCTTATCCATAAATGGATCATCGAGTATAACATTAGCTTCTATAATTTTGTTAATAGAAAGTACTAATGGGGACTGTGGAGTGCACTTTTGAATTATGAAAATTCTTAAGGCTTTATCTCTCCTATATAATGCTTAGGTTTTCTTTGATATATAAAATAGCAAGGCCCACTTAATATTCATAAGTATATATGTTGAATTAAGTAATAAAGTGATAGAGTAGATTGTCAAACCCATAAGGAAGCATGCTTTCTAACAATCAACTACCCTATTCACTCTAATTATAAAATTATATTGCTAAAATAAAAAATGATGATTTTGAAGATTCAATCATTTACTAATAATAATTAAAGATATCAGATACAATATTTAAATAAAATATTTTAGATAAATTAATGTAGATTTTCTATCATTCCATAGTTTCCCGTCAAGCTTGTAGGGGTGAAAGAATATCTGCAAACCTCCTACAGTTATATTATCTCCTTAAGAACCTAGCATGTTCTATATCCTATATTTAGGTATGCAAACATATTATTTTAAAATTCCTAGTTATTCTTACATTCCTCTGTCGAGGCTATACATCATGCTAGATTTTGTTATATTTGTGGCCACTATATGTATTAAAGGAACAATGAACAAATATTAAAAACACCATTTAACTTTAGAGCATAAGAATATTCATTAGTACTTAATAGGTTCTCAACATCATCAATCCAACACTATAGAATTATCCATATATGGAAGAAAATATAGGAAAACTTTTTTCATTAAAATCATGGATGAATATAAATATAAGAGAATGATATCATTAGGAATGATCAATGTATCTCCTCTACACACCTTCTTCCATAGCATATAGAGTTCATCACACAATCCTTGATTAAATACTTTAATATTTGTATCTAGAACTTATGTATTCTTCCTTAGAATTGACTCAAAGAGAGATCTCAAGAAGTAATATTAAAAGTACTTAAATTAGGCAAGTGACTGAAATCCCTTACAAATATTACATGATGACTATTTATAAGAAAATACGAATTAGGCAATTGGAGAAGCGACACTTGAAAGATTTGCAATGCAATGATCATAAAATGAACTAACACAAATGTACTAATGTTTTTTGCTCCATTGCGATGCTTGCTAATGTAAATCAGTTACTTAGTGAACAGTTGTGTCACTTTGATGGCAAATCATTTCCTTTGGAAGTTACAATTGTTACACCATGGTACTGCTCACTTTTGAATTTTGTGGTACCCAAGTGGAAATTTTGGCACCAAGGCATGATATGTTGTGACACCACTGCACTTGAACATAGTGAATATAGCTCTTCCAAGATGACTATTTTGATGTCACGATATTGTCAAACATAGAAGTCTGCACTGTTATGTCAATATTGCGGTGCTTCGACCGTGTCTTTAGTGGCCCAAAAATGTAGATTTATCTAATGCAGGAGTGCTGCATGATAATTAGAATCTTGTGGACTTTTTTTTGTGTATAACAAAACTAAAATAAAACTTTTTTACTTAAAATATTACACATAAAAAATAGTTTAATTACACTTATTATGTAGAAAAATATTTCTTTAAAAT
Source organism: Dendrobium huoshanense (assembly GCA_016618105.1). NCBI lineage: Eukaryota > Viridiplantae > Streptophyta > Magnoliopsida > Asparagales > Orchidaceae > Dendrobium > Dendrobium huoshanense. Next base: position 17,390,514 of record CM028355.1, read on the forward strand.
TTGGGTTTAAAGAAAGAGACTCTTTCACCTCTAACCCTTTTACATCACTATGGGGTGATGGAGTTAAGATAATTTTTCTACAAACCTCTTTTAAATGATTGAAGTAGGATGTTAAGCCTCAGCGAACTTTCTATAGGCAAACCAAGAGGGGAATGAGTTGGTTGTTTTAAAAAATTTTGTAACATAAAAATAATTTTTTGAGATTTTTTAATAGTTTAAGAACCAACAATAATATCATCCGAAGTGAAAAAAAATTAATGAAACAAAACTTATAACTTTTGTGACGATAAGTTACTCAAATCAATATATCATCAAAATATAATTTTTAACATGTAATTTTCAGAAACATTAAAATAAAGAAAAATAAATCATAGAAAGTAAAACTAAAAATAAACACACCAGAATTTTATAGTAGTTCACTCAAATAAAAATTTATGTCCACTCCTTAGAGTCTTCCTCTCTTAGTATTGTACTAAGACTTTGGTGTCTCTCCTTTATCCCCAATAGATAGACGTAGAAGCCTTTGCAATATTTTCACCAATCCGGTGTGGCATAGAACCATGACCACTTTTTAATTCTCCTATTAAAGGAATAGAACCTAGTATTCCTATTTTACCCTCCAAGTAAAGGAAGAGAATCTCAAAGGTCTTTAGGCTACCGTTCTTCTTCTAAGAGCCACCGAATAAACCAAGTAACTCACTTAGCGAAAATAAGGTAGAAGCTTGCTCGGAGCAACCATGTGAAAATCCCTCACACTTCTTCTCCCTAACACATAATTTCTCCTTTTCCTTCCTAAATATAAGATCTCTTCTCAAATCCCTCTCTCTTGAAAACCTAAAAATGAAAGACTTGAAACAAGTCAATTAAAAGAACTTAAATATAAGGCTGCAAAAAAAAAAAAAAAACCCCTAATAATTCAATTCTTTCGACATTGATCATACAATACAATCCTAGATCATACAATATCATTAGTTTAAATAGCCGTGTTACCACTGTATGAAGAACATGGTGTTGTACGATCAATTCAGTATTTGAGCTTATCATGTAGTATGGTATAGAGCATCATCATGTATTATTATTTCAATCGAATTGGATTATCACCCAGTATGATTGGTGGTGAATAATTTTCATCCCATGAAAATATTAGGTTATACAATAAAATATATCAAATTGTACAATACAATCTGATTAGTTGTACGATCAATTCAGTATTTGAGCTTATCATGTAGTATGGTATAGAGCATCATCATGTATTATTATTTCAATCGAATTGGATTATCACCCAGTATGATTGGTGGTGAATAATTTTCATCCCATGAAAATATTAGGTTATACAATAAAATATATCAAATTTTACAATACAATCTGATTAGTTCAATTAATCCAAATTCCATCCCATAACTACAGGATTATCTTAGGCTACATTTTATTATATTGTACACTACAATGCATATCATATGGTATGATTGGAACAAAGTTTGAATTTCAAAATATTTCCTAAAAAATGATTAGCGACTGAGATCTTGATTTCAACTGATTATTCTGCATAATTTGGGTCATATAGTATGATGAGTTCAAATAGCTTTAACTATGCCAATTGGCCATTTTAATAATTTTCTGAATAGTTGATCCTATAGTACGATATGTATTGTATAGTATAATTGTTTATGAAAAATAAACTTTTAATTTTCTCACTTTATCACTCACCTAAGTGTGTATGTATATGGTCACCAAGTTTTGCATCCATCCACCGATTAGAAGAATTTGATTCAAGAAGTGTTGAAGGACAATTAAACAATTTCTACCCAGCCTTGAGTTGATCACTTTATACGATGTATTATGGACCTAAAATGCTAGTGCACAAAAATAAATATCTAATAATAATAATAATAATATGGGAGATGTCATAGTAGACAACCCATTAATATTTATTATCACCAATACCACAAAACCTAAGTCTAGATTTGCAACATCTTTAATCTCTCCATGGTAGATATATTTAAATTATCTTCCTTAGCAATTTGGATCATGTCCTCATTTCTATAATATTGTATAAAAAATAAAATAATGTTATCCTATGTATTCCCTATATTATATAACCTATGGGTTTTTCTAAATTACATAGGACTCATCCTCCAAACATAATTCCAAATAAATATGTATTACTTTCTCCTTTACTTAAACATAATATATTTTAATTTCTTCTTCTATTTGATTTTTCCATACTTGACCTCTCCCTCTAGATCATCAAGACATTATACCATCTCTTTGTGAAGGAGAAGCAAGTTACCAGTGAGGATCATATTCAATATGGGGATTCTTTTCTTTTTTTCTTCACTTCTTTTTTTCTACTCTTTTTTCCCTTTTACTTTAGCTAGTTTGAGATTTATAGAGTATACAATCTAATTTTTAGGTAGATAGTATGAAGCATTTTCATATATGCCAACTTCATGAATTACAAATGATTGTATATCACCTTTATTTAAAAGCTCTACCACAAGATGAGAGTATTTGATACAATGATGAAGGGTTGAAAGCACCATTCTATATTCATGAAATGAAGGTCTACTCAAGGAGTGTTAAAATAAGCATTAAAATATATTATATGAAATTTGGCTTCAATTTTTAAAGTTTCTACTTCTAATAAAGGTTTATCAAACCCAATGCTTTCTCTCCTTTTCATTAAATCCTTGTAAAATCATTTTGATGGAGCTAAGTTTATGAGTACTGACTTTTAAGTATGTGCTAAAGGTAAATTATATACTATTCATTACCTTTAAATTTCAATGAAAATGTGTTATTTAAGTTATTTGTGTACTGAACATACTAAAAAAATATGGAAAATACAAAGTATCAAGTAGCACCTTAGCACTAGATGAAATAATGCTATTCTACCCAAACTAATAATACTAAAACACCACCTTAAGAAATTATGTCATAATATTATATGTTTGAAAGCACTAAAATAGTATAATAGTCATCACCACTAAGTTGGGAAGTCCAGCTTGGTTGCGCTGGGTTCTTGAGAAAATGAATGTCACAGTTATATAATTTTGACACCGCAGTACCAGGAAATCAACATGGGTGCCATAATGTTCAAATTTATTAAGTGCCATGGTGTTGCAATTAAAACTACCTTAAGTCACTATCAAATCTGCAAAAGGATGCTCTTATTTAACTGGTAACCATTCCATGTCATTAAGTATCGCGTTAGATAAATTTTTCACCGTGAGGATGCAAGTTCAACTTCAAGCGCTGCAACACCACATTATAAATCACCTACTAACCTCAATTTTAAATGAGGTTTACTAAGAAAAATCTAAAACTAAATAAAAAATTCCAAACCCATGATCAAAGCCAAAAATTTAACCTATTTTGGGTGATTTTTTAATTTCTTCAAAATAAAATCAAATGACCTTAGAATCATGCACACTTTTATATTGATTAGTTAACTACATAGTGTCAACCCTCCAAATTTAAGAACAATACATACTCTCTAACCCCAAAAATTGAATTAAATTACAAAGGTTGTATAAACTTTAAATATTTATTGCCCATGTCACTGGACTATGTATCTTTTGAAAATTGACTTTAGGGACCTCTCCAAAACTCTTAAAATGTTCATAATCATTGTTATGGCATATTAAACCTAAAACTATACTTATGGTGGACCTTTGGTTGACCATGATTGATAATGGGCCCACTTAAACCTAAATCCCAAAAACTCCTAAAATCAAACCTTTTTCATAAACCTTAATATAGAGCATTACAACTAACCATTGGAAACTATCCCAATGCATTCCAAACATAATTTGGGACTTATTAAAAATAAACTTAAGCCTTGATCAACCTTAGATGTCCAAGTTAATCATGATTATCCAAAAGGCCCTTTAAGCCATCCACCATATATTTTTAGAGGCCTCCTTTTGCATCAGACCTGTTCTAACAAGTTTAAATATCATTTGGAAGAGAATGAGCCCAAACTCAAGCCTTGGTCAAATGTAGTTGAACAAGTTAACCATAGTTGACCAAATGCCCCTTTGAGGTTCAAATATGCATTTCATTCATGATGACCTTGCCAAGCGTTCAAACCACCTCCATTGAACTCAAAACATCATTGGAATGTAATGAAGTCAACAACAAACTTTGAGTTAATTTGGTTAAATAAGTAAACTACGGTTGACCAAATACACATACATTAAAATCTATTACAAATTCATTGAGCTAAGACTGTCAAAACCAATTGAAACCTACAATGCTATCCTTGGGGCCCCTAGGAAAATGTCCTAAGTTGCCCAAGCCTTGAGCCCACTTGGGATAGCCACATGGCCTGACCCAAGTAGTCAAAATGATCTCTCATTGATCCAAATCTAAACCTAATCAAAATTGAATCATGCTAATCCTTGCATTGGGTATCCCTTTACCCCTTGCACCTGTCCTAGGTTGCTTAGCCTAAAGGTCCTTTTGGGCTAGAAATTGGGCTAACCCAAAGTGGCCTAAACCACCTTAGGTAGAGCCAATATTTAACCTAGGTTTCACTAAGTCAAATTGACACTTACACTAGATGGACCTAGGTCCCATGAACCTCACATGGTTAGAATAACCACTAGTTTAACTTGGGTCAACATTGGCTTACATAAGTGTCCCAAACTCCCTTTGTGAGCAACATTTCATGCTTGTGAAACACTAGCTCCAATTGGCTCACACATTTGACTTAGTTGACTTCCATATAAATTTTTACCTTAGCTCCTCCTAAGTGGTGGTTGATAGTCAATAAAAAGGTTAAACTGACTTATAGTGGTTCCCCTCCGCATGAGGAAAACCCAGGGGCATTTTGTGTCTAATTTCATCTTTTAAGTATAGAGAGCACCCCCTAAAATGTACCCTCCAACAGGAAGTCATCCAAGACTTTGCCTAAATAATTTTGACTGTCTAAGCTCTATTAAAGAGGGATAAATGGGGCATCCAAACCCATGCTCTCTCTTTCTCTCCTTTCATTTTTAAAAGAATCCTCAGAGCTCAAGGAACTTCACCCAAGCTTCCTAGCCATACTGGTACTCATCTCTAGTGATTTTTAGCAAGCTCTTGCAAATTCCTCCTAATCAAGCTTAAATTCCAACCTAAAGTGCTACTACAACTAAAGTCCCATCATAATAAATTTCTTTGGAATCAAACAAAGCTGCTTGATCTCAGGCAAAGTAATTTTAAGCATTACCTACGATAAAATCTTAAGCCCAAGCTACTTAGCAAGGTAGTCTTATCAAGTATGAAACAAACATTCAAACAAATGAATTATGATAGTTAAATTGAATGTTCTTGATCCCTAATGTTTTTTTATTAAGTTTGGTAGAATTTCACCAGTAAGATCTTTCAGATTACATCAAAAAAATGTTACAGCCAAGAGTGTTGCGTATTTATTTTCAGAAATAGAATTTTAATAAAAGCAAACACTTCTATTATTCTACGTCTGCCTTTCCTACTAACATTTCACGTCCACATGATCAAGACTGCAATTTGAACCAGCTCAAGATTGGATAGACTAGGTCTGAGTCAGTCTGTAAACCTTTTTCTTTCTTGAGTCTATTTGTAATAAATGTGATTCCTAATGCTAAGTAACCTTGCACACATACACTTGGGGGAATTTTTTCTATCTAACATAGAGTTCTCTATTTTGAGGACATAATCTAGGATGATCCAAATATCATCCTAGATGATCAGTTAAAAATAAAAACCCTAATTAGGGCATCCTAGTTAAGGCAGACGTCATTAAGCATATCATCCTGGATGATATTTCTATCGACCGGGATGATATGCTCAAATTCGAAAAAATCAGCTGCCAGATCTATTTAGGTATTATTTATTTTTGGACATCATCCATGACATCATCCTAAAAGATGAAACATAATTATGCCTAAATTAATCTTATATTTAAGAAAAGCAATCAAGGTTTGATTGATACGATCACATCATCCTGGATGATTGTAGGATCGTCTGAGATGATCAGTTCAAAAAACCTTAGTTGTTCCTGGACGATAACATATCAGATAACCTCTATTCAGTGCAATGTTTTGGATGATTTTCATGAATTTGAACAAATCGTCCTAGAAGTTTGTGAGATCGAACTGGATGATCAAGCTATTATTCAATCATCTAGACATCCTTTCAATGTGATTATTTAGATGATATTCCATAATTTGTACTAATCGTACATAATGATATTATATCATCCTAGATGATATGAACAAATATCTTTTGGTCGTCCTAGATTGTCCTAGCTAATTGAGCTAAAATTGCAGTGATCATCCTGGACGATAATGTTGATTTGTTGCAATTCAGAGCTTTTCCAAAGCTCTTCTATATAAGCTCTCTTATAACACCCATGAGGGTATATTTTGCTGCTATCTTGACCTGAGAGAGTCTAGAGGAGAGGGAGAGAGAGGGAGAGAGAGATAGGAAGTTTTGAGGGGGATTTTGTGTGAGGGTTCACAAAGGTTGCTCCAAGCAAGGTTCCAAGTCATCTTCTCCAATCATCATCCCTTGTCCTTGGGGGTTCAAGGGAGGTCTACTTTAGCAATCGGTCAAGGTTCTCTATCTACTTTAGGAGGAAGCTAAAGGACTCAGGTTTTCTGCCTCACCGGTGTTGGTGGAAAGGAGGTTTTGTAAGGGCTTCCCCAGCTTGCTGTGGGAGAAAAAGGAGAGTCACTGAGTTTAGTGCAATACTCGGAGGGCACCTCCAGGGAGTGGACGTAGGTCAAGTTGACCGAATCACTATAAATCTCTGTATTATTTTACTACTATTTTCTTTATTTCATTTATGTACTTCTTATTTTCTTTGTGGTGAATTGTGGTTTGTGTTTTGATTTTGATTGTGACAAATTTTTTTAAATACCAATTCACCGCCCCCCTCTTGTTTAACCTCAAGCTAATTCATAAGGGCTTAACATCCCTAACAAACTTTGAAGTGGTATCAGAGCGGGATTCATGAAAACCTTTTTAATTTTGATCTATGGCTAACTCCGGTAATCGTAATACTGCGGAAGGGTATTCTATTACCCGACTACCTTTGTTTGATAATATTCCTTTTGATTTTTGGAAAACTCAAATGTCTATATTTTTGCAATCAATTGACTATCACATGTGGATGCTTGTTAAGGATGGTTTTTCATCTCCAACTAGTAAACTTAATGGTGTTACTGTTCCACTTCCTTTATTGAATGGACTCTTTTTGTTTTTAAGAATACAAATGGAAATTAATATGAAAAGAAACTAGATTCAAGTTAAAGTAAAGGCTCATATATTGCAAATCTATTTTTCATGGCTTATGTTTTGATGATTGACAAACACTATTTCTCTTGGACTGCTTGTTGCTTCTAACATTTCAGGAATCAAAGATCAGACGATCAAGAAGAAGCTAGTTCAGGATTGCGTAGGTTTAGGGTTGAGTCAGTCTGTATTTTTATTTTTTCACTTCTTGAGTCTACTTGTAATGGGAAAAGAGACATATGTTAAGTAACCCTTCACACACACACTTGAGAGACTTAGAATTTCTGTTTTTACTCATATCGGCCAGGACGATTTTTTGATCGGCCTGGACGATCAGCTCAAAACAGAAAGTCTAAATAAGGATTCTTAATTAAGGCAACCGTCATTAACATATTGGCCTGGACGATACGTGTATCGGCTAGGACGATAAGCTCAAAACAGAAAGAAGTTGCCACCATAGACAATTAAGGTATACTGTATTTTTAAATTATCGGCCAGGACGATCCTAGGATCGGCCTGGATGATATTCACAAATTATTCCATAATTGTTCAGGAAATCAAGGGAGTAATTAAGGATGATTGATACGATCATATCATCCTGGACAATCGCAGGATCGGCCAGGACGATTTAGTCAAAAACCTTAAGTTACTTCAGGACGATAAGTATCAGCCAGCTCATATCCAGGGCTATTGTCAGGACAATTTTCCTCTGATTTAAACTGATCAGCCAAGACGATCGTGAGATCGGCATGGACGATTAAGCCAATTTTCAATCGTCCTGTTTTGCATCTAGGGCTATGCTCTGGTCGATCTTCATTGATTTGTACTGATCGGCCAGGCCGATATCCATATCGGCCTGGACGATACAGTCGACAACTTGTAATTAATGAGCTCCTTTGAAGCTCTTCTATTTAAGAGCTCTTGTTCAACATTTTTTTTAAGACCTTTGGCTGCTGCCTTGACCTGAGAAGACCTTGAGGAGAGAAAGAGAGAGAGGGAGAGAGAGAGGATCTTGTGAGGGGGAGCTTGTGAGGTGATTCACAAGGGTTGCTTCAAGGATCGCTCTGCTTGTTCTTCGTCTAGAGTTTCTCATCCGTGAAAGGGTCGATAGAGGTAAGGAGTTTTTCTTTTGGTTTTGGTTCTCTGCCAGCTTCAGGAGGAAGCAAAACGAGGTAGGTTCTCTGCCTTACCAGGGTGGCAAAAAGGAGGTTCTTGTGAGGGCTTCTCCGCCTAGCTGTGGGGGCTAAAGGAGAGTCACGTTTTGTAGTGCAATACTTGGAGGGTGCCTCCAAGGAGTGGACGTAGGTCGAGTCGACCGAACCACTATAAATTTCTGTGTTCTTTTTCTTGCTTCCGCACTTTTAAATTCCGTATTTAGTTCTGTGGTGTGATTTGGTTTATGCAATTTTCTTTCTTTGTGAAAAGAGTTTTTAAAATACCAATTCACCCCCCCTCTTGGTTAGCTTGGGACTAAGTTCATAGGGCTTAACATCCCTAACGATCTTTCAAGTGGTATCAGAGCGGGATTCAAAAATTTAAGTTTGAAAACTTTTTGAATTTGATCCATGGCTAACATTGGGAATCATAACACTACGGAAGGGTATTCTATTACCCGACCTCCTCTGTTTGATAACCTACCTTTTGATTTTTGGAAAACTCGCATGTCAACGTTTTTATAATCTACTGATTAACGCATGTGGATGCTTATTCAAGAAGGTTAATCTCCACCTTCTCGTGAAATTAATGGTGTTAAAACTGAAGTTGCTTTTACTGAATGGGCTTTTGATGAACGAGATTTAGCTCAATTAAATGTGAAATGTTTGAACTATTTTTTCTGTGCTTTGAAATCTGAAGATTACATGCGTGTTTCAACTTGCAAAACTGGTAAAGAAATTTGGGATAAATTGTGCATCACTTATGAAGGTACTAATGAAGTTAAACAATCCCATTTGAACTTTCTCATGCATGACTACGAACTTTTTTGTATGAAACCTCATGAATTTATTTCTGACATGTACACTAGGTTTACTCAGATAGTTACTTCATTGCATGCACTAGGAAAGGAACTTTCGAACTATGAAAAAGTTAACAAGATTTTGAGATGCTTGCCTTCATCTTATGATGCAAAAATCACTGCAATCACTGAATCTAAAGATTTGAACACATATTCTATTGATAACTTCCTTGGCTCACTCATTGCTTACGAGCAAGGGGTGAATCAAAGAAATGTTGATGCAGGTGAAAAGAAAAAGGAGAAAACAATTGCATTGAAGGCTCACAAATCGGATTCTGAATCTTCCGGGTCTGAAAGCGATGAAATTGCCTTCATCACAAGTGGAGAAAGCTTCCGAATCTTCCGGATCTTCTGATGTTGTTTGTTTTGAATGTAGGAAGCCTGGACATGAGAGAACTAAGGTGAGGAGAAAGCTAAGTCTAGGAAGGACAAGAAGGAAAAACAAAGGAGCTTTTGGGCAGAATCTGGTACTGATTCCTCTGAGACTGAACTAGAGGAAGAGACTACAAAATTGTGTTTCATGGGAAAAGATCAAAGTGATCAAGAAGAGGTATGTGAACTTTCCTACGATCTACTTCTTGAAGTTTCAAAAAAAATTCATGCATCATATAGGAAATTAAAGAAAACTCATTCTAGCTTGAAATTAGAATTCTTAAATCTACAAAAAGAGCATGAAATTTTGATTAAAGACCATCAAACAATTGATTCAAATCACATGGCTTTACTTGATGAATTTGATGAGTTAAATAAAAATCATGGTGAGTTAGTTGAAGAGCATGATGCATTGAAATATCACACACATCTCTTAAATCTGATTTTAAGAAGTCAAAGGAGATAGAGAAAAACTTGAGGATTGAAAATGAAGTTTTAAAAAGCACAAACCTGAAGTTTCAAAATGATTTAGAAGCATATAAGATAACTAGGATGACTGCTACTTTTAATCAATTGTCAAATCCTAGGAAGAGGCATTATAACTCAAATCACTTAAGAAATCCCTTTCGTGGAGTTAGATGTTTTTCATGTGGCATGCTAGGACACATCTCACACACTTGCATGATTCACCATAGTACACATTGGGTGTGGAGACCTAAGGTGCATGATCCACATCATATCACACATGCATTGCATTCTTCTCTTCATAAGAAGGAACCCAAACCTGCTTGGGTTCCAAAATCTAACATTTGATAATTTTGCAGGAGGGCTCTCAAAAAAGACCTCATGAGAGTATGTGGTACCTGGATAGTGGATACTCTCGACATATGACTAGTGATTCTAGCTAGTTTGTTGTACTAGAGTCCAAGACTGGAGGCAAGGTTACTCTTGGAGACAACACCACCAAGGTGGTAGGAGCAGGTATAATCGGTAATTCCAAGAATGTTATGATTGAAAATGTTTTGCTTGTAGATGGATTGAAACACAACTTGCTCAGCATCAGTCAATTCTATGATAAAGGCTTCATCGTGCAATTCTTTGCGGATTCATGCATTGTAAATTTAAGTAACAACACTATTTTGCAGGGAAAGAGGGTCAACAATGTCTACATGCTTGATTTAAATAACATTGAATGTGCTGCTTCTTTTTTCTTAAAAATTGTGATTGATGATTCTTGGTTATGGCACAGAAGGCTTTGTCATGCTAGTATGAAAACCCTTAGGAAAGTGACCCAAAAGGACCTAGTTAGAGGTGTCCCCAAACTTAAGTTTACAAAAGACCACCTTTGTGATGCCTGTCAACTAGGAAAACAAGTCCACTCCTCTTTTCACTCCATTAAGGACATTAGCACCTCTAGACCTTTAGAAGTCCTTCACATGGATTTGTTTGGACCCATTAGCACTGCTAGTTTGGGAGGGAAAGTCTATGATTTTGTGATTGTTGATGACTACTCAAGGTTCACTTGGACTAGATTTCTTTCACATAAAAATGAGTCTTTTGAGGAGTTTAAAACTTTTTCTACTTGGATTCAGAAGAAGCTAGGTTGTGAGATTTTGACCATCCATAGTCATCATGGGGGAGAGTTTGAAAATGAAAGATTTGGATATTTTTGTGAGGACAAGGGGATTAGCCACAATTTTTGAGCCCCTAGGACCCCTCAGCAGAGTGGGGTGGCTGAAAGAAAGAATCGGACCTTGGTGGAAGCCGCTAGAGCCATGCTTGCTGAGTATTCACTTCCAAAATACTTTTGGGTTGAAGCGGTTAACACAGCTTGTTATGTGTTGAATAGGGTGAATGTTAGAGCCAAATTAGAAAGGACATCCTATGAGATCCTTAAGGGTAGGACACCCAATCTTTCCCACCTTCATGTCTTTGGTTGTAAGGTTTTCATTCACAATAATGGGAAGTCTCACTTGGGAAAATTTGATTCTAAATCTGATGAAGGAGTATTTTTGGGATATTCTAGTGTTGGGAAGTCTTTTAGGGTGTTTAACAAAAGAACTTTGTTGGTGAAAGAAACAACCCATGTAGTTTTTGACGAGCCTGATCCTAAGAAATATGGAATAGAAGATGATGATGTTGGAGAGATTACAAGTGGGTTAGAAAATTTGGGAAAGGAGAATGAGCTTCTAAGTAATAGAGGAGTAGAAGGAGTCACCCAAGGAGTAGAAAATTTTGATGAAAGGGGAGAAACTTCACACACTTTGCCTTGAGATTGGAGATACTCTACTAGTCATCCCAAGGATTTGATCTTAAGAGACCCTTCTAGTGGAGTTAAGACTAGACATGGACTTAGGAAGGAGGTGAACCACTCTGCCTTTATTTCTATGACTGAACCCACCACCATTAACCAAGCCCTTTCTGATGAGTTTTGGATTTTAGCAATGCAAGAAGAGTTGAATCAATTTGTTAGGAATGATGTTTGGGAACTTGTGGAAAGACCTAAATGACAAAGTGTAGTTGGAACAAAGTGGGTCTTTAAGAACAAAGTGAATGATTCAGGAGTGGTGGTAAGAAATAAAGCAAGATTGGTAGCTAAGGGGTACAATCAAATAGAAGGAATAGACTTTGAGGAGACTTTTTCCCCTGTAGTTAGATTGGAAGTCATTAGAGTGCTATTAGCCTTTGCCTGTTATAAAGGATTTAAGCTTTTCCAAATGGATGTCAAGAGTGCCTTTTTAAATGGGGAAATAAAAGAAGATGTTTTTGTAGAACAACCTCCAGGTTTTGAGAGTTCTCAATTTCCAAATCATGTGTTTAAATTAAAAAAGGCTTTGTATGGTTTTAAACAGGCACCTAGAGCTTGGTATGAGAGGCTTAACACATTCTTACTAGAGAGGGAGTTTGTCAAGGGGAGCGTAGACACCACCCTTTTTCTTAGAAGAGTTGGAGATTATTTACTCATTGTTCAGATTTATGTTGATGATATACTTTTTGGATCTTCTAATAAAAAATTGTGTGATGATTTTTCTAAAACAGTGAGTAGAGAGTTTGAGATGAGTTTCATGGGAGAGTTGTCCTACTTTTTGGGGTTTAGCATAAAACAATTAGAAGATGGATTTTTTTCTAAATCAACCAAAATACATAAAGGACATTTTGAAGAAATATGAGATGGAGAAAGCCAAGCCAATTAACACTCCCATGACTTCTAGTGCTCCATTGGATAAGGACCCAAGTGGTAAGTCTGTTGATCAGAAGAAGTATAGAGGCATGATTGGATCTTTACTTTACTTGACTGCAAGCCGACCTGACATAATGTTTAGTGTTTGCCTTTGTGCTAGGTTTCAAGCTGAACCTAAGGAATCCCACATGACTGCTGTTAAGAGGATTTTTAGATACCTTTTGGGGACACAAGGATTAGGAATTTGGTACCTTAGACATAGCACTTCTTTTGAGATTATTGGTTTTTCTGACTCTGATTTTGCAGGATGCAAGGTGGATAGAAAAAGCACTTCTGGAACTTGTCAATTCATTGGACAATCTTTGGTCTCTTGGTCTAGTAGGAAGCAAAACTCTATTGCACTTTCCACTGCTGAAGCTGAATACATTGCTCTTGAAAGTTGTGTGGCCCAAGTTCTTTGGTTGAAATAACAGGTATTGGATTTAGGATTACATGTAAGTACCATCTCAATCTTTTGTGACAATACTAGTGCCATATGCATCTCTAAGAATCCTATCCAACATTCAAGGACTAAACACATTGACATTAGGCATCACTTCATTAGAGATCATGAGACCAAGGGAGACATTGAGTTACACCATGTGACAACTGAAAATCAACTGGCGGACATCTTTACTAAACCACTGGCATTCGATACTTTCAGCTCTTTAAGGACCAGGTTGGGTGTGATTGACATTAATGCATGAAACTTTTTTTTTTTCTTTTGTTTTTCTTTTTATTTTCTTTTATTTTTGTTTCCTTTTTGTTGCTTTAGCTTTTTTTTTGTCTCTCTTTACTTAGTTATCAAAAAAAAAAAGTATCGCTAATATGATACTATATTCCTTGTCCTTGCCTTTGGAAATTTGTAGTCAATATATTTTTATCTACTCAATCTCTTAGATTGTAGGAAGATTTTGTGATTGTGTCTCTTTCTCTAACCTATTTTAGTGGCATAGTTTTCTTTTCTAATCAAAAATCTATCTCAAGTTAAAGATTATTTATGGAATTGAGATCTTTTCTTAAGCTTGCTTAAGCAAATCTATCTTATACTTATAATGTTTAAAGTCTTTTTGTCACATCAAGATTTCTCGTTACTCTTGTCCTTAAGTATTAATTATGCTTGTGGTAACTCTTCCTTATGTTAGAGAGAGTGCTCTTATTCTCTAATATCTGAGAAGATATATTCACAACTTTGTTTTTAAAAGGTTATAAAAGAGAATATAGCTTGCAAAAACAAAAAAAAATTTGGCCAATGATGCCAACAAAAGATGCGCAAAGATGCCAAAAATTGAAAAATCTATAAAAAGATGCGCAAAGCGCCATGAAATTGACAAGAGGCATAAAATGAGCCCACTCAAAAGCAAGCTACTCTCCCTTTTTAAATCTTTTAAAACCTAGAAGTGTTGGTTTTCAAAGGCTTGACTTCGATTATTTTGCGATTGTGACAAATTCACTTTACTTCATTATTTTATATGATGTTTTTTTAAGCAAAGTAATGGGTGGATTCCTTTTCTCATATACAATTAATTTCTTGAGTTAGGTCATTGATTTCAAAAGACGATTCTATCCTAAGAGAACGTCTGAGCTAAGGGTAACCATGATCGGATATTCTACTATTCTATAGATTGAAGAGCTTATTAACACATTAACTCACAAATTTTTAAATCAATCACATGGAATACTATATCATGTTCATGCCTTGGTTAAAAAAAAAAATCTCTTTTGCTTTGCTTTCTTGTACCTTCCTTTTTGATATGTCAAAAGGGGGAGAAGTTTATGAGGTTCTTTTTTCAACAACCTGAATTTTTGCTATTAACTATTTTTCGTAGTGTTTTGCCATCATAAAAAAGGGAGAGATTGTTGCAAATCTATTTTTCATGGCTTATGTTTTGATGATTGACAAACACTGTTTCTCTTGGACTGCTTGTTGCTTCTAACTTTTCAGGAATCAAAGATCGGATGATCAAGAAGAAGCCAGTTCAGGATTGCGTAGGTTTAGCGTTGAGTCAGTCTGTATTTTTATTTTTTCACTTCTTGAGTCTACTTGTAATGGTCAAAGAGACTGATGCTAAGTAACCCTTCACACACACACTTGAGAGACTTAGAATTTCTGTTTTTACTCATATCGGCCAGGATGATTTTTTGATCGGCCTGGACGATCAGCTCAAAATAGAAAGTCTAAATAAGGATTCTTAATTAAGGCAGCCGTCATTAACATATCGGCCTGGACGATAAGCTCAAAACAGAAAGAAGTAATTGCCGCCATAGACAATTAAGGTATACTATATTTTTAAATTATCGGCTAGGACGATCCTAGGATCGGCCTGGATGATATTCATAAATTATGCCATAATTGTTCAGGAAATCAAAGAAGTAATTAAGGATGATTGATACGATCATATCGTTCTGGACGATCGCAGGATCGGCCAGGACGATCCAGTCAAAAACCTTAAGTTACTTCTGGACGATAAGTATAGGCCAGCTCGTATCCAGGGCTATTGTCAGGACGATTATCCTCTGATTTGAACTGATCGGCCAGGATGATCGTGAGATCGGCCTGGACGATCAAGCCAATTTTCAATCGTCCTGTTTTGCATCCAGGGCTATGCTCTGGTTGATCTTCTTTGATTTGTACTGGTCGGCTAGGCCGATGTCCATATCGGCCTGGACGATATAGTCGGCAACTTGCAATTAATGAGCTCCTTTGAAGCTCTTCTATTTAAGAGCTCTTGTTCAATGTTTTTTTAAGACCTTTGGCTGCTGCCTTGACCTTAGAAGACCTTGAGGAGAGAAAGTGAGAGAGGGAGAGAGAGAGGATCTTGTGAGGGGGAGCTTGTGAGGTGATTCACAAGGGTTGCTTCAAGGATCGCTCTGCTTGTTCTTCGTCTAGAGTTTCTCATCTGTGGAAGGGTCGGTAGAGGTAAGGAGTTTTGCTTTTGGTTTTGGTTCTCTGCCAGCTTCAGGAGGAAGCAAAAGAAGGTAGGTTCTCTGCCTTGTCGGGGTGGCAAAAAGGAGGTTCTTGTGAGGGCTTCTCCGCCTAGCTGTGGGGGCTAAAGGAGAGTTACATTTTGTAGTGCAATACTTGGAGGGTGCCTCCAAGGAGTGGACGTAGGTCAAGTCGACCGAACCACTATAAATTTCTGTGTTCTTTTTCTTGCTTCCGCACTTTTAAATTCCGCATTTAGTTCTGTGGTGTGATTTGGTTTATGCAATTTTCTTTTTTTGTGAAAAGAGTTTTTAAAATACCAATTCACCCCCCCTCTTGGTTAGCTTGGGACTAAGTTCATATGGCTTAACATCCCTAACGATCTTTCATCATATTCCTTCTTTAGTAAAGAACAAAGAGAAGGAGGAATGTTAGCAAAAGAAGTGCTATCAAAACAAAAGTTGCTATCTAATGCCAACGTAGCACACATATCGGCTACCTTATTACAATCTCTATGTATATGGTGTAGAATTATCTTATTGAAATTGGCCAAGAAAAGGAGATCATCCTCTATCAGATTGTAGTATTCCCATTTAGCCTTATTCAAAGACTGTTGAATGAATTTGATAACATTGAAGTTATCCCCTTCAATTATAACCCCTTTACTCTCAAGCATCCATGGTTGAATGAATCTTCTAATAGTCATCACAACATCCAATTCAAGATGAGGTATATCCCAATGTGTTCTTCTTTCTCCAAATGCAATCAATAATCTCCCTTTATTGTCACGAAAACAACCTCCAATTCCAACATTATAAGAAGTTAGAAGAACTGCACCAACATTGATCTTAATCCAACCAAGATGTGGACGGTGCCAAATGTTTTGAAACTTCCTAGGGAGATTAGCACCCCAGCTATCTATGATTGAATTAGAAGATTTAAAAGCTGAAGACATCACATTAGCTGCTGTAACTGCACTAGAACTTGCAGTTTTTCCATGTTTAACATCATTTATATTCCTCCAATTTAAGTAAATCGTAGTACAGTACAAATTTTCAATATTAGGTGCAAAGCTAGCAAGAGTTCTCAGTTCCCATAAACATTCAGCTAGAGAACTAAAAATAGGTATGTATAACCCCCATTCTTGAATCTTTCTAAGAATCTCATGCAGATGAATGCAACTGATAGCAATATGCTCTAGATTTTCAACTTCTTGATAGCCCCTAGCACATAAATCCTCATTTTTAAGCTTCCTATATTTTAAGAACTCATTTGTTGGGATTGCTTCTTTACTCATTCTCCACCAAAACAGTTCTATCCAAGCTGAAAGTCTCAACTTTTTTAACCATGTATAAAAACCCATATCATCATTAATCATGTTATACTTGTTGTATGCCTCAAATGCATGAGTAGTAATAGATCTGCCAGATAACTAACAAATATCTTCCAGATAATCCGCATTTGCACTTCTATCAATCGGAATTTGTAGGATGGTAGTGATAAGATCTTTCTGGAAAAAGCCTTGCAACTCATAGAGATCCCAGCTACCATTCTCATTAATGAATTGGCTGAGTTTTAATCCTTCTAACTCCAAACAATTTGCAGTGATTGGCCATTTATTCAAACATTTGTCTAGCAGCAGGGTATCAGTAAGAATATTAATATTCTTACCATTAACAACTCTCCACATTAATAAATGTTTTAAGTATTGAGCACCTTCAATTAAAATCTTCCAAGCAAATGAACTACCATTCCTACTTTTAGCTGTCTACAAGTTATTTCCATATTTAGATGAAATAACTTGATATAGTAAAGAATCATGGTTTTGAAGGAATCTCTAAGACAATTGTGCTTTAAGAGGTCCAGTTGTACTAGCCGCCGATTGAAAATTCAAACCTCCTTCTGCATTTGGTTTGAACAGTGTATTCCAACCAATATAATGCATACCCCTCTTACCATTCCCCTTATGCCAAATAAAATTTCTACAACATTTATCAACCTCTTGTAGCACTTTCCTTGGGACCAAAGTATGTGTAGAAATAAAATTAGGAAGAGTTAAAAGAGAAGTCTTAGAAAGATTAAACTTACCCTCCAAAGACAGGCTTTTACTTCCCCATTAGTTCAGCTTTTGCATCACTTTATCCAGCAGAAATTGAAAATCAGATCGCAGAGGTCTCCTCAACATCATTTTGATTCCTAAGTACTGCAAGTCTTTACCAGTTTTAAATTCTAGAACTTTCTTCACTCGGAAAACAGCAGCTCTACTCATTCTCTTGCTAAACAAAATTTGAGATTTGGAATTATTAACCTTCAAACTTGTCCAGGAACAGAATTCCAGCACAATACTTCTCAGTTTGATAGCCAGTTTGTTTGTAACTTGGGAGAATATCAACACATCGCGAGAAAATAGCAAATGGTTCACCTTGGGAGCTCTCTGTGAAACTTGAATTCACATATCATGACCTCTTTGTGACATTGCTAAAGAGAAAAGCTGAGAATAAAGGATATAAAGATATGGCGATAGCGGGCAACCTTGCTGAAAGACATTTTCAGCATGAATCCATTTATAAGCTCTACCATTAATAATAAAAGAGAATATAGCATTTCTTACACATTCCATTATAAGCCTAGATATTTTCCTCGGTATGCCAAACATACCTAAGACTTGGGCTAAAGAATCCTAACTCATACTGTCATAAGCTTGTTCCATATCAAGCTTAACCACCATTAAACCTTTTTTCTTTTCAAAATTCTAAGCTTATGAAAAATCTCATGAGCTAGAAGACAATGGTCAGACATAGAGCGACCATTGAAAAAATGCAATTTGTTCTTCAGTGATACACTTGGAAATATAACTTTTCATTGTATTTAGAATCATGGTTGCCACAATCTTATAAGTTGTTTGACACAAACTTATAGGCCTAAAGTTGGAAGGAACAATAGGTTTATTGATTTTAGGAATTAGGACAATAGGTGTATCCTTCTTTTCCTCATACATGCAACCAGTTTTGAAAAAACTATCGATAGCCTTCCATGTATCCTCCTCCACAATCTTCCAATAAAATTTGAAAAAAAAGTTGTTATGCCATCTAAACCAGGGGATTTGTTGTTACCTTGATTAAAAATAGCTTTAACCATTTCTTCTTTAGTAAATTCAGCATCCAAGAGCTTTGCATCATCATGTGAAATTCTCAGATTTTTCGAAACTGAAGGCCATCCAGTTAGCTTGAACTCCCTAGCAGTCCATTTTCTCTTAAAAAGGTTGTATAACACAGCTTCTATTTGATCAAAATTTTCTACTACAGCATTATTTTCATTTATGAGTTGCCAAATCAAATTATCATTTATTTTGGCTGAAGCATACTGATGAAAGTATCTGGAATTTGTATCACCTTCTTGCTGCCATCTACTTTTTGCACTTTGATTCCACCAAGTAGACAATCTTCCCAAAGTCACATTTAGCTCATGGTTTTTGTTTCTCAACTGTTTCAGCTTGTCTGCCGAGAGACCAACACTAGATTCTTCAATCTGCACCTGTAAGATATCCCTTTTCAACTTAGTTTTTAGTGAATTCAGTTCTTTACACTTACTTTTATTCCAGAAATAGAGAGCTTTCAATGTTCTCCATAATTTTCTTTGAAGGATTTCAGCAGTAGTACCAAAATCATATTTCTTCCATGCCTTTAAAGCAATGTTCCAAGTAGCCGGATAGGATTTCCAAGTGTCTTCAAATATAAAAAATTTAGATTTCTGATTTTGAAGCTCATCCAAGTTAAGAGAAATGGGAGCGTGATCTGAAGCAACTCTAGATAAATGACGAACCTTAGCCATTGGGATTTTGTGGAGAGCTGTAGAATTTAATAAACATCGATCCAATCTCTCTCAAATTCTTGAAGTGTCTTCTTTATTATTACACCATGTAAAGCTTGAACCAACAAAACCAATATCATGGAAATCATTGTTTGTTAAAAACATCTTCATTTCTTTAGGCCCTTTAGAAAAATGGAACCTCTTCCCACCCTTCTTATCCTCCTTAGAGAGGATGCAATTAAAATCTCCTCCAATGATAGATGGATTATCACCTTTCATGCAATCTTCAAGATCTTGCTAAAGACTTTTGCGGGTTAGAACATCCCTCCCTCCATAAACAGTAGCAACATTTCACTTTACTAAAGCATTAATGTTGAGAGTTTCCATTATTAATTGGGAAGAATGCTCAATGAATTCAAAAGATGCCATAGCTCTTTTCCAGAACACCAGGATGCCACCAGAAGTACCAACCGCAGGATGATGGAAATAATCCCATTCATTTCCAATAATCATATTGATATTACTTCTATCTAGAGAAGACATCTTTGTTTCAGTAAGACCAATAAATAGACTCTCATTGTCTTTCACAATCTCCCTAAGATATAAGGAGGCTTTTCTCTTTCTAGCCCCCCCTACAATTCCAAAAGATAAGGGATGCCATTAAGCAACAATAGGGGATTTATCCCCTATCATTTTATTAGTTTTCTTTTCACCTCTCGTCTTCCTTTGATCTGCTTCCATTGGTCCCAATGACCTCAATTCCTTGGATAATTTTACTTTTCTTGAGTTTGTTAAAGGTATCACTAAATCTCCAGAATCTTGTAATGTATTAGAAGAAATCACATCTAGAATAATAGCAATATCAACAGAACCCTCTGTTGTGGATTCATTATGCATTTCAGTAATAGCCATCTCTATGACTTCCCCTTCCTCCAGGTCATTATCCAGAGTTTGAAATTTATTCAAAATAGTGGGGAATTCTTGAATCCTCTTCCCTTCAGCAATAATTACAGCTTATGGACTTTTAGAATTACCTTGTAGTTCAGTTGAAATAACTGGCTCACTCAGCACGTCATTTTTATTTTGATTCACATTATCAACAGGTTTATACACCTATTTAACTGGAGCATTTGATCCATTGTTTCTTTTTGCATACCTGAGTCTTCTATTTTTGAAATTAACGTAGATCCATGGGCCATATTCATCATTTCCTTGCTGTTGTATACCTTTATCAATTGCATTACCACTTTGTTTCAAAACTTCCCTTGCTTCATGTGAATTCTTCTCCTTAGCCTGTTCATAAATCACTTCTAGACATATAGATTTGTTGTGCCCAACCTTCCACAATGATAACAGAGAGAAGTTAACTTCTCATACTCCACCTTTTGAAATGTTCTTCCATGTATCCCTTCAATCCACTCTCCCTTAGGAAGTTTCCTTTCCAATTCAATACGCACACAACACCTAGCATATTCCCGTTGAAAGAGTTCCCATCAAGTAACATAGGAGTTCCAACCATGGAAGCTATCATAGCAATATTTTCCTCATCCCAACGGCTTAATGGTAGATCCGAAAATCGAATCCATACCAGAGATGTGATACCTTTTAAAGATTATGTGGAGTAGGAGGGATACCATCTATCCATTCAGTTAATGTGATTTCCAATATACCAGGGCCCTCCACTAAACACCTCCTCCATGGATTCATTGTTAGAATAAAAACATAAAATCCAGTTACGACCCAACGTCATTAGATGAAAACTGTCATACATGTTCCAATGTCGTCTAAGCTCTTGGCTACAAACAAAGAAAAATACATCTTGCCCAAGCACCTTAATAACCAATGATTTCTTTAAAACCTGAGAGTTTGCCAATTCCCTATCTGGATTAAGCTTGACTGCCATTCCATCATCAGATAACTGAGTAGAATTTCTATTAAAACTTAACTTTATATGTTGAGTCTTTTGCCACGCCAACATGAAATTGTTACGATGAACAGAATTGACCTTCAATTCATCAACAACATTCGCAACATTGTCATCTTGTTCAAACGCAACCGAGAGATGTTTAATAACTTGTTTCTGAATTCCTAATTCTTGCATTCCCGTGAATTACTTAACCTTCAGAACTAACTTTGAAGACGAAGTAGGTTATGTACCCAAATTTCCCAAAATAGGTTTTACTAATTTGACATTATTACGATAATAAATAATTCCTTTTCATTTGCCTTCCACTAAAGGTTCTAATCTCAAAGGGGGTCGAAATCCTTCATTAATAAACAGAATAGAAGAAGCTCTTGCTGATCCTTGATCAACCTCGTGAACTTTAATAATTTTTTCATCAGGATGTTTGATTGGAGCATTATGAGACGAATCAGAAGTCTGATTACCACTGACAATCCGCTGTCGGCGGTCCGGAATCACCATAATTTTTCAATAATTTGATCGCAGAAAGCCTGCAAAAACAAAATACATTGAATGTACTCTTGATGATAGGGATTTAGCACAACTTAATCCGAAATGTTCGAATTATTTTTTTTGTGCTTTAAAATCTAAAGATTATATAAGTGTTTCAACTTGCACTACTGGTAAAGAGATTTGAGATAAATTGTGTATCACTTATGATGGAACCAATAAAGTTAAGCAATCTCAATTGAATATTTTGTTGCATGAATACAAACTTTTTTGTATGAAACCTTCTAAATCAATTTTTGAAATGTATACAAGGTTTACTCAAATTGTTACCTCTTTGCATGCTTTAGGACGAGAACTCACTAACTATGAAAAAGTGAATAAAATTTTAAGATGCTTGCCTTCCTCTTTTGATGTTAGGATTACTGCAATCATTGAATCCAAAGATTTAAATACTTATTCGTTTGATAACTTACTTAGATCACTTTTTGCTTATGAGCAAGGGGTGAATCAAAGAAATCTTGATGCATGTGAGAAAAGGAAGGAGAAAACTATGGCACTGAAGGCCAACAACATGGACACTAACTCTTCTGGGTCTGGAAGCGATGATGTTGCCTTAATCATAAGGAAATTCAAAAGCTTTTTAAGGAAGAAGCAAAAGAACCATCAAAAGTGGAATAAAGGTAAGGGAAAAAATTTAGGAGTTCTAATGATATGATTTTTTTTTTAATATAGGAAGCCAGGATATATTAAAGCTGATTATCCTACACTTTAGTCTCACCTAGGCAAGGAGATGGGAGAAAAGAAACCCAAGTTCAAAAAGGATAAGAAGAGGTTTCAAAAGGCATTCTGGGTAGATTTTGCATCAGACTCCTCTGAGACTGAGGTTGAAGTGAAAACAACAAACTTGTGCTTAATGGCTGATGACCATTTTGGTCAAAGTGACCAAGAAGAGGTATGTGAACAAACCTATGATCAACTACTTGAAGATTCTAAATAAATTCATGCATTATATAGGAAATTTAAAAAATCACATGATAGCTTGAAATTAAAATTTTTAAATTTACAGGAAGATCATGAAATTCTTCTTAAAGATCATTCTATAATTAATAGCAATCACATGTCATTACTTAATGAGTTTGATGTATTAAACAAAAAGCATACTGAATTATCTGATGCACATGATACCTTGAAGTCATCCCATGCTGAGTTAGAAAAGGAATTCAAAAAAATTAGAAAATCCTAAAGCATTTGAAAATAAAAACCTTGATTACATGCATCATATAAAAAGATGAATCATCACATGAGTAGATTAGTACATCCTTTTCCTGGAGTTAGATACTTTTCATGTGGCATGTTAGGAGACATAGCACACACTTGTACCATTCACCATAGTACACATTAGGTATGGAGACCCAGATTGCATTATTCATAGCATAACACACATGCATTGCATACTACTTTCCATAAGAAGGGACCCAAACATGTTTGGGTTCCTAAATTTGTTTTTTGGTGATTTTGCAGGCTTTCTCTCATAAATGGCCTTGTGAGAGCATGTGGTACCTGGAAAGCGGATGCTCAAGGCACATGACTAGAGATGCTAATCAATTTGTTTCACTGGAGGCTAGGGCTGGAGGGAAGGTTACGCTTGGAGAAGACACCTCTAGAAATGTGGTGGGCGTAGGTATAATTAGAAACTCCAAGAACCTTTTGATTGAAAATATTTCGCTTGTAGATGGAATGAAACTCTCTTAGCTTTGTGATAAGGGCTTCATCATAAATTTTTTGGCAAATACTTGCATTATAAGCTTAAATAATAACACTATTTCCAGGAAATGTGGATCAACAATATTTACATGCTTCATTTAAATAATATTAAATGTGCTGCTTCTTTTTACTTAAAAGCTACTGCTGATGATTCTTGGTTGTGCCACAGGAGATTATATCTTGTCAGTATGAAAACCCTTAAGAGAGTAACCCCAAAAGAACTAGTTAGAGGTGTCCCCAAGCTTAAGTTCTCAAAAGACCACCTTTGTGATGCCTGCCAATTAGGGAAGCAAGTCCATTCCACTTTTCACTCGATTAAGGACATTAGCACCTCTAGACCTTTAGAAGTCCTTCACATGTATTTGATTGGACCCATTAGCATTGCCAGCTTAGGTGGGAAAGTCTATGGTTTTGTGATTATAAATGACTATTTGAGGATTACTTGGATTAGATTTTTGTCATATATGAATGAGTCTTTTGATGAGTTTAGTGCCTCCTTCACTTGGATTCAAAAAAAGCTAGGTTGTGAGATCTTGACCATCCATAGTAACCATCAAGAGTGTTTAAAAATGAGAGATTTGGAGACTTTTGTGAGGATAAGGGGATTAGCCACAACTTCTCATCTCCTAGGCCCCCTTAGTAGAATGGGGTAGCTAAAAGGAAGAAAAGAACTTTAGTGGAGTTGCTCAAGCCATGCTTGCTAAGTATTCACTTTCAAAAAACTTTTGGGCTGAAGCGGTAAACACAACTTGTTAGGTGTTGAATAGGGTAAATGTTAGAGCCAAACTTGATAAGACACCCAATCATTTCCACCTCCATGTCTTTGGTTGTAAGGTGTTCATTCTTAACAAAGGGAAGTCTCACTTAGAAAAATTTAACCTAAAATTTGATGGAGTGTTCTTAGGATATTCTAGTGTTGGGAAGTCTTTGAGGGTGTTTAACAAGAGGATATTGGTGATGGAGGAAACAACTCATGTAGTGTTTAATGAATCTGATCCTAGGAAGTATAGAGTTGAGGATGAAGATGAAGTTGGAGAGATTACCACTGGAGTTGAAAATTTGGAGAAGAGGGTAGAGCCCCAAAACACTAAAAGAGTAGGTGAGATTACCTATGGAGTAGAAAATATAGATCTGGAGGTAAGGATTAAATCTACACTCACCTTGCTTAGAGATTGGAGATACTCTTTGAGTCACCCTAAAGATCTGATCTTAAGAGATCCTTTTGAAGGTGTTAGGACTAGGCATGAACTTAGGAAGAAGCTCTGCCTTTATCTCAATGAATGAACCCTCCAATATCAATCACGACCTTTCTGATAAGTTTTGCAAAAGGAGTTAAACCAATTTGTTAGGAATGATGTTTGGGAGCTTGTAGAAAGACCTAAGGGAAAAAGTGTAGTTGGAATCAAATGAGTTTTTAAGAAGAAGGTGAACGATTATGATATGGTGGTTTGGAATAAGACAAGATTGGTGACTAAGGGGTACAACCATATAGAAGGGATTAATTTTGAGGTGACCTTTTCCTCTGTAACTAGATTGGAAGCCATTGGAGTGCTATTAGCCTTTGCTTGTTATAAGAAATTTAAGCTTTTTTATGTGGACATTAAGAGTGCCTTTTTAATTGGGGTAGTAAAACAGGATGTGTTTGTAGAACAACCCCAAGTTTTGAGAGTTTCTAATTTCTAAATCATGTTTTTAAATTAAAAAAAGGCCTTATATGAATTAAAGCAGGACCCAGAGCTTGGTTTGAGAGGCTTAGCATATTCTTACTAGAGAGGGAATTTGTTAAGGTGAGCGTAGAAGCCACCCTTTTTCTGAGGAAAGTAGGAGATGATTTACTCATTGTTCAGATTTATATCGATGATATACTTTTTGGATCTTCTGATAAGAAGCTATGTGATGATTTTTCTAAAATAATGAGTAGGGAGTTTGAGATGAGTATGATGGTAGAGTTGTCCTACTTTTTAGGGTTTAACATAAGATAATTAGATGATGGAACCTTTCTGAATCAATTAAAGTACATAAAGGACATCTTGAAGAAGTATGAAATGGATAAAGCTAAGCCAATTTATACTCCCATGAATTCCAGTGTTCAGTTGGATAAGGACTCAAATGGAAAGTTTATTGATCAAAAGAAGTACAGAGGGATGATTGGATCTCTACTTTACCTGACTGCTAGCCTACCTGATATAATGTTTAGTGTTTGTCTCTATGATAAATTTCAAGTTGATCCTAAGGAATCCCACCTGACTGCAATTAAATGAATTCTTAGATACCTTTTAGGGTCGACCCAAAACTTAGGAATCTGGTACCCTAGGCATATCACTTCTTTTGAGATCATTGGATATTATGATTCTAATTTTGAAGGATGTAGGGTGGATAGAAAAAGCATTTCTGGGACTAGCCAATTCATAGGATAGTCTTTAGTCTCTTGGTCCAGTAGAAAATAAAACTCTATTGCACTTTCCACTGTTGAAGCTGAGTATATTGCCTTAGGGAGTTGTGTGGCCCAAGTCCTTTGGTTGAAATAACAAATTCTAGATTTATGATTACCTATTGGCATAATCTGAATCCTTTGTAACAACACTAGTGCCATATTGATTTTTAAGAATCCTATCCAACATTCCAGGACTAAGCACATTGACATAAGGCACCAAATTATTAGAGATCATGTGACCAAGGGAGACATTTAGTTACACCATGTGGCAGCTGAGAATCAACTGGCTGATATCTTTACTAACTCACTCGCCTTCGACACTTTCAACACTTTAAAGACAAGATTGGATTTGATTGACATAAATGTATGAACTTGATTCCTACTATTTTTTGTTCTGTTATTTGTTGTTTATTTTTTCACTTATCTTATTTTATTTTTGTAGGTTTTTTGGTTATTTTTGTTGCTTCATTTTTTATTTTGTTTGCTTTAATTTTTCCCTTCTAATAATTGTAGAAATGATATCTTATGCATTATTTTTGTTTTTGAAAATTTGTAAGTCAAAGATTGACATCTCTAAAATCAGTTAAAGGAGGAAACACCGTTGATTGTTTCCTTTCCTCTAACTTCTTTTAGTGGTTTATTTTTTTTAAACAAAAGTCTATCTCAAATCAACAACTAGATTTTGCAATTTAGAAATTTTCAATCTTGCTACAATAATATATCTTATATATATAATGTTCAAAGTGCTTACATTACATTCAGATTTTTGTAATATTGTCATTGTATTTATCATATGACTTTTGATTCTATTTTGTGATACACTCTTTCTTATATTAGAGAGTGAGTTTTTCTTCTCTAATATCTGGAAGATATAATCACAGCTAAGAGTATTTAAGAATTTTGAAAAAGGGATCTAGCTTGCAAAATTAAATGAAAAAAAAAGTGGCCAATGATGCTAAAATCAAAAGATACGCAATGAACCCTATTAAAAAAATATAAACAAACTGTATCAAAAATCAAAAGATGCTCAAAGAGCACTAATCAAATTGACAAGAGACATAAAATGAGCCCACCAAAAGCAAGCTTCTTCCCTATCCAAATTTTTAAACCTTAGAAGAATTCATGTGTCACATGATATTTTTCAAAGGCTTGATTTTCAAATTCATGATCGTGATTAATTACTTTGATATATTATTCTATAAAATTTTTTTCTTAAACCAAGTATTTAAAAGATCTTTTTTTCGTATCCAATTATTTTTCTGATTTAGATCTTTGCTTTCAAAAGATGGTTTTCCCTGGAGAAGTCCGAGGTAGGGCTAATAGGATCGGTTTTTCTACCATTTTTTAGATATCAACGATGTGAACTCATTGATTCTTACAAATTTTTAATTCAATCATATGGAAAATTTATCATATTCAAGCTTTGATAAAAAAACTTTGTTTTTTTGTTCATTTTTATGTCTTTTTCATATTTATTTTTATCATTTTTAGTTGATTTTATTATTTTTCGGCCTTCTCTGATCATCTCTATCCATTCTCCATTTTAAATTTTTTCTCATATCGTCCCAGATGACATTACTATAGTCCTCGATGATCGGTTCAATTCAATTCTAAAAATTTCATCTACTAACTGTTCTGACCCTTCTACTCTTTATCATCCTGGACGATGCATTATCGTCCTGGACGATCTGATTGTCATCTACTTCATCTTCTTTGATCATCCTGGCTGATCCCTTTTCATCTTAGATAATTCTCTTACTCTCTGCTCAATTATTGGTTGATCCACCTATTCATCGTGGACGATACATTTGAAAATACATTTAAAAGCCTTAAATTTGGGCGATACGATCCATTAATGGTGATTATCCTGGACGGTCCACCTGTTCATCTTGGATGATCCACATGGCAGTGCGTTTAAACATTTTAAATTTGGTTGGTACAATCTATTATTGTACATCATCCTGGATGATCCACCTAATCATCCTGGATGATATTCTTTTTGAACGGTCGTCCGGATTGTTGCCTCAGGATGATTGCCTGTGTCTTATCATCTTAGATGATATTATCACCTTTTTAGCCTGTCATCCCAAGCAAACATATTGCCCAGATTAGCCTGGACGATTCTATGATCGTCCTGGATGATTGGGCCGATTCTTTATAAATCGAGCCTTTTAAACATTTTTTCTCACTCAAACCTTTATAAATCTCATTTGGCTCTTATTCTTGTGCTGTGCCTTCTGATAGTGGCTGGAGGAGAGCAATTTCAGCACCCTTTTGGGAGTTCCTTGAGGCAACTTTGGACCCTCAATTCACTAAGGCGGACGATCAAGCTGCCTACCAAAGATACAAGACGGACGGAATCACTGTCTACCGATCTATCAACCCGAACATTCTCTCATATACGATACTCGATCTATTTGCTCACACCCCCTTTTGTTTTCTCCTGATTCTTACTGTACCTTTCAACTCTGATCTTTTGTTTGAATTTTTTATAAGCCTCCGCATAAACGGTTCTTTCACTTCACTTGGGTCCTAGGTGAATCGACGCCCCGTCGAAATCACATACCAGGTATGCGCATAACTTTTACACCTTTCCATCATAGGGGACAAACTCCAGACCCTGTGTTCTAACTCTGATTATGACTGGGCTCTGGCCGACCACTTTCTTTGAAACAACAATGCTCACTTTCATGTTAAAGATACTAGAAGCTTACTCAAAGATGCTAGGACCGTCCAGCATGTCCTTCGCACATCAATACTTCTAAAAGATGGTGATCGCATCCATATTACTCTTCTTTTGATCACCACCTTTTACATTTTAGCCCATCGCAAATTCAATGCTATTGATTTAATTTTTTGTTACATTGAGCATCTTATCACTATTCGTGACCTAGGATATAGGAGAAAGACAAACCTAACCCTAAGATATATCATTGCCTATATCTTAGAATCAAAATATAACCTTCAATATCCTTCTCCTCAAAATTTTCAGCTTGCCTTCTACTCCAACAACTCCTTCCAAATTCTTCATAATACTCTTCTCCACTCGGGGCATGAGGAAGCTGAGGCAGCTGAGGAGGAGGAGGCTCCCCCTCCTGTTCCTGCACCTACTCCACTTTGCCAGCACTCTCAACTAGATGAGCCGGTGGAGCATTTCGACCAGTGGGAGGCACGATTTGACACATACATTGCTGCACAGGAGCAACAACATGCTGATGACTTAGCCAGCTTTGACGCCTATGTTGCACACCAGTAGCAACAGCACAACCAGGACATAGACTAGTTTGGAGCACAGTTCTCTACTCTGTCTAGCTACTTTCAGCAACCACCACCACCACATCCACCTTTAGATGATCAGGGGCCGTCTTTTTATTAGTTTCTTTATGTTATTTTTTTATTATTATTTGTTTTTTATTTTTTTTTAGTTTTTGCTTTGTTTCTGTTCTACTTTTCTCATCCTTTTTGTGATGTCAAAAGGGGAGTAGTTTTTTGTACGATTTTCTTTATACTGTAATTATGCTATTGAATAGTTGATTTGTATCATTTCTTCACATTATTTCCATTGAATTACCTTAACTTCTTGAAATTTTGCTTTTATTTGCCATCATCAAAAAGCGTGAGATTATTGAATATCTATTTTTAAAAATATAATTTTTATGATAGCAAACACTTATATTTTTCTACGACTGCCTTGCCTACTAACATTTCAGGTCCACAAAATCAAGACTGTAATTTGAACCAATTTAAGATTGGGTAGACTAGGTCTGAGTTAGTCCGTAAACCTTTTTCTTTCTTGAGTCTATTTGTAATAAATGAAGTTCCTGATACTAAGTAACCTTGCACACACATACTTGGGAGATTTTTTTTTTGTTTGACTTAGAGTTCTCTATTTTGAGGACATCGTTCAGGATAATCTGAATATCATCCAAGATGATTAGTTAAAATAGAAACCCTAATTAGGGTATCATAGTGAAAGAAACTATCATTAAGCACATCATCCTAGATGATATTTATATCGGCCGGGATGATATGCTCAAATAAGAAAGAATCAGCCCCAGATCTATTTAGGTATTATTTATTTTTTGACATTGTCCAGAACATCATCCTAGATGACGTAATAAAATTATGCCTAAATTAATTTGATAATTAAGAAAAGTAATTAAGGTTTGATTGATATAATCACATTATCCTGGATGATCGTAGGATCGTCTGGGATGATCAGTTCAAAAAACCTTAGTTGTTCATGTATGATCACATATCGGACAGCCTCTATTCTGAGTGATGTTCTGGATGATTTTCATGAATTTGAATTAATCTTCCATGAAGATCGTGAGATGGGCATGGATGATCAAGCTATTTTTCAATCATCCAGACATCCTTTCAATGCGATTATCTGGACAATAATCTATAATTTGTACTAATCATACAAGATAATATTATATCGTTCTGGATGATCTGAACAAATTCCTTTTGAATGTCCCAGATCATCCTGGCTGATTGAGCTAAAATTACACAACTCATCATAGATAATTTCCAGATTGTCCTAGAAGATAATGTTGATTTGTTACAAATAAGAGCTATTCTAAAGCTCTTCTATATAAGCTCTCTTATATCACCCATGAGGAGTTTTTACTACTATCTTGACCTGAATGAGCCTAGCGAAGAGGGAGAGAGAGAGATGGGAACTTATGAGGGGGAGTTTGTGAGAGAGTTCACAAAGGTTTCTCCAAGCAAGGTTCCAAATCATCTTCTCTGATCGTCATCCCTTGTCCTTAGGGGTTCAAGGGAGGTCTACTTCAGTAATTGGTCAAGGTTCTCTTCCTGCTTCAGGAGGAAGCAAAAGGAATCAGGTTCTCTGCCTCACCGGTGTCAGTGGGAAGGAGGTTTTGTAAGGGCTTCTTAGCCTTGCTTTGGGAGGAAAAGGAGAGTCAATGAGTTTAGTGCAATACCTGGAGTGCCCCTCCGGGGAGTGGATGTAGGTTAAGTTTACCGAACCACTATAAATCTTTGTGTTATTTTATTACTATTTTTCGCACTTCTTATTTTCTCTATGGTGAATTATGGTTTTGATTTTGATTGTGATAAATTCTTTTAAAGTATCAATTCACCCCCCCTCCCTCTTGGTTAGCCTCGGGATAGTTCATAAGGGCTTAACATCCCTAATAAACTTTCAAAGAGTGCACTTAGGAGGTAAGAGACAAAATTATAGACATTAATCTTGATCAACAACTTATATTGAATCCCATGGACATAGAGTACATTCTATTTCATCCATTGGATCATGGATTAAAAATGTGTTGTAAATCTATTTTCATGACTTATGTTTTGATGATTAACAAACACTTGGACTTCCTGTTGCTTCAAACTTTTCAGGAATCGAAGATCGGACGAACAAACAAAGCCAGATCAAGATTGCATAGGTTTAGGGTTGAGTCAGTCTGTACTTTATTTTTTCTCTTCTTGAGTCTATTTGTAATGGTCAAAGAGACTGATGCTAAGTAACCCTACACACACACACTTTAGAGAATTAGAATTTCTATTTTTACTCATATCGGCCAAGACAATATTTACATCGTCCTGGACGATCATGCTTAAAACAGAAAGTCTAAATATGGATTCTTAATTAAGGCAGCCGACATTAATATATCGGCCTGGACGATACGTGTATCAGCCAGGACGATAAGCTCAAAATAGAAAGAAGTTACCACTATAGACAATTAAGATATACTGTATTTTTAAATAATCGGCCAGGACGATAATTGATTTGCCTGGACGATATTCACAAATTATGTCTTAATTGATCAGGAAATCATGGGTGTAATGAAGGATGATTGATACGATCACATCGTCTTGGACGATTGCAGGATCGGCCAGGACGATATATTCAAAATCCTTAGTTACTCCTGGACGATCGGGATCGGCCAGCTTGTAAACAGGGCGATACGCAAGATGATTTTCCTATGATTTGAACTGATCGGCCGGGACGATCGTGAGATTGGCCTGGACGATCAAGCCAATTTTCAATCGTCCAATTTTGCATTCAAGGTGATTCTCTGGCCGATCTTCTGAGTTTTGTACTGATCGGCCAGGCCGATGTTAATATCAGCCTAGACGATAATATCGGCAACTTGCAATTAATGAGCTCCTTTGAAGTTTTTATATTTAAGAGCTCTTATTCAACATTTTGAACAAACCTTTGGCTACTGCCTTTACCTGAGAAGGCCTTGTGGAGAGAAAGAGAGAGAGGGAGAGAGAGAGGATCTTGTGAGGGGGAGCTTGTGAGGGGATTCACAAGGGTTTCTTCAAGGATCGCTCTTCTTCTTCTTCGTCTAAAGTTTCTCGTCCATGGAAGCGTCGGTAGAGGTAAGGATTAAGCATCTGGTTGTTGGTTATCTTCCAGCTTCAGAAGGAAGCAAAAGGAGTTAGGTTCCTTGCCTTGCTGGGGTGGCAAAAAAGAGGTTCTTATGAAGGCTTCTCCACCTAGCCGTGGGGGCTAAATGAGAGTGGACGTAGGTCAAGTTGACCGAACCACTATAAATCTCTATGTTCTTGTTTTCTTGCTTTCGCATTTTTATTTTCGTATTGTTTTTCTCGTGGCGTGATTTTGGTTTATGTGTTTTCTTTCTTTGTCAAAAGAAATTTTTTTAAATACCTATTCACCCCCCTCTTGGTTAGCTTGGGACTAAGTTCATAGGGCTTAACATCCCTAACGAACTTTCAAGTGGTATCAGAGCGGGATTCAAAAATTTAAGTTTAAAAACTTTTTGATTTTGATCCATGGCTAACCTTGGGAATCGTAACACTACGGAAGGGTATTCCATTACCCGACATCCCCTGTTCGATAACCTACCTTTTGATTTTTGGAAAACCCGCATGTCAACATTTTTATAATCTACTGATTATTGCATGTGGATGCTTATTCAAGAAGGTTATTCTCCACCTTCTCATGAAATTAATGGTGTTAAAACTGAAGTTGCTTTTACCGAATGGACTTTTAACCAATGGTTTTTGAAATTAAGATCCTTTTTCTTGCTACAATAATTTATCTTATGCATAATAACTAAAGTTCTTATATATCTTTCAAGTTAATTAAAATCTTACCTTTGCATTTATCACATGATTTTGATTTTTGTTTTGTGGATTATTCTTTCCTATGTTAGAGAGAGAGCTCATATTCTCTAATATTTGGAGGAAATACTCACAACTAAGTTTTTTTTAAAGGTTTATTAAAGAGCTTTTAGCTTGCAAGAATTAAAAAGGAAAAAGGCCAATGATGCCAAATTGGAAAAAAAAACACAAAAGTATATCAAAGAATCAAAAGATGCTCAAAGAGCCAATCAAAGTGACAAGAGGCATAAAATGAGCCCACTAAATGCAAGCTATCCTCTCTTTTCTAAACTTTTAAAACTTAGAAAACTCATTGGGTGTTTGATAATTTCAAAGGCTTGATTTCAAATTTCTTGATTGAGACAAATTACTTTGTTTTATTATTTATGAGATTTTTTCTTTGTAAACAAGTTTTGATTGGATCTTCTTTTTGCCCAATTAGGTTTATTTTGAGTTAAACCTTTTTATTTTTCAAAAGAAAATTTGTACCATAAGGAACGTCTGATCTAGGGTTAACAGAATCAAATATTTAACCTTTGTCTGATTAGGATCTTGTGGAACTCTAAAATTTAATTATTTGAGAACTTCTCATATGAAGCCTTGATAAAAAAAATTAGAAAAATTAAAATTCAAAAATATTTGTTTT
This sequence comes from Dendrobium huoshanense, assembly GCA_016618105.1. Classification (NCBI taxonomy): domain Eukaryota; kingdom Viridiplantae; phylum Streptophyta; class Magnoliopsida; order Asparagales; family Orchidaceae; genus Dendrobium; species Dendrobium huoshanense. Next base: position 17,424,483 of record CM028355.1, read on the forward strand.
TTTATTTTATTTTCGTCATTTTTAGCTTTCTGTTATTGTGTTTTTGTCTGCTTTTATTTTGTTTTATTTTTGAGGGCCTTGATCATCATCATCTTTTCCTTGGTTTCAAATTCTAGTCACATCGTCCTGGCCGATACCTGTATCATCCTGGACGATTAGACAAAATCTATTCAAATTCCATCTGCTGACCTTTTCTGTGCTTGCTATAACTCATCGTCCTGGAAGATGCTATATCGTCCAGGACGATATGATCAAACTCTATTACAATCATGATGATAGTCTTGGCCGATAGAATATTTCATCTGGTCGATGCATCTTATGTGCATCGTCCTGGCCGATACACTGGATCATCCTAGACGATCCATATGTCAGCACGTTTAAATCCTTAAAATCAGTCCCGGATGATCCATTATTGGACTATCGGCCTGGTCGATCAACTGTTCATCCTGGACGATACACGTGACAGAGATTTAAAATGTTTTAACTTTGGCTGGTACGATCAATTATTGTGCATCATCCTGGACGATACACTTAATCGGCCCAGACGATATGCTTTTTCAACGGTCGTCTGGATTTTCTCCTCGGGATGATCGCCTGTGTCTAATTGTCCAGGCCAATATTTGATCGGCCCAGACGATCGGACTGCCTTTTTGACCAATCGGCATGTACGCAATTATTGAGCCATATCGACCTGGACGATTTTGCGATCGGCTTGGCCGATATGGATGTTTCTTTAAATTCTGGCCGATCCAGCCATTTTTTTTACCTCATCCCTTCTCCTCTTGTGTCTCCTTATTAATCCCTTGCTATGGCTGGTGGGAAACGAGTTCGACAGACATTTGGGAGTTCTTCGAGGGTTAGGATTGACCCTCATTTCAGGGAGGCGGAAGACAAAGCCGCCTACCATCGATACAAAGAGTGTGGGATAATTATCTCCAGAATCATCAATCCTGCCCACATCTCATACCCGATAATGGATTTTTTCGCTCACACCTCCCTTTATTTCATTCTGTCTCTTACTTTCCCCTTCAATACCGAGTTTCTTCTAGAATTATTTGCAAACCTTCGCATTAACCCTACCTTCACAGCCCTGTCCTCCTATGTGAATCGACGCCCTATTGAAATCACGTATCAGGACTGTGTTGAACTGTTACAGCTATCCACCACCGAGGATAAGCTGCACTTAATCGCTTCTGATCTTAACCTTGACTGGTCCACGGCGAATCACTTCCTTCGCCAGACTAACGCACCTTTTCATGTTGGAGAGACTAGCTCTTTAGTCAAAGATGCTAGGGCAATCCAATATGTCCTTCGCACCTCCATAATTCCAAAAGCAGGGGATCGAATCCACATCACCACTCTACTGTCCCTCACTACTTTCTACATCATGGCTCATAAAGAATTTAATATTGTAGACTTAATTTTTTGATATATTGATCACTTAACCACAATCCGTGATCCAGGTCATAAGAGGAAACCAAATCTAGCCTTAGGACACATCATAGCCTATGTCCTGGAAACCAGATACCAACATCAGTATCCTATTCCTCCTAACCTCCCAACTCTCTTCTACTCAAACAGTTCCTTCAGTACCCTTCACAGTACTCATCTCCACCCTGAGGATGAGGAACCTCGGAGGGCTGAGGAGGAGGAGGCTCCTGCTCCAGCTCCCATTCCTGATCCTGTTCCTCTCCACCAGCACTCTCCATTTGATCAGTTGATTGAGAGGTTTGATCGATGAGAGACCCGCTTTAACGCCTACGTTGCTGCATAGGAGCAGCAACATTGACATTGCTCGCTACGAGCAGCACCGCACTGAGGATTTAGCCAGATTTGACAGCTTCATGACTCACCAGCAGCAGTAGCATGAAAAGAACATCACCTGGTTCAATGCTCCGTTTACCACGCTTGCCAGCTACTTTCAGCAGCCACCTCCACCACCTCCATCTGATGATCCGGATCCCTCATTTTTTTAGTCTGTGTTTTCTGTTGTGTGTTTTCTATTTTATGTAGTTTGCTTTTTAGTCTATTTTTGTCTCTGTTGTGTTATTTTATTTTGTGTATCTAGACCCTCTTTTTGTGATGACAAAAGGGGGAGTAGGTTGTTGTAGGAAAAAGGTTATGTAACTTTGAATTTTTAATGAACTATTTTTTTTAGTTTTTTTTTTCTACTTTTGTTTGCCATCATCAAAAAGGGGGAGATTATTGCAAATCTATTTTCATGACTTATGTTTTGATGATTGACAAACACTTAGACTTCCTGTTGCTTCTAACTTTTCAGGAATCGAAGATCGGACGAACAAACGAAGTAAGTTCAAGATTGCGTAGGTTTAGGGTTGAGTCAGTCTGTACTTTGTTTTTCCTCTTCTTGAGTCTATTTGTAATGGTCAAAGAGATTGATACTAAGTAACCCTACACACACACACTTCAGAGAATTAGAATTTCTATTTTTACTCATATCAGCCAGGACGATATTTACATCGTCCTGAACGATTAGGCTTAAAACAGAAAGTCTAAATATGGATTCTTAATTAAGGTAGCCGACATTAACATATCGGCCTGGACGATACCTGTATCGGCCAAGACGATAAGCTCAAAATAGAAAGAAGCTGCCGCAATAGACATTAAGGTATACTATATTTTTAAATAATCGGCCAGGATGATAATTGATCGGCCTGGATGATATTAAAAAATTATGCCTTAATTGATCGGGAAATAAAGGGAGAAATTAAGGATGATTTATACGATCACATCGTCCTGGATGATCACAGGATCGTCTAGGATGATATATTGAAAATCCTTAGTTACTCCTGGACGATCGGGATCGGCCAGCTTGTAAAAAGGGCGATGCTCATGACGATTTTCCTCTGATTTGAACTGATCGACTCGGACGATCGTGAGATCGGCCTGGAAGATCAAGCCAATTTTCAATCATCCAGTTTTGCATTAAGGGCAATACTCTGGCCGATCTTCTAAGTTTTGTACTAATCGGCCAGGCCGATGCCAATATCGGCCTGGACGATAATGTCGTCAACTTGTAATTAATGAGCTCCTTTGAAGCTCTTCTATTTAAGAGCTCTTGTTCAATGTTTTGAACAAACCTTTGGCTGCTTCCTTGACCTGAGAAGGCCTTGAGGAGAGAAAGAGAAAGAGGGAGAGAGAGGATCTTGTGAGGGGGAGCTTGTGAGGGGATTCACAAGGGTTGCTTCAAGGATCACTCTTCTTCTTCATCATCTAGAGTTTCTCATCCGTGGAAGGGTCGGTAGAGGTAAGGAGTAAGCATCTGGTTGTTGGTTCTCTGCCAGCTTCAAGAGGAAGCAAAAGGAGATAGGTTCTCTGCCTTGTCGGGGTGGTAAAAAGGAGGTTCTTGTAAAGGCTTCTCAGCCTAGCCGTGGGGGCTAAAAAAGAGTCACGTTTTGTAGTGCAATACTTGAAGGGTGCCTCCAAGGAGTGGACGTAGGTCAAGTTGACCGAACCACTATAAATCTCTATGTTCTTATTTTCTTGCTTCCGCATTTTTATTTCCGCATTGTTTTTCTCGTGGCGTGATTTTGGTTTATGTGTTTTTGTTCTTTGTGAAAAGAAATTTTTTAAAATACCAATTCACCCCCCTTCCCCCCTCTTGGTTAGCTTGGGACTAAGTTCATAGGGCTTAACATCCCTAACGAACTTTCAAAATGGTGGTTAAAATGTATGAAAGCATTAATGGCCCAATCATTGGCTTGAAAAACTAACAGTGTCACACCTAAAGGGTATGCTTACTGTGTAATTCCTAATTTGTTCTATAAGAAATTAAAGTTTAAAAATTAATATCTCCTTACAAAGTTGGCCAAATATGTTGTTGTTAGCTCATTAGAAAGTTATTAAGGATTCTTAAAAAAGTTATAAGGTTTAAAACCCTAATTATTTTAAAAAATAAAGTCATTTCAGGGTAATTACTAGGGTATTTTTGAAATTCTATGTTATAGCAATTCAAGAGGGCTTGGGACTTTGGGACAATGATCATGGATATATTCTAGAATTTTCCAAAATTATTCACCCCTATTAGAGCTTTTTAAGGAATTCATTTGGTTAATCAAAATTTGTGGGTCAATAGTAAACCCTTCAATATGGATTTTCTTGACCTCCCTTCTAATTGGATTAAAGATCTATATTTTTGTTTGTTTGCTACGCATGTTATAAGGGTTAGAGAATCTCTAATTGCACCACAATCCAAGGTCTAGTTAACCCAAATTGAATCCCTAAGTGCATACATAAATTTGTTTTTAGTTATTATTTAACCACTATAGAGGGACCAACATGAAGATAAATTTAGTGGATTTGAACTATAGGTTCTGCAAAACTTATGGTTTAAATCACACTACATTTGGATATGATTTGGTATACCATTTAAGAATGTAAAAATTGGTCCACATAAATGACCTAGGATCATAATTCATAATTAATTAAAATTAAATCCTAAAAATATAATTTAAGGCTCAACTAACTCATAATTAAATGCCAAATAAAAAAAATAAAAACCCTTTAATCAACATTCATAATTGAACATAATTTAATAATCAAGGAAACTTATTAATTAATTATTATAAAGAATTAAAATTATTAAAAATACTAAAGAAATTCCAAACACTTGAAATTACCCGTATAGGCCATTCCTGACATTTGGAGGATATTTCACGTGGTTTGAAGCTAGTTTGGTTGAAAAATAAGAAAATATATCTAATTATCTTATTAAAAAATTACATTAAATATACAAACTTTTAATATTTATAACTAATTATATAAAATGCCTAAATCACACAAACTGAAAGTCATTTGTCTCATTCTTATATCTAATATTTATAAAAAATATTAAATATCTAAAATTCATTAAAAAAAAGTCAATATTTTGGTCAAATCTAGTTCATTAAAATAGCTAAACTTTGGAAACTTATAAGTAATTGCAAAAAAATCCAATTCCAACAAACTTACTGGCATTTTGCTCATTTATGGATATAATATTTATGAAATATATAAAAAAGTCTAGAAACTAATGCAAATAAAAAAGTTATGAAATGGACCCTATGTTAAGTCCATTAAAATATTTGATAAAATACCAAAATTTAATAAATAACCAAAATTTTTGTAATTATAAATTTAATGGATTAAATCAAGAAATAATATTAAAATTAGTAACCAACATTCCATTGATGAAATTTTAAACTCAATACATCAAGTTATGGGGCTACGTGTCCTAAGGAGGCCTTAGTCCTCGTACCAATCATGACAATGTCATGAATAATAAATAAACCGATAAATAACATAAAGCATTAGTAACAAGATAATCACAAATTTAGATAATTTAATCTAGCAAATTTAAATTCAAAGATAATTGCTGGGTAACTCGAGTCTTTTGACTATTAAGTTAGCTCAAGGAGGGAGAAATAAATATTACAGTCCTCGTGTAAATAAAGATGGTTATTACTCAACCTAAATACATAATAATAAATCACTAATAAATGAAAACCTTTATACCTTATTTATATTGTAATTATAGATCATAAGTATATTGAATTTTGGCATTTAAGGACTAAAACACCTTATTTAAATTTAAGACTTTAAAGAAGTAATGATTATTCAAATTTAACACTTAATAGTCATTTTAAAATGAACTTTAAAAAACAAAATTTAAACATAAAAGAAAACATCCCTTATCCTAAAAATAAACCAAGTCAAATATTAGAATACTTCAAACAACAAACAACTTAGCGTATATCCAAACCACACAACCTAATGCACTTACTATATATTGTTTTTTAGGACAACCAATCATAGTATTATGCTAGGCCTTTATTATTTTATACATGCTTTTATTTTATGATATAATTTTGAAGTGGTTTTCTTTGCATGTTGGTAGCTATGGTTTGATTTAATTTGTAAAATTTATGATGTGATGATTTTACCATGATACTTGTGATATGATGTATGACAGGCATTAGATAATCCTAGCTTAGGAATGATCTGGATGCTAACAATGTTTCTATAGGTGGTCAAGCTTTTATAGGGCAATATAAAAGGGGCTAATTAAAATATAATTAACAAAACTTTTTGAAGTTGCTAAATTTTCTAAGCCTACTAAAAATTAAAATCTTGGCCTAGTGAATCTGTTGGATTAAATATAACTAATGAATTATATATAAATTCTTCGGATTTGATGATTTTCATATATAAATTGATTAGGATAATGTATAGGCTATATAGACTATGTTAATATTTCTTAAATATAAATTTAAAAGAGTTATGAAAGTCAATTAAAGTGGGATATTTTGTACCCAATTTGGGTCCAAATAGGAGGGAAACATCCCTTAAGGAGGACTTCCTTTCATTTGGAGATCAATACTCTAGTAGTTTGAAATCAAAATAAACACCCCTTCTGGGAGGAGTTCTCATCATTTGGATATCCAGATTCGGAAGATTTAAGGAGCCTGAAAAAAGGAGCTGAAGTAGTGGAGATAAAAAAAGGTTTCACTTTAAAACTTGTGTCATTCTTTAGGTTTAAAATCAAGGTTATTGTCAGTGGGACCTAACCACATTTAATTTCTACAGGCCATGAGTTAAAATTAAGTTGCATTTTTCACATGGCCTATTTACACTTATTTAATATAACTTGATGTTTGACGATTTTATTTAAATTTAATACTTTATAAATTACCTATTGTTTTTCTTATTATATGCATGTGATATTTATTTTAGCTTGGAATATAATTAGTCTCTTATAAACCCAAAACATTCTTCTACTTATAATCAAATAAAAATTTTTAGGCTCACATAGAAAGATAAGCATTTTTATGTAAGCCTAAGAATGCCAAAGAATTTTTATAGAAAACATACTATCATTCTCTCTTTACTAGCTACCTCTCTGCTTGCAAGTCTTGGTAGACCTTCTTACCTATTATGGTATAGTTCTGTCTAGGAGATCCTGCGCACCTCTATGGAAAAACCAAATTTTTATGCCTAATTTTTAAGGTTCATCATAAATAATTTTTATGTACAAGGTTAATCACCATGGTTTTAATTAGAAAGTAACATATTAATTAAATAAAAAGGTCACTTAAAAATTTCTCTAGATGTCGGCCCAATTTCTTAAAAACATAAACAATAAAACTTACCCATCTTTAATAAGACTGGACTATTAATTTTAAAGCTCCTAGGAAGTCTTGTTGTCTTTCCAATCATGACCGATATACGCCTAGAATTATATTTCATTTTTAGGTTCATGTCATTATTATTTAGTGCTTAATTTATATTAAGGTTCTAGGGTGAACCAAAAATCTTAAGTTCTCAAAATCAAGAATTTAATCTAACATTTTTAATAAAATATTAACTCAAAATAAATTTTCTATGGTAAAAAATTTGAATCCCAAAAGGATAGATTGGGGCACTTCTAAATAGTTTTCAATATTCTAAAGTGCCCTTTACCTCTCATCCTTTGGCCCCAAAAATAAGTGCTCAAAACTTGATTCAATACTATTTTGAATTTTAACCTCCTTCCTTTCATATCAATTATTGACAACCTTAAAAATAAATTTTTGATTTTATTATATTCAAGAGTATCATGGGAAGCTTAATCTCCCTATGATGTAATTAGCTATAAAGGCTTGCCCTTGTAGGGGATTTAAGAACCCTGATAAATTTAAATCTCGTCCAATTTAGCTCTTAAATAGGATAAGCTAAATTTATCCTTTTTTATTAAAATTAAAATAAAGGATGACCCTGATCATCATAATAAAATGGTTAATAATAAATGTGTAAGTTTGGGGTGCTTGAAAGACATCAACAAACTATCTCGAGGTACATCAGAAGGGGGGGGGGGGGGGGTGGTGGTATATTGATACTTAAATAAAATACTGTTATGATAAAATGATTCTTGCTAGAAAATAATTTTAAAAATAATTATAAATAAGAAACTTACCTCAGGCGGAATTGATTTAGAGTTTAAAATATTTTTTGTTTTTATTTTAAAGCAAAAATATATCAATCAAGATATAAACATTTTTCTTTTAGTAAACCATAAATTTAGCTAATTTTAGTTGATATTTAATGATGAGATTCATGTAGTAAATTCAAATTGAAGAAATAAAAATATAGAAAAGTGAAAAAAGAAATAAGAAAGAGTACATTAGAGATTTTATAGTTGTTCGATCAACATTCGCCTATGTCCATTCCCCTGAGTGATGGAAGAGAACAATAACCTTCTTTCTCACCTTTCTGGTGATGGAAGAGAACCACAACCATTTTTTAGCTGAAGAACTTCTTCCTAGAGACACCCAAGAACCCTAGAAAGATTCTTGGAGAAAACAAGGCAATACACTTTCTTGGGGAAATTATGTGAAGCCCTTACACTACTTCTCCCTCATAAACAAATTCTCCCACTCTACTTACCAAAGTTCTTTTAGATTCCTTCTCCGAGCTCTCTCTCCTGAATAATTAGTAGCCAAAGACTTGAAATAAGTCTAATTAGAGAGATTAAATACAATGCCTTATAAAAAGACCTAAATTCAATTCTATTGACTTTGATTGTACTGTACGATCCATGGTCATACTTAATAACTAGTTCAAATAATCTTGTTAGTACTATATGAAGAATAAGGCGTTATACGATCAGTTCAATAATAATGCATATTGTCCAGTATGATTTGATTATTGTCTAGTATGATTAGTTCAAACAACTTGGTCTATCATCCCTTACAATCATGTATGATAAAATATCATCCCATGTAAAGATTAAGTCAAGTAGTATAAAATAGTCCAATCCTTCAGTACAATCTGAAAGTTGATTAATCCAAAATTGTTCCTTAGTTACATAATTGATATAGATAAGATTTAATTATATCATACAATATGATACCTATCGTACGGTACAATTAGTTTAAATTTTGGATTTTAAAATATTTCCTAAGTTGTGATTGGCGGCTGGGATCTTGATTTTTGCTGATCATCCTTTATAAATGAGATCATCTCATACGATTAGCTCAAATAGTTTTAATTACAAAATTAGCCATTTTTATTATTTTTTTATTAGCTGATCGTACAGTATGATATTGATTATACAACATGATTAGTTTAAAAAATTAAACTTTAATTTTGGATTCCTGGGTGTTTGTGAAAGATTACCAAGTATAGTTTCCACCAAATAAAGAATTTGACTAAAGAAATAAGAAAAGATAAAATTACATATTCTTGCAGACACTTAACCATATTCTACTCAATCTTTAGATGAACAATTTTGTATAGTATATGGGGGACATAAAATATTATTGCACAAGAAAAAGTAGATATATAGTAATAACAATTAATAGGAGATAGCATAGTAAGTAATCTAATAGTATTTGTTATCATCAAAATCACAAAACTTGGGTCAAGATTTGCAATAATCTCCCTCTTTTTTATGATATCAAATATTGTTCGTAAATAACATAAAATGATTTTTGCTATTTCGTAAACTCTCCCTTACTGTTTGAATATTTGAAAATAAGGAGAGTTTATTTTAAAATAAGAGAGAAAAAAGAACACAAAAAAATAGTTCAAGAAATAAAAAGCATAAGTAACATGAACAAAAAAATAAATAAATACATAATATTAGATTACACATACATTAAGAAAAAGTACAAACAACTAACAACATGCTACTCCCCCTTTTGACATAAAAAAAAAAGAAACATCTAAACAAAGACAGCAAAATAAAAGAAACCTCACAAATCAAATACATAAAAACAATACAGACATAAGAACTAATAACAAAGTAAACAAAAAATATTAAGGATCGTCATTAGGCGGAGGCGATGGTGGTGGTGGTTGGAAGAATCCTTGAATAAAAGAGAATTTCTCTCCAAGCCAAACCTTATCATTTTTGGATAGTTGGTGCGACACTGGTATATAGTTATCAATCTGAGACTCCAACAAATCAACTCAGTGAAGTAGCATATCATACTGGGAAGGCTACTGAACAGGTGGTGGTGCTAGAGCTCGTCCTCCCTTGGCTTCTTCTAGTTAGAGATCAACATATTGAACATTTTTTCAATGAATGTTATGAAAGATGTTTAAAGAGCTACTTGAGTAGAAGGTTAGAAAGTGATCTAGCGGTGCAGGGAATTTGAAGTTGTGCTTAGATTCAAGGACAAAGGAAATTATGTGTCCTAAGGAAAGATTTGGCTTTCTTTTATGTATATGATCTCAAATGTAGGTAAGATTCTCAATATAATTAAATCAGCTACATTAAAATTAATCTCAACCTTTATGAAATAAGGGGTGAGGGATAAAAGAAGTGTAATATTTATTCAAACCCCACCATTGGAAAAGATCGAATTTAAATGGATATGTTTTATTACTCAAGCATCTTAAACTAAGGTAATGATGCGAGGAATGTGGTAGTTGAAAGTTAATTCCCAAAGGGTAGTGATAATAAGGGTCTTTTCATAGTTAGGTTTAGAAGCTAGAAGGTGAACTTTCTAGTTAGTGGTATAAAGATAGAGGAGTTCATGAAAGTCTTGCTAAGTAATTTCAACAGGCCAGGCCTGTTATTGAAATAAGGTTTTAGGGTATTACCCTTAGTATTAATTTGGATGTTGACAAAAATCTTGAAAAAAAATTCAAAATTAAAAGGGTAAGCCATAGTGAGAATGAAAGGAAAGGGTGGTGAGAGTGAAAAGATTGAGTATCTGAAAGTTTAGAAATTCATGATTTATAATCTTTAAGGGTGTAATCCCAGCAACCTTGTAATGATTGTATGCCTCTTTGTCAGCTGTTTGGGTAAAGTGAGGATCTACGGGTTGACGGGAAGAGCTTCTGATGAATGCTCTTCATCACTTTCCACTAGCAATTTTAAGGACTAAGATCTTAGGGACGAAGGAATAGAAATTGAAAAGAGTTGACTGAAGAAATTTTTTTTCCCTTCCTTTATATAAAAATTAGCCATATCATACTGTGCGATATGGTATCATACAAAATGATCGGGAGCATTCAATTCGTCTAGTCTGATGAATCAAAAAGGTGATCTTATTATATAGTATAATCAATATTATATTGATGATTAGTATAATGATGGTTGCCCCAATGAGTCAGTTTGAGTGATCATTGAATGGTCATATCATCCTATATAAATAGGAATTCGTACAATATGATATGATATTTAATATCATACTGGCCAAATTCAATTCATCCACAGCCTGGTGCCATATGGATGGTATAGTACAAAATAGGTATTTGTGTAGTATGATCACCAATAATTGATCAATTAGAGCTATTGGATGTGTTGTGAGAAGTGATGTGATACTTTACAAATATTATATAGTACTTTATGGAATTGGATAGTATAATATGAGAAATTTTTTTTTTCTAATGATCAAGTAAACTTCATAAAAAGAAAAAAAAGAATTGCAAACACAAATAACAAAATAAGAATAAAAACACTAAACAAACAACAAAAAAATACACACAAATAACAATTATGTTTTTAATATCAAAACTATCCTAATTCAAGTATGGGGTATGGTAAAGATGTCTGCACATTGGTCTCCAGTAGCTATATGGTGTTGTTTTATATCTCCGTTGGCCACATGATTTCCTATAAAATGATGCCTAATTTCTATATGCTTTGTGTAGAAGTGTTGAATTAGATTTTTAGATATGCAAATGGCACTAGTATTATCACACATGATAGAAATTGTTCCTAAAAGTAGTCCAAGATCTAGTATTTGTTGCTTAACCTATAGGAATTGATCAGCACAACTTCTTATAATAAAATATTATGTCTAAATATTACTTTCTAATAGACAAGGAAGCTAATGGTTAACCTATAAAGTAACAAGTTCCTTATGTGCTTTTCCTATCTAACCTACATCTGATAAAATCAAAGTATGAATATCCTAAGATCTAGAAGGATGAGTTATTTCTAGATTTCTAGATGCCTAGGTTTGTAGTTAATATTAGGTAATTAAGGATTCATTAAATAAAAATCATGTGAGGTTCTTTTATAACAGCCTGAACTCAAGTACAAAGTTATATACTCAACATTATATTATGTATATTGGCAGTTAAATAAAGAAGTGAACCAATTTTTCCACAATATGTCTTATAATAAACTATTTTTTCATTTGGATCCTTATCTAATAGAAGACTAGAGCTAATATGAGTATTCATAGCATTAGCATTATTTATCTCATATTGTTTAAGAATAACTTTGATATATTTTGATTGGCTAAGGAAGGTACCATCATCCCTTTACTTCACGCTAAATCTCAACAAAATGTTAAGCTCTCCCATCATGCTCATCTCAAACTCTTTACTCATTATCTTTAAAATTTCATCACAATTTTTTTTTGTGGATCAAAAGAATATATCATCGACACAAATTTGAATAATAAGAAGATATTCTTTTACTTTCAAAAGGACTACAGTGGTGTCTACACAACCCTTAACAAAGGCTTCTTTTTGGAGGAATTTGCTTAACCTTTCATACCAAACTCTAAGTACTTGTTTTAATTCATATAATGCATTTTTTAACTTAAACACATTATTAAAAAATTGAGAATTTTCAAAATTAGGGGGCTGCTTAATATATACAACTTCTTTAAATCACCCATTAAAAAAGGCACTCTTAATATACATTTGATATAACATAAATCCTCTAAAACAAATAAAGGAGGGTTGTACCCTAATGGATGGTAGTCTAGCTATAGGGGTAAAGGTTTCCTTAAAATCTACTTCTTTAATCTGATTGTACCACTTAGCTACTAATCATGCCTTATTCCTCACGACTATGCCAATGTCATTTATTTTATTTTTAAAAACTAGTACCTTCCACACTCTAGTCCTTAGGTCTTTTGATCAATTCCCATAAATCATTTCTAATAAATTAATTTAGTTCTTCTTATATTGCTAGGATCCAGAATCATTACAAGAAAATTACCCAATACTAGTGGTTTGGAAAATTTTCGGTGGTTTTCTGACAGTTTATTAACCACAAGAACAAACTGCATAAGAAATGCAAATATACAACTAATTCTTAGAGGAAAACTTTTCTGGAGATTCAAATAGCCAGAAATCAATGAACTCAAAACCAGAGGTAAACAGCCAAAAAAGTTTGGCCAAAAATTTTCGCCAACTGCCGATTTATTATCGGCTGTATTACTGGTGGTAAAAACCACTAAAGGTTTTGGCGGTGAAACTGCCGATTAGATTCAATTTATTATTGGCAGCAAAACAAAAAAAATGGCAATAACTTGATGTTGTCCGATATCAATTTTTTGGTTGCTTAATTGCTACTTAGCTACTGGAAACTAGTAGCAATTAAAAAAAATGTACAACCCTCTCTATACAAAAAATATCCACAATTACTTGCTTGCAGTTCAAAATATATATAAAATGCTTTTGACCATATGCATCCACAATTATTAGAATAGTTCTTCAAACAAATAATAATGCTTATGAAATAAATAAAGTGCATATGTTCCAAATAATAAAAAATAGTTCTTCAAATAAAAAGCAATATATATATTCCAGAATCGACATTAAATATGAAATCCATAATGCATGTGTCCCAAATACACCAAACAGTTCTTCAAACAAATAATAAGAAATAATAATAACACTAGTCATCTTTTGTGTCCTAGCTACCCTATTATTTAGGTATAGGATCTTGCTCATTTTTATTCTAAATTTTAGCTCGATATGATCATAGCTCCACTTGAATCTCAACTTAACTCTCACTCATCTCCTCTATCTCTCTTATTATGGAAACAACCCTCTGGTTAACAATTTCTTCAGCTCCACTAATAGCATAAAATGTTGAAGCAGATGCACTGCTCTAATAAGTATATGCCTACAAACATAAGCCATAAACCCTCCCCCTCTTCCTTCCTCCAACAAAATTAGGCCATGTGTGATACTTAGAATACTAGGTCGATCCTTAAGATAATCCCTCACATGTAGACTACTAACTATCCTGATGTCGTATAAAATCATCTTATAATAATAAATCCATAAAATAATTTTTTTTATTTTTTTGTATTATTCTCAAAAAATTATACTCACATGAGCCTTTCTCTCCTTCTCATCAACCCACTGAAGATAAACTTGATATTGGTGAGTCCTCGTATGCTACTCCAATGGTGTTAGCTCCAGGCCAAAATACTATTTCTTTAAATAGAAAATATAGTTAAAATAATATAAGTATATTTATTAAACAAAGAAATGATCTTTTACTAGTCATCATCTTTGTTCAGTATGAGGCACTAAACCACCGATATGAAAAGATCTTCTTAAACCCTCATAGTTAGATGATCTATTTTGTGTATTCTTCTATATTAATTTTGCGAACTTAGGGCTCGCCTAAGCTCTACTCAAATCAACACATACTCCCCCTACAATCCTTAATGGATGTTGTCTAGACTTTTTAATGTCCACGAACCTGTTCCTAAGACAAGTCGATCTTCTCCTCTCAAGGTGTGTTCTTATCATCATACCAAACTCATATAACCACCTAAAATATTTTTATAAAATATAGACATAATAAATAATATTATTACAAATGAAATAAAAAATTTTTAAGTAATGCCAAAAATATATATATGAAATTCTCTGGACCACATATCCCTAACTTCTTTTGGTTCTTCTTCCATACTAAGTAAGTATCATCATTGTATGCCATATGATGTCACGAATCTTATAGGTAGGTTTTCTTGAGGGATGAAGATGCAGGTAAATTTTTTTTATCAATAACATATAATAAAAAAATATTATAATAACTTTATAAAATAAATTGAACTTATGTATCACCCTTAGGTTCTATGTATATATACTTGTCTAATATTATTGTAGCCTCCCTATCACAAACCTCCACTTATTTAGATGGTCTATCCTAATTTGGTTGCATAGGATGTGGGTAATATTAGGGGCTATGGTAAGGAGGGTATGAATATGATGATGGAGCTATTTGTGATATTTGTTGGTGGTAATATGGATAAAATAGAGATGAGTGTGTATGGTATATAAAGAAAAATCAAGGACTCATAGAAATCGGAGGGGGAAATCCCCAAGATGGGGTGGTACTCCAACAAGAGCTAGATTTGTCAATCTCTGACCCTGCTATGTGAGGGACTTCTGCTGACGCTTAAGTGGTTATGATGGTATCTCTGGTGGAACTAATCTTTGACCCTAAACTTCATCACACTATCTAGACCTACTTGTTCCAGTTCTCAACTATTTCTTACGAGAAAACTTTAAAGTAATGGATCTATGAGAAGGATCATCACTTGAAGCCATATGTAGTAAAAAAATCAATTAGTAAATCATTATAACATATAAAAAATTAAGTTGTAATAATTACAAAGATTTGCATAAGTAGAAATAAAAAATATAGAATATAGACTGTTAAGATACAACAAACATGAAGAATTACAAAAATATTATTATAGAATGTGTAATGATTTACATATAAACATGATTTATATAATTATAATTGATTTAATAAGAGATATTTACCATAATTATTTTACTAACTTGATTTTCAAAAACTATAATACAATAAGTACATTAAAATAAATTAGTCACTTAAATTACAATAAATATGCAGAATCAAAAATATTTTTGTTTCTCTCCAAGGTATCTTCATTTTCTTCCTTATTTTCATTTAAAGAGCTTGTCAAACTATTAGCAACCTCTAATTGCATTTAAATATTATATGTTACAGTTGACATCTCATCAATTTGACCACTAAGATATTTGCTAAAATAAACTTGAACAGCTTGACTTTTTAGTATGATCAAACTTCATATATTTTCTACTATGTTTTACTTCTACTAAACCATACACAAGATGAACCCTTGTGACTCTATTCTATGTTATATCATACCATTGAAAGTTAAACAAACATACAAGATTCTCATCTTCTCCCGAGTATTGTAGCCCAAGAACCTCTTTCAGAATATCAAAATAATCATACTCATCATCTTCATGAGTATTTCCTCCAATAGAAATTACATAATTTTTAATTTTTCTTCCTTCACTCCATAGAATGTAATGGAATTTAAACCAATTATATATATATATATATATATTTGGCAGGTGTTTACTTTTTGCATTAGGCCACATGCTAGTGCTTGCAGCCCTTTATTCAAACCTTATTACAGGGATTAAGTACCTAAGAAAATTTTAAAATGTTAGGGCTTCTAGTGTTAAATAATATGTAAATAATTGAAAAGTTTGAGATTTAAGGAACATAAGATCTAAAATAAGCTGGAAATTCATTAACAACAAGTTTATCAACATCTGTAGTATCTATTATTGGTAAATTGCTTATAAAATACCAGGTGATAAATCATCCAAGTAAGAATTTAACATGATTCATTTTGCACATTATGGAAAAACTTACTCTAAAATTGTTTGGACTTAGCTTCCTCACGGTTTAACAGCACATATAAAGTCATTGTTTTTATTTTTAAATCATTGAGGAATCTTTTAACATATCTGCCATAAGTTTTTCTATGACTTCTAAAAATTGATAACACAATTTTTCTTCGACATCAAAGTTCATATTATGACCAATCTTTGTTCTTGTACTCCTTACATGAAGCTCGAAGTAGTAGGAGTTGAAGTGGATAGTTTCTTGAGATAAATCTATTTCACATATTAATCCTTGTGCTTTATTCTTAATATATTTTATCAACTTGTTCAAATATCTACTAGATGATTAAAATTATTAATTAAAATTTAAAATATTTAAGAATGTTCAAGAAAGATCTTCTCAATATGCAAAAAGTAACTTTGATGGACTGGAAAATATTCCATAAAATCAAAGAATCTAGTGTAAAATATTTATTTAACTTGCATAGGATGATTGGTATGTTCTTCTCACTCATCCATAAAGTATCTTTGATTAGTTTAAATGAACATAGGTCTTCAAAGAAAATGTTAAGCTCTGTTAACATATTCAATATGTAATCTGGTAACATATATATTATAATATATACGAGAACCTCCATAATTATGTGATAATTAAGACTTTTTAATTTAAATAATATAGAAGATTTAAGGTCTACACATCAATATAAATTTGATTCATAGTCATCAAGCATTTTTAAACCTTGAAACCACTAACATATTAATATTTTATTTTCTAATGTGAAAGAGTAAGCTGCTTTGGGCTTTATTATTTTTCCATTGTTAATTGTTACTAACTCTAGATTTATTTTCCAGCATTACTCCTTAATATCCATTCTAGCTTTCACATTATCCTTGGTCTTGCCTTTAACATCCAAAATTATATTAAAAATGATATCAAGAAAGTTCTTCTCAATGTGCATGACATCTAGATTATGCATTATCAAATTTGTGCTCCAGTATGGTAATATCAAGAAAATACTTCATTTAATCTAGTTATGTTAAACACCATATCCTAAAAATTTACTTTGATAACATTGGAAAATTAATAACTGATGAAATTTAGGATAGTCTTTGTAGTACATCATCACCACTTAATTTGGGTGGAGTAGGTGACCTTTCAACTCTATTTCTAAAGAATACATCCTTATTTCTCCTAGGTAGATGATCAACAGGAATGAACATATAATAACAATTAAATTAAATATTATTTTCTTCATGTTTTAATGTGAACAATTTAATATTCTCAATGCAGTAAGGGAAAGTTATTTTTCTTGTTGTGCTTAAGCCTGATAACATACAATTGCAATGGTTCAAAGCAATATAAATCTAAGGAGAAAATTTTGTTCGGTTGAGATGTCATATTTGAGGATGCCTTCTCATAAAAAATTAAGATCATCAATTAATGGTTATGAAAATATCAATATTTGCTGTTGGATTTTGTGGTTCAGGTATTATAATACTTAAGAACATGTACAGGGTAGTCATATACATCTTTGGTGAAAGGTTGTATGGTGTTAGTATAACTGGCCAACAAGAATACAATGAAGCTACCCGACTATATTGAATATAACCATCAGTATATAATCCCAATCATATGTTACGTGGCTCATCAAAAAATTAAGCATGCATTCGATCAAAATGTTTCCACACTTTAGCTTTTGATGGTTGAGAAAGATCACCATTTTATGATAATTTCTCCTTATTGTATCTCATATGACCTACTAAACTCATTGATGTGTAGAGCTGCTAAAGTCTTGGAATAATCATTAAATAAAATAAATGAGAATATGAAACATTTTTCTTTTGACAATGTTGGCACGTTGCAAGTTTGATAATAAACCTTTATCACATCATATTGTCAGAATAATATACATCCATTTATAAAACAATTAATTTTTTAGTTGTAAGGCATAACTTGGAAACTAATCTTATTATTCAATAAATATCTAGGGATTAAATTATCCACTGGATTTATTTTCTTGAGAAGACTAATGAAGTCATTAAAATAGTCACTAATAATATTATATTCTTTTTTGAATCTTAACATCCTATCAATAACTGATAATTTTGAATGAGTTATGCAACCATCAGAAATTGATTTTTGCATAACATGTAATTCAAAGATTTTTTTTTTTGCTTTTGGGTTTGGTGGTTCTTCCATACTATGTTGCAAATCTATTTTTCAAGGCTTATGTTTTGATGATTGACAAACACTATTTCTCTTGGACTGCTTGTTGCTTCTAACTTTTCAGGAATCAAAGATCGGACGATCAAGAAGAAGCCAGTTCAGGATTGCGTAGGTTTAGGGTTGAGTCAATCTGTATTTTTATTTTTTCACTTCTTGAGTTTACTTTAAAGGTCAAAGAGACTGATGCTAAGTAACCCTTCACACCCACACTTGAGAGACTTAGAATTTCTGCTTTTACTCATATCGGCCAGGACGATTTTTTGATCGGCCTGGACGATCAGCTCAAAATAGAAAGTCTAAATAAGGATTCTTAATTAAGGCAGCCGTCATTAACATATCGTCCTGGACGATACATTTATAAGCCAGGACGATAAGCTCAAAACAGAAAGAAGTTGCCACCATAGACAATTAAGGTATACTGTATTTTTAAATTATCGGCGAGGACGATCCTAGATCGGCCTGGACGATATTCACAAATTATGCCATAATTGTTCAAGAAATCAAGGGAGTAATTAAGGATGATTGATACGATCATATCGTCCTGGATGATCGCAGGATCGGACAGGACAATCCAGTCAAAAACCTTAAGTTACTTCAGGACGATAAGTATCGACCAGCTCGTATCCAGGGCTATTGTCAGGACGATTTTTCTCTGATTTGAACTGATCAGCCAGGACAATCGTGAGATCGGCCTGGACGATCAAGCCAATTTTCAATCGTCTTGTTTTGCATCCAGGGCTATGCTCTGACCGATCTTCATTGATTTGTACTGATCGGCCAGGCCGATGTCCATATCGGCCTGGACGATATAGTTGGCAACTTGCAATTAATGAGCTCCTTTGAAGCTCTTCTATTTAAGAGCTCTTGTTCAACATTTTTTTTAAGACCTTTGGCTGCTGCCTTGACCTGAGAAGACCTTGAGGAGAGAAAGAGAGAGAGGGAGAGAGAGAGGATCTTATGAGGGGGAGTTTGTGAGGTGATTCACAAGGGTTGCTTCAAGGATCGCTCTACTTATTCTTCGTCAAGAGTTTCTCGTCCGTGGAAGGGTCGGTAGAGGTAAGGAGTTTTTCTTTTGGTTTTGGTTCACTGCCAGCTTCAGGAAGAAGCAAAAGGAGGTAGGTTCTCTGCCTTGCCGGGGTGGCAAAAAGGAGGTTCTTGTGAGGGCTTCTCCGCCTAGCTATGGGGGATAAAGGAGAGTCACGTTTTGTAGTGCAATACTTGGAGGGTGCCTCCAAGGAGTGGACGTAGGTCGAGTCGACCGAACCACTATAAATTTCTGTGTTCTTTTTCTTGCTTCCGCACTTTTAAATTCCGCATTTAGTTCTGTGGTGTTATTTAGTTTATGCAATTTTCTTTCTTTGTGAAAAGAGTTTTTAAAATACCAATTCACCCCCCCTCTTGGTTAGCTTAGGACTAAGTTTATAGGGCTTAACATCCCTAACAAACTTTCAAGTGGTATCAGAGCGGGATTCGAAAATTAAAGTTTGAAAACTTTTTGAATTTGATCCATGGCTAACATTGGGAATCGTAACACTACGGAAGGGTATTCTTTTACCCGACCTCCTCTGTTTGATAACCTACCTTTTGATTTTTGGAAAACTTGCATGTCAACTTTTTTACAATCTACTGATTATCGCATGTGGATGTTTATTCAAGAAGATTATTCTCCACCTTCTCGTGAATTTAATGATGTTAAAACTGAAGTTGCTTTTACTGAATGGACTTTTGATGAACGAGATTTAGCTCAATTAAATGAGAAAAGTTTGAACTGTTTTTTCTGTGCTTTGAAATCTAAAGATTACATGCGTGTTTCAACTTGCAAAACTGGTAAAGAAATTTGGGATAAATTGTGCATCACTTATGAAGGTACTCATGAAGTTAA
Source organism: Dendrobium huoshanense (assembly GCA_016618105.1). NCBI lineage: Eukaryota > Viridiplantae > Streptophyta > Magnoliopsida > Asparagales > Orchidaceae > Dendrobium > Dendrobium huoshanense. The sequence goes on from CM028355.1 coordinate 17,444,972, forward strand.
ACAATCCCGTTTGAACTTTCTCTTGCATGACTACGAACTTTTTTGTATGAAACCTCATGAATCGATTTCTGACATGTACACTAGGTTTACTCAGATAGTTACTTCATTGCATTCACTAGGAGAGGAACATTCGAATTATGAAAAAGTTAACAAGATTTTGAGATGCTTGCCTTCATCTTATGATGCAAAAATCATTGCAATCACTGAATCTAAAGATTTGAACACCTATTCTATTGATAACTTACTTGGCTCACTCATTGCTTACGAGCAAGGGGTGAATCAAATAAATGTTGATGCAGGTGAAAAGAAAAAGGAGAAAACAATTGCATTGAAGGCTCACAAATCGGATTCTGAATCTTTCGGGTCTGAAAGTGATGAAATTGCCTTCATCACAAGGCAATTTAAAAGCTTTCTAAGGAAGAAACAAAAGCATCATCAAAGTTGGAGAAAAGGTAAGGATCACAAACATGTTAAAGAATCTTCTGATGTTGTTTGTTTTGAATGCAAGAAGCCTGGACATGTGAGAACCGATTTCCCTACGCTTAGAGATCGATCAAGCAAAGAAAAAGGTGAGGAGAAAGCTAAGTCTAGGAAGGGCAAAAAACAAAGGAGCTTTTGGGCAGAATCTGGTACTAACTCCTCTGAAACTGAACCAGAGGAAGAAACTACAAACTTGTGTTTTGTGGGAAAATATCAAAGTGATCAAGAAGAGGTATGTGAACTTTCCTACGATCAACTTCTTGAAGTTTCAGAAAAAATTCATGCATCATATAGGAAATTAAAGAAAACTCATGCTAGCTTGAAATTAGAATTCTTAAATCTACAAAAAGAGCATGAAATTTTGATTAAAGACCATCAAACAATTAATTCAAATCACATGGCTTTACTTGATGAATTTGATGAGTTAAATAAAAATCATGGTGAGTTAGTTGAAGAGCATGATGCATTGAAAATATCACACACAACTCTTGAATCTGATTTTAAGAAGTCAAAGGAGATAGAGAAAAATTTGAGGATTGAAAATGAAGTTTTAAAAAGCACAAACTTGAAGTTTCAAAATGATTTAGAAGCATATAAGAAAACTAGGATGACTGCTACTTTTAATCAATTGCCAAATCCTAGGAAGAGGCATTATAACTCAAATCACTTAAGAAATCCCTTTCCTGGAGTTAGATGTTTTTCATGTGGCATGTTAGGACACATCTCACACACTTGCACGATTCACCATAGTACACATTGGGTGTGGAGACCTAAGGTGCATGATCCACATCATATCACACATACATTACATTCTTCTCTTCATAAGAAGGAACCCAAACCTGCTTGGGTTCCTAAATCTAACATATGATAATTTTGCAGGAGGGCTCTCACGAAAGACCTCGTGAGAGTATGTGGTACCTGGACAGTGGATGCTCTCGACATATGACTGGTGATGCTAGCCAGTTTGTTGTACTATAGTCCAGGACTGGAGGCAAGGTTACTCTTGGAGATAACACCACCAGGAAGGTGATAGGAGCAGGTATAATCGGTAATTCCAATAAACTTATGATTGAAAATGTTTTTCTTGTAGATGGATTGAAACAAAACTTCCTCAGCATCAGTCAATTCTGTGACAAAGGCTTCATCGTGCAATTCTTCACGGATTCATGCATTGTAAGTTTAAGTAACAACACTATTTTACAGGGAAAGAGGGTCAACAATGTCTATATGCTTGATTTAAATAACATTGAATGTGCTGCTTCTTTTTGCTTAAAAACTGTGATTGATGATTCTTGGTTATGGCACAGGAGGCTTTGTCATGATAGTATGAAAACCCTTAGGAAAGTGACCCAAAAGGACCTAGTTATAGGTGTCCCCGAACTTAAGTTTACAAAAGACCACCTTTGTGATGCCTGTCAACTAGGAAAGCAAGTCCACTCCTCTTTTCACCCCATTAAGGACATTAGCACCTCTAGACCTTTAGAAGTCCTTCACATGGATTTGTTTGGACCCATTAGCACTGCTAGTTTGGGAGGGAAAGTCTATGGTTTTGTGATTGTTGATGACTACTCAAGGTTCACTTGGACTAGATTTCTTTCACATAAAAATGAGTCTTTTGAGGAGTTTAAAACTTTTTCTACTTGGATTCAGAAGAAGCTAGGTTGTGAGATTTTGACCATCCATAGTGATCATGGGGGAGAGTCTGAAAATGAAAGATTTGGAGATTTTTGTGAGGACAAGGGGATTAGCCATAATTTTTCAGCCCCTAGGACCCCTCAGCAAAATGGGGTGGCTGAAAGGAAGAATCGGACCTCGGTGGAAGCCGCTAGAGCCATGCTTGCTGAGTATTCATTTCCAAAATACTTTTGGGCTGAAGCTGTTAACACAGCTTGTTATATGTTGAATAGGGTGAATGTTAGAGCCAAATTAGAAAAGACACCCTATGAGATCCTTAAGGGTAGGACACCCAATCTTTCCCACCTTCATGTCTTTGGTTGTAAGGTTTTCATTCACAACAATGGGAAGTCTCACTTGGGAAAATTTGATTCTAAATTTGATGAAGGAGTATTTTTTGAATATTCTAGTGTTGGGAAGTCTTTTAGGGTGTTTAACAAAAGAATTTTGTTGGTGGAAGAAACAACCCATGTAGTTTTTGATGAGTTTGATCCTAAGAAACATTGAATAGAAGATGATGATGTTGGAGAGATTACAAGTGGGTTAGAAAATTTGGGGAAGGAGAATGAGCTTCTAAGTAATAGAGGAGTAGAAGGAGTCACTCAAGGAGTAGAAAATTTTGATGAAAGGGGAGAAACTTCACACACTTTGCCTAGAGATTGGAGATACTCTACTAGTCATCCCAAGGATTTGATCTTAGGAGACCCTTCTAGTGGAGTTAAGACTAGACATGGACTTAGGAAGGAGGTGAACCACTCTGCCTTTATTTCTATGACTGAACCCACCACCATTAACCAAGCCCTTTCTGATGAGTTTTGGATTTTAGCAATGCAAGATGAGTTGAATCAATTTGTTAGGAATGATATTTGGGAACTTGTGGAAAGACCTAAAGGACAAAGTGTAGTTGGAACAAAGTGGGTCTTTAAGAACAAAGTGAATGATTCAGGAGTGGTGGTAAGAAATAAAGCAAGATTGGTGGCTAAGGGGTACAATCAAATAGAAGGAATAGACTTTGAGGAGGCTTTTGCCCCTGTAGCTAGATTGGAAGCCATTAGAGTGCTATTAGCCTTTGCCTGTTATAAAGGATTTAAGCTTTTCCAAATGGATGTCAAGAGTGCCTTTTTAAAAGGGAAAATAAAAGAAGATATTTTTGTAGAACAACCTCCAGGTTTTGAGAGTTCTCAATTTCTAAATCATGTGTTTAAATTAAAAAAGGCTTTGTATGGTTTAAAGCAGGCACCTAGAGCTTGGTATGAGAGGCTTAGCACATTCTTACTAGAGAGAGAGTTTGTCAAGGGGAGCGTAGACACCACCCTTTTTCTTAGAAGAGTTGGAGATGATTTACTCATTGCTCAGATTTATGTTGATGATATACTTTTTGGATCCTCTAATAAAAAATTATGTGATGATTTTTCTAAAACAATGAGTAGAGAGTTTGAGATGAGTTTGATGGGAGAGTTGTCCTACTTTTTGGGGTTTAGCATAAAACAATTAGAAGATGGAACTTTTCTAAATCAAACAAAATACATAAAGGACATTTTGAAGAAATATGAGATGGACAAAGCCAAGCCAATTAACACTCCCATGACTTCTAGTGCTCCATTGAATAAGGACCCAAGTGGTAAGTCTGTTGATCAGAAGAAGTATAGAGGCATGATTGGATCTTTACTTTACTTGACTGCAAGCCGACCTGACATCATGTTCAGTGTTTGCCTTTGTGCTAGGTTTCAAGCTGACCCTAAGGAATCCCACATGACTGCTGTTAAGAGGATTTTTAGATATCTTTTGGGGACACAAAGATTAGGAATTTGGTACCCTAGACATAGCACTTCTTTTGAGATTATTGGTTTTTTTTACTCTGATTTTGCAGGATGCAAGGTGAATAGAAAAAGCACTTCTGGAACTTATCAATTCATTGGACAATCTTTGGTCTCTTGGTCTAGTTGGAAGCAAAACTCTGTTGCACTTTCCACTGCTGAAGCTGAATACATTGCTCTTGGAAGTTGTGTGGCCCAAGTTCTTTGGTTGAAACAATAGGTATTGGATTTAGGATTACATCTAAGTACCATCTCAATCTTTTGTGATAATACTAGTGTCATATGCATCTCTAAGAATCCTATCCAACATTCAAGGACTAAACACATTGACATTAGGCATCACTTCATTAGAGATCATGTGACTAAGGGAGACATTGAGTTACACCATGTGACAACTGAAAATCAACTGGCGGACATCTTTACTAAACCACTGTCCTTCGATACTTTCAGCTCTTTAAGGACCAGGTTGGGTGTGATTGACATTAATGCATGAAACCTTTTTTTTTCTTTTGTTTTTCTTTTTATCTTCTTTTGTTTTTGTTTCCTTTTTGTTGCTTTAGCTTTTTTTTGTCTCTCTTTTCTTAGTTTTCAAAAAAAAAAAAACATCGCTAATATGATACTATATTCCTTGTCCTTGCCTTTGGAAATTTGTAGTCAATATGTTTCTATCTACTCAATCTCTTAGATTGTAGGAATATTTTGTGATTGTGTCTCTTTCTCTAACCTATTTTAGTGGCATAGTTTTCTTTTCTAATAAAAAATCTATCTCAAGTTAAAGATTGTTTATGGAATTGAGATCTTTTCTTAAGCTTGCTTAAGCAAATCTATCTTATACTTATAATGTTTAAAGTCTTTTTGTCACATCAAGATTTCTCGTTACTATTGTCCTTAAGTATTAATTCTGCTTGTGGTAACTCTTCCTTATGTTAGAGAGAGTGCTCATATTCTCTAATATCTGAGAAGATATATTCACAACTTTGTTTTTAAAAGGTTATAAAAGAGAATATAGCTTGCAAAAACAAAAAAAAAATTTGGCCAATGATGCCAACAAAAGATGCACAAAGACGCCAAAAATTGAAAAATCTATAAAAAGATACGCAAAGCGCCATGAAATTGATAAGAGGCATAAAATGAGCCCACTCAAAAGCAAGCTACTCTCCCTTTTTAAATCTTTTAAAACCTAGAAGTGTTGGTTTTCAAAGGCTTGACTTCGATGATTTTGCGATTGTGACAAATTCACTTTACTTCATTATTTTATATAATGTTTTTTTAAGCCAAGTAATGGGTGGATTCTTTTTCTCATATCCAATTAATTTCTTGAGTTAGGTCATTGATTTCAAAAGATGATTCTACCCTAAGAGAACGTCTGAGCTAAGGGTAACCATGATCGGATATTCTACTATTCTATAGATTGAAGAGCTTATTAACACATTAACTCACAAATTTTTAAATCAATCACATGGAATACTATATCATGTTCATGCCTTGGTTTAAAACAAAAAAAAAAAACAAAAAAATCTCTTTTGCTTTGCTTTCTTGTACCTTCCTTTTTGATATGTCAAAAGGGGGAGAAGTTTATGAGGTTATTTTTTCATCAATCTTGAATTTTTGCTATTAACTATTTTTCGTAGTGTTTTGCCATCATCAAAAAGGGGGAGATTGTTGTAAATCTATTTTTCATGGCTTATGTTTTGATGATTGACAAACACTGTTTCTCTTGGACTGCTTGTTTCTTCTAACTTTTCAGGAATCAAAGATCGGATGATCAAGAAGAAGCCAGTTCAGGATTGCGTAGGTTTAGCGTTGAGTCAGTCTGTATTTTTATTTTTTCACTTCTTGAGTCTACTTGTAATGGTCAAAGAGACTGATGCTAAGTAACCCTTCACACACACACTTGAGAGACTTAGAATTTCTGTTTTTACTCATATCGGCCAGGACGATTTTTTGATCAACCTGGACGATCAGCTCAAAACAGAAAGTCTAAATAAGGATTCTTAATTAAGGCATCCGTCATTAACATATCGGCCTGGACGATACGTGTATCGGCCAGGACGATAAGCTCAAAACAGAAAGAAGTTGCCGCCATAGACAATTAAGGTATACTGTATTTTTAAATTATCAGCCAAGACGATCCTAGGATCGGCCTAGACGATATTCACAAATTATGCCATAATTGTTCAGGAAATCAAGGGAGTAATTAAGGATGATTGATACGATCATATCGTCCTGGACGATCGCAGGATCGGTCAGGACGATCCAGTCAAAAACCTTAAGTTACTTCAGGACGATAAGTATCGGCCAGCTCGTATCCAGGGGTATTGTCAGGACGATTTTCCTCTGATTTGAATTGATCGGCCAGGACGATCGTGAGATCGGCCTAGACGATCAAGCCAATTTTTAATCATCCTGTTTTGCATCCAGGGCTATGCTCTGGCAGATCTTCATTGATTTGTACTGATCGGCCAGGCCGATGTCCATATCGGCCTGGACGATATAGTCGTCAACTTGCAATTAATGAGCTCCTTTGAAGCTCTTCTATTTAAGAGCTCTTGTTCAACATTTTTTTAACACCTTTGGATGCTGCCTTGACCTGAGAAGACCTTGAGGAGAGAAAGAGAGAGAGGGAGAGAGAGAGGATCTTGTGAGGGGGAGCTTGTGAGGTGATTCATAAGGGTTGCTTCAAGGATCGCTCTGCTTGTTCTTCGTTTAGAGTTTCTCATCCGTGGAAGGGTCGGTAGAGGTAAGGAGTTTTGCTTTTGGTTTTGGTTCTCTGCCAGCTTCAGGAGGAAGCAAAAGGAGGTAGGTTCTCTGCCTTGCCGGGGTGGCAAAAAGGAGGTTCTTGTGAGGGCTTCTCCGCCTAGCTGTGGGGGCTAAAGGAGAGTCACGTTTTGTAGTGCAATACTTGGAGGGTGCCTCCAAGTTGTGGACGTAGGTCGAGTCGACCGAACCACTATAAATTTCTGTGTTCTTTTTTTTGCTTCCGCACTTTTAAATTCCGCATTTAGTTCTGTGGTGTGATTTGGTTTATGCAATTTTCTTTCTTTGTGAAAAGAGTATTTAAAATACCAATTCACCATCCCTCTTAGTTAGCTTGAGACTAAGTTCATAGGGCTTAACATCCCTAACAAACTTTCATACTAGCCCTTAAATTAAGACATGTTGTATCAAAAATAAGTTCTTCAATACAATCTACTCATTTTTTCTTCATCAAATCTATTGAAAGTTCTGGATGGATGAATATGAATATCTCTATGTAGCTCGTACTTTCCATGTGAGGTCAAAATCATAATTGATGATGAAACTACCATTTAATAATGGCGGTTTAACCCAAAAATACCACTAGTATTCATTAAATTTCTAGTTGTGAATTCATCGCATATGACTTGATTTATGTTGGTGGGTTCTATCATGGAGATAGAAATATAGAATGAGTAACCTCCTTCCTAATCCATGATTAGTTCTAATTCCTTCAGATGGGTTCCAAGGATAAGTTCTCTAAGATGACTAGAAAAATATCTCCATTCTCTAGTTAAAGCCTTCTAGGATTCTAATTTATCCCTAAAGTTAATGGCTTCAACCACTTAGATGACCTCTACTTCTTCCTCTTCTGGTCTATATTAAGAGTTTCTATCATATTCATTAAATACAATATGGGTAGATTCTTCTACTATTAAGGTCCTCTTATTGAAAATTCTATTGGACTTACCTACAAATGAATAACCTAAGAAGTCTCCTTCTTTAGGTTTTGGATCAAATTATCATAGAGATAATTTTCCATTAATCAAGATAAAATATCTACAATTAAAGACATGCAAGTGGGAAATATTGGGTATCTTACCCTTTGATGCCAAGAGAGTATCTTATTTAACTTGGATCTAATGTTCACCCTATTTAAAACATAATAAACAGTACTTACTACTTCTGCTCAAAAGTATATAGGCAGAGAATATTAAGCTAATATTGTCCTAACAGCTTATACTAAAGTTCTATACTTTCTCTCAGCTATTCCATTCTACTGAGGGTCATTGGGACATAAATGTTGCATATTCAGGTCTATGAACTATGTTTTGATGATTGGCAAACACTCTTACTTGTCTTAGACTGTCTTTTACTACTAACTTTTCAGGAATCAAAGATCAGACGGAAAAACAGAGCCAGCTCAAGAATGGGTAGATTAGGGTTGAGACAGTCTGTATTTTTATTTTTCTCTTCTTTAGTCAATTGTAATCTTTGGTGTGGCTGATGCAAAGTAACCCTACACACACACACACACTTGAGAGACTTAGAATTCTTGTTTTTACTCATATCGGCTCGGACGATATTTACATCGTGTTGGATGATCTAGCTTAAAATAGAAAATCTAATCAGGGGTTCTTAATTAAGGCAGCCATCATTAGCAAATCATCCTAGATGATACTTGTATCGGCCATGATGATAGGCTCAAAACAAAAAGAAATTGTCACCATAAACAATTAAGGTATTCTGTACTTTTGGTAATCGGCCATGACGATCTCGGATCACCCTGGATGATATTCATAATTATGCCTTAATTGATCAGACAATCAAAGAGATAATTAAGGATGATTGATACGATTATATCATCCTGGATGATTGCAAGATCAGCCGGGATGATCTATTCTAAAATCCTTAGTTGCTTCTGGACGATAAATATCGGCCAATACAAATTCAGGGCGATGTACTAGACGATCTGGATCGGACAACTTAAATTCAGAGCGATGCTCTGGACGATTTTCCTCCGATTTGAACTGATTAGCCTGGATGATCGTTATATCATCCTGTATGATCAAGCCAATTTTCAATCGTCTAGTTTGCATTCAGGGCGATGCTCTGGCCGATCTCATGGGATTTGTATTGATCGGCCAGGATGATTCATATATCGTCCTGGATGATATAGTCGACAACTTTCAATTAATGAGCTCCTTTGAAGCTCTTCTATTTAAGAGCTATTGTTCAATATTTTTTAACATCCTTGGCTACTGTCTTGACCTGAGAAAACTTAAAGGAGAGAGAGAGGGAGAGAGAGAGAGAGAGAGGATCTTATGAGGGGGAGCTTGTGAGGGGATTCACAAGGGTTGCTCCAAGCATTATTCCACTTCTTCTTCTCTAGAGTCTCTTGTCCTTGGAAGGGTTGGGAGAGGTAAGTTTCACCAAGTGATCGAGGTTCTCTGCCTGCTTCAGGAGGAAGCAAAAGGAGGAAGGTTCTCTGCCTTGCCGGGTGTGGCAAAAAGAGGTGTTTATAAAGGCGTCTCCGCATAGCTGTGGGGGCTAAAGGAGATTCACGTTTGTAGTACAATACTCAGAGGGCGCCTCCGGGGAGTTGACGTAGGTCGAGTTGATGTAACCACTATAAACCCTTGTGTACTTGTTTTTTACTTCTTCCGCATTTTATTTTCTTCCGCTCTTATTTTTGTGGTGATCTGGTTTGTATTCGTGCTTTACTTAAATAAATTTTTAAACACCAAGTCACCCCCCCCCCCCTTTTGGTTAGCATTGGGACAGTTCTATAGGGCTTAACATCCCTAACGAACTTTCAAGTAGTATTAGAGCGCGATTCATAAAAACTAAGTTTGAAAACTTTTTGAATTTTAATCCATGGTTAACTTTGGGAATTATAATACACCGGAAGGGTACTCTATTACCCGACCACCACTTTTTGATAATATCCCATTTGATTTTTGGAAAACTCGCATATCTACGTTTTTACAATCTACTTATTATCGCATGTGTATGCTTGTTATGGATGGTTACACACCTCCAACTGGTAAACTTAACGCCATTACTGTTCCACGTCCTTTTACTGAATGGAATTTAAATGATAGGGATTTGGCTCAATTAAATTCAAAATGTCTTAATTGCTTTTTCTGTGCTTTAAAATCAGAAGACTACATGCGTGTTTCCAGTTGCAAAACTGATAAAGAAATTTGGGATAAATTGTGTATCACTTATGAAGGCAGTAATGAAGTTAAACAATCCCGTTTAAACATTCTCTTGCATGACTACGAACTTTTTCATATGAAACCTCATGACTCAATTTTTGAAATTTATACGAGATTTATTCATATTGTTACTTCTTTGCATGCCTTAGGAAGAGAACTTTCGAACTTTGAAAAAGTAAATAAGATTTTATGATGCTTGCCTCTTTTGATGCTAAAATCACTGCTATAACTGAATCTAAGGATTTGAACGCTTATTTGATTGACAACTTACTTGGCTCACTCATTGCTTACGAGCAAGGGGTGAATCAAAGACATCTTGATGCAGGTGAGAAAAAGAAAGAGAAAATAGTGGCACTAAAGGCACACAAATCTGACTCTGATTCTTTCGGGTCTAAGAGCGATGAAGTTGTCTTCATCTTAAGGCAATTCAAAAACATTCTAAGGAAGAAGCAAAAGCATCATTGGAGAAAAGATAAGGATAAAAAATATTCTAAAGGATCTTCTGATGTTGTCTGTTATGAATGTAGGAAACCCGAACATGTGAGAGCTGATTGTCCTACACTTGAAGATCACTCAAGCAAAGGAAAGGGTGAGGAGAAACCCAAGTTTAGGAAGGACAAGAAAAGACTCGAAAAGGCATTTTGGGCGGATTCTGCATCGGATTCATCTGAAACGGAATCAGAAGATGAGACAACAAAATTGTGCTTGATGACAGACGATCATCTTGATCAAGAAGAGGTATGTGAACTTTCCTACGATCAACTTCTTGAAGTTTCTGAAAAAATTCATGCTTCATATAGGAAACTCAAGAAAACACATGCAAGCTTAAAATTGAAATTTTTGGAGTTACAAAAAGAGCATGTAATTATGACTAAAGATCACTCAACCATTGATTCAAATCATATGGCTCTACTTGATGAATTTGATGAGTTAAACAAAAAGTGTTGTGAATTAATTGAAGAGCATGAGTCACTAAAAGTCACACACACCTCACTTGAATCTGATTTTAAAAAGTCTAAAGAGATAGAGAAAAATTTGAGGATTGATAATGATGCCCTATAATTTACTAACTTGAGGATTCAAAATGAATTGGATACATTTAAGAAAACTAGGATGACACCAACACTTGATCAAAAGCTAAAACCTAAGAAGAGACATTATAAATCAAACCATTTAAGAAATCCTTTTCCAGGTGTTAGATATTTTTCATGTGGCATGCTAGGACACATCTCACACACTTGCATTGTTCACCATAGTACTCATTGGGTGTGGAGACTCAAGGTGCATGATTCACAGTATACCACACATGTATTGTATTCTACCTTTCATAAGAAGGAACACAAACTTGCTTGGGTTTATAAATCTAACATTTGATAAATTTGAAGGTGGGCTCTGACAAAAGGCCTCATGAGAGTATATGGTACTTGGACAGTGGTTGCTCTTGACATATGACTGGTGATGCCAATCAATTTGTTTCGCCGAAGTCCAGGACTAGAGGCAAGGTTACTCTTGGAGACAACACCACCAAGAAGGTGGTAGGCGCAGGTATAATTGGTAATTCCAAGAATCTTATGATTGAAAATGTTTTGCTTGTAGATGGATTGAAGCACAACCTGCACAGCATTAGTCAACTCTGTGACAAAGGCTTCATCATGCAATTCTTTGCAAATTCATGCATTGTAAGTTTAAGTAACATCACTATTTTGCAGGGAAAGAGGATTAACAACGTCTACATGCTTGATTTAAATAATATTGAATGTGCTGCTTCATTTTTCTTAAAAATAGTGATTGATGATTCATGGTTGTGGCACCGGAGACTATGTCATGCAAGTATGAAAACCCTTAGGAAAGTGACCCAAAAAGACCTAGTTAGAGGTGTCCCCAAACTCAAGTTTTCAAAAGACCACCTTTGTGATGCCTGTCAACTAGGAAAGCAAGTCCACTCCACCTTTCACCCCACTAAGGAAATTAGCACCTGTAGACCTTTAGAAGTACTTCACATGGATTTGTTTGGACCCATTAGCACTGCCAGCTTGGGAGGGAAAGTCTATGGTTTTGTGATTGTTGATGACTACTCAAGGTTCACTTGGACTAGATTTCTTACTCATAAAAATGAGTCTTTTGAGGAGTTTAAAACATTTTTTATTTGGATTCAGAAAAAGCTAGGTTGTGAGATCTTGACTATCCATAGTGATCATGGGGGAGAGTTTGAGAATTAAAGATTTGGAGATTTTTTTGAGGACAAGGGGATTAGCCCTAATTTCTTAGCTCCTAGGACCCCTCAGCAGAACGGAGTAGCTGAAAGGAAGAACCAGACCTTGGTGGAAGCCGCTAGAGCCATGCTTGCTGAGTATTACTTCCAAAATACTTTTGGGCTGAAGCGGTAAACACAGCTTGTTATGTGTTGAATAGGGTGAACGTTAAAGCCAAATTAGAATAGACACCCTACGAGATCCTTAAGGATAGGACACCCAATCTTTCCCACCTTCATGTCTTTGGTTGTAAGGTTTTCATTCACAACAATGGGAAGTCTCACTTGGGAAAATTTGATCCTAAATCTGATGAGTGTTCTTGGGATATTATAGTTTTTGGAAGTCTTTTAGGGTGTTTAACAAGAGAACTTTAGTGGTGGAAGAGACTACCAATGTGGTTTTTGATGAATCTAATCCTAAAAGCATCGAGTTGAGGATGATGATGATATTGGAGAGATTACTAGTGGAGTAGAAAATTTGGAGAAAGAAGTAGGTCACCAAAACTTAGAAGGAGTAGGAGATGTCACCCAAGGAGTAGAAAATTTAGATCTGGAGGAAAGGGTTGGACCTTCTCAAACCTTACCTAGAGATTGGAGATACTCTATAAGTCACCCCAAGGATTTGATCTTTGGAGACCCTTCTAATGGAGTTAAGACTAGACATGGACTTAGGAAGGAGGTGAACCACTCTACCTTTATATCAATGACTGAACCCACCAACATAAACCAAGCCCTTACTGATGAGTTTTGGATTTTAGCCATGCAGGAGGAGTTGAACCAATTTGTTAGGAATGAAGTTTGGGAGCTTGTAGAATGACCTAAGAGACAAAGTGTAGTTGGGACAAAGTGGGTCTTTAAGAACAAGGTGAATGATTCAGGAGTGGTGGTTAGGAATAAAGTAAGATTGGTATATAAGGGGTATAACCAAATAAAAGGGATAGATTTTGAGGAGACATTTGCCCCTGTAGCTAGATTGGATGATATTAGAGTGCTACTAGCCTTTGCCTGTTATAAAGGATTTAAGCTTTATGAAATGAATGTCAAGAGTGCCTTTTTGAATGGAGAAATAAAAGAGGATGTGTTTATAAAACAAGCCCAAGGTTTTGAGAGTTCCGAATTTCAAAATCATTTTTTTAAATTATAAAAGGCTTTGTATGGTTTAAAGTAGGCACTAAGAGCATGGTATGAGAGGCTTAGCACATTTTTACTAGAAAGGGAGTTTGTTAAGGGGAGCATAGACACCACCCTTTCTCTTAGAAAAATTGGAGATGATTTACTCATTGTTCATATTTATGTGGATGATATACTCTTTAGATCTCCTAATAAAAAAACTTTGTTATGAGTTCTTTAAGACAATGAGTAGAGAGTTTGAGATGAGTAGGATGGGAGAGTTGTCTTATTTTGTGGGGTTTAGCATAAAATAATTGGATGATGGAATCTTTCTTAATCAAACAAAATACATAAAGGACATTTTGAAGAAGTAAGAGATGGATAAATCTAAACCAATTAATACTCCCATGACTTCTAGTGTTCCATTGGATAAGGACCCAAGTGGTAAGTCTGTTGATCAGAAGAAATACAGAGGCATGATTGGATCTTTACTCTACTTGATTGCGGGCCGACCCGACATAATGTTTATTGTTTGTCATTGTGCTAGATTTCAAGCCGACCCTAAAGAATCCCACTTGATTGCTGTTAAGAGAATTTTTAGATATCTTTTGGGGACCCAAAGCTTAGGGATTTGGTATCCTAGACACAGCACTTCTTTTGAGATTATTGGATTTTCTGACTCTGATTTTGTAGGATGCAAGGTGGATAGAAAAAGTACTTTAGGAACTTGTCAATTCATAGGACAATCTTTGGTCTCATGGTCTAGTAGGAAGCAAAATTCTATTGCACTTTCCATTGCTGAAGCTGAGTACATTGCTCTTGGAAGTTGTGTGGCCCAAGTCCTTTGGTTGAAACAACAAGTATTCGATTTAGGATTACCTATAGGCACCATCTCAATCTTTTGTGACAACACTAGTGCCATATGCATCTCTAAGAATCCTATCAAACATTCAAGGACTAAGCATATTGACATTAGGCATCACTTCATTAGAGACCATGTGACTAAAGGATACATTGAGTTACACCACGTGACAACTGAAAATCAACTGGCTGACATCTTTACTAAACCACTGGCCTTCGACACTTTCAGCTCTTTAAGGACCAGATTGGGTGTGATTAACATAACTGCATAAACTTGATCTTCTATTTGCTTCACTTGGTTTTTGTTCTTTCTCTTTTAAGTTGCTTTTCCTTTTTTCTCTTTGTTTTCTTTTATTTTTTTTTGTTTGAATTGGCTTACTTTTTTTTTCTTTATTAATTTTTTAGCTTTCAAAAAATCATCGCTGAAATGATATTGTATGCCTTGTCCTTGCTTTTGAGAATTTGTAGTCAATGTTTTACATCTCTTAATCTATTAGATGGTAAAAATATTTCATTGATTGTGTCTCCTTCTCTAACCTATTTTAGTGGCACAGTTTTCCTTTCTAATCAAAAATCTACTTCAAATTAAAGATTGTGTATGAAATTAAGATCTTTTCAAAACTTGCATAAGCAAATCTATCTTGTATTTATAATGCTTAAAGTTTTTTGTCATATCAAGATTCCTCGTTACTCTTGTCATTGGTTATTGATTCTATTTTGTGGATAGTTCTTCTCTATGTTAGAGAGAGAGCTCCTATTCTCTAATATCTAGAATATATACTCACAACTAAGAAGTATTTTTTAAGAGATTGAAAAAGAAAATTTAGCTTGCAAAAATAAAAATAAAAAGGCCAATGACGACAAATTGAAAAGAAAAAGTATATACACAAAAGTGTATCAAAAATCAAGATGCTCAAAGAGCCAATCAAAGTGACAAAAGGCATAAAATGAGCCCACTAAAAGGCAAGCTATTCTCTTTTTTTCAAATATTTTAAAACTTAGAAGTTTTCATGTATCAAAGACTTGATTTCAATTATTTTATGATTGTGATAAATTTACCGTGGTTCATTATTCTACAAGATATTTTTTTTCTTAAACCAAGTGATGAATGGATTCCTTTTTTTCTCATATCCAATTAATTTTTTGAATTAGGTCATTGATTTCAAAAGACGATTCTACCCTAAGAGAAAGTCTGAGCTATGGGTAATCATGATAAGATATTCTATCATTCTTTGGATTATTGATGTTGTTAACTCATTAACTTACAAGTTTTTAAAATCAATCACATGGAATACTACATCATCTTCATGCCTTGGTTAAGAAAAAAATGTCTTGTGGGTTGCTTTTGTTCTTGATTCCCTCCTTTTTGAGATGTCAAAAGGGGGAGTAGTTTTAGGATGTTTCTTTCACTTTCTATTCCGTGTGTTACACTGCTGTTTTTTAAATATTAGTCGTAGAGTTTTGCTATCATCAAAAAGGGGGAGATTGTTGCAAATTCAGGTCTATGAACTATGTTTTGATGATTGGAAAACAATCTTACTTATCTTGGACTATCTTTTACTTCTGACTTTTTAAGAATCAAAGATTGGACGGAAAAATGAAGCCAGCTCAAGAATGGGTAGATTAGGGTTGAGACAGTTTGTATTTTTATTTTTCTCTTTTTGAGTCAATTGTAATCTTTGGTGTGGCTGATGCAAAGTAACCCTACAGTAATCTTTGGTGTGGCGGATGCAAAGTAACCCTACACACACACACATTTGAAAGAGTTAGAATTCTTGTTTTTACTCATATCGGTCCGGACGATATTTACATCATCCTGGACGATCTGGCTTAAAATAGAAAATCTAATCAGGGGTTCTTAATTAAGGTAGCCATCATTAGCAAATCGGCCTGGATGATACTTATATCAGTCAGGATGATAAGCTCAAAACAGAAAGAAATTTTTTCCATAAATAATTAAGGTATTCTGTACTTTTGGTAATCGGCCAGAATGATCTCGGATCAGCCTGAACGATATTCACAATTATGCCTTAATTGATCAGACAATCAAGGAGGTAATTAAGGATGATTGATACAATCATGTCATCCTATACAATCACAAGATCTGTCGAGATAATCTATTCTAAAATCCTTAATTGCTTCTGGATGATAAATATCGGGCAGCACAGATTCAGGGAGATGTGTTGGATGATCTGGATCGGACAGCTTAAATTCACGCCGATGCTCTACACGATTTCCTTCTAATCTCAACTGATCAATCGAGATGATTGTGATATCATCCTAGACGATTAAGCCAATTTTCAATCATCCAGTTTGTATTCAGGGCGATGCTCTGGTCGATCTCATGGGATTTGTACTGATCGACCAGGACGATTTACTTATCATCCTGGACAATATAGTCGGCAACTTATAATTAATGATCTCTTTTGAATCTCTTCTATTTAAGAGCTCTTGTTAAACATTTTTGAACATCCTTGGCTGTTGTCTTGACCTGAGAAAACCTAAAGGAGAGAGAGAGAGAGAGAGAGAGAGAGAGAGAGAGAGAGAGAGAGAGGATCTTGTGAGGGGGAGCTTGTGAGTGGATTTACAATTGTTCCTCCAAGCATTGTTCCACTTATTCTTCCCTAGAGTCTCTTTTTCTTGGAAGGGTTGGGAGAGGTAAGTTTCAGTAAGTGATCGAGGGCGATGCTCTGGTCGATCTCATGGGATTTGTACTGATCGACCAGGACGATTTATATATCATCCTGGACAATATAGTCGGCAACTTGTAATTATTGAGCTCCTTTGAAGCTCTTCTATTTAAGAGCTCTTGTTCAACAATTTTGAACATCCTTGGCTGATGTCTTGACCTGAGAAAACCTAAACGAGAGAGAGAGAGGGAGAGAGAGAGAGAGAGAGAGAGGATCTTGTGAGGGGGAGCTTGTGAGAGAATTCACAAGGCTTGCTCCAAGCATTGTTCCACTTCTTCTTCCCTAGAGTATCTTATCCTTAGAAGGGTTGGGAGAGGTAAGTTTCATCAAGTGATCGAGGTTCTCTGCCTGCTTCAGGAGGAAGAAAAAGGAAGAAGGTTCTCTGCCTTGCTGGGTGTGGCAAAAAGAGGTGTTTGTAAAGGCTTCTCCGCCTAGCTGTGGGGGCTAAAGGAGAGCCACGTTTATAGTGCAATACTCGGAGGGCGCCTCAGGGGAGTGGATTTAGGTTGAGTTGACCGAACCACTATAAACCCTTGTGTTCTTATTTTTTACTGCTTCAGCATTTTATTTTCTTCCGCACTTATTTTTATGGTGATTTGTTTTGTATTCGTGCTTTGCTTAAAGAAATTTTTAAGCACCAATTCACCCCCCCCCCTCTTCGTTAGCCTTGGGCCAGTTCTATAGGGCTTAACATCCCTAACAAACTTTCTGAAAAGATGTGCTCTATCCATATCTCTTAACAGAAGGATTCAAGTTTGTCATTCTAAAACTCTCCACCATGATCACTATATATAGTTCATATTTCACATCCTAAATTCATTTGTATCTAGGTGAAGAAAATTTTAAATTTCTTTAATTATTCACTCTGTTATGCTAGGAATCAAACCCAAGTGAATCTAGAGCAGTCATTAAGGATTATAAATCCATATGATTTTCTTCCTAGGCTAGCTATACTAATGGGTTAAAATAAGTCTATATGAAGAATTTCTAGTGACATAGAGGTTTTGATGTTTTTTTATTGAATGAATTGAATACTTAATTTTCTTAGTTGGTAGGCATCACATAGGTTGTCATTAGTGAAATCTAACTTGGGTATGCCTCTAACTAGGACTTTCTGGGTAATATTCCTAAGGGTCTTCATGCTTACATGACGTAGTCTCCTATGTTATAGCCATGATTCATTAGTAATAGTTTTCAAACATAAGTAATTAGATTTTTCAATGTAATTTAAATCAATTATATAAATATTATTTACTCATTTCTCTTCTATGACTAATTTATTATTCAAGCTAATCATAAATTTTATAGATAAAAATATGATGTCAAAACCCTTGTCACATAAGTCACTAAGGCCAAGTAAATTATGCCTTAACCATCTACTTGTAAGACATTTTAAAGCATAAGATTCTTAGAGTTGCCAATTATACCTACGTCAATCACTTTTTTAGTGGTGTTATCACCTAGTAAGAACTTTTTTCATGACCATGCCTCCAACATGATGAACTACCTCAAATCTCCAATCATGTGCCTTGAACATCAAGTCCAGGCACCATATCCTCTCACCGGGCCTTTTATGAGAGAACTCGTACAAAGTCAATCAAGCATTATATTAGGGAATCCATGTGAGTTTGTGTTCTAGTTTATGTTTTATTGAATGAGATGTATATACAATATGCTGTGATGCATGTAATTTTAACTTCTACACTAGATGTGTCCTATGGAGAATAGTGCAAGTGTGAGCTGTATGACCTAGCATGCCACAAGAATGACACGTGACCCCTAGGAATTAATTTACTAGTCTTTGTTGAGGGATGTGCCTTTCCCTAGGGTTATATGATGCATGCACTAATGTTGGGTTGTACCATTATGTTAAAGTACGTGGTATTTTATTCTATGGTAAAGCATATATTTTTTCTTTTAAGAATTGATTTGCATTTTCTAAGCTAGCCACCTCAAGACTCAAAGATTGCTCACTACCTTCTAATTCAGATTCACATGCCTCTAATTGTTTTTATAAGTCCCTTAAATATGTTTTTTCTTTCAACGAATCATATGCAGTAAATAAATAACTATCCTTCTTGTTTAATGCATAAAGCTCATCAATAAAAGATATATGATTCTTACCAAACAAGTGTGCTCTTTCTTGAGAAGTAATAAACTCGGTATTTAGATTAGCATAAACTTCTTATATGAATCATAATTTTTTTTGAAATAATAAATAATTCATCATAAGATAGCTGACATACCTCAGTTTGATCTAATTAATAAAGATTATCATTATTCACGACATAAGTTTTTTACCTCCTCCTCTACTTCTTATTTTGATGATTCACAGGTAGAGTCTGCCCAAAATGCCATATGTGTCATATACTTCCACTTTATAAATTTTGCATCTATAAGTTGGGGCTATCTATTCGACGATATCCCGGCTTCCTACATTCAAAGCACATCATGTCAGATGACACTTTAAATTTTTTATTGCTTTTACCTTTGTTTTATTGATTTTGATGATGCTTTTACTTCCTATTTTGGAAAATTTGAACTAATGGGTCATTAACATAATGGGTCCTAAACATAATGTCATCATCTCTTCCACTATAAAACTATCACTATTTGAGTTATTTGCTTTCGGAGCCAGAGTTTTCTCCTTCATCTTGTCACCTGCATAAAGTAGCCTTTGTCTCATTTCTTGCTCGTACACAATGAGTGACCCAAGTAAGTTCTCAATTAAATATACATTTAAATCATTAAAATTTTGAGATAGTAGTGACTTTAGCATCATAATAACTTGGTAGGAAATATAAAATCTAATTAACTTTTTCAAAATTAGAAATCTCTCTGCCTAATGCATTCAATGATGTCACTATTTGTGTGAACCTAGTGTACATTTCAGATATACACTCACTAGGTTTCATGCAAAATAGTTTATAGTCATGTAGTAGAATATTTAACTTAGACTAGTTAACTTTACTAGTTCCCTCATATGTAATGCACTCAATCCCATATTTTTTTCCCTATAGTACAAGTAGTTACTTGTATATAATACTTAAATTTAAAAGCACAAAAATAATTCAAACATTTAGTTTTTAATTGTGCAAGTTCTCTATCTCGATGACCATATTCATTAAATGGAATATAAATTTTTACACCATTAACTGACCAAGATGAAAGTGAATAACCAGTTTAAATTGTATGCCAAATTCTAAAGTCAATGGATTGCAGAAATGTAAACATGTAAATTTTCAAAATTTTGAAGGGAATGTTTTCAAATAGTTATCCCTCTATTATATTTCTATTTCCAAGTTGCTCCATTAGATCTTTGCTTAAAGATTTTAAAATCTAAATTTTAAGTACCGCTCTGATACCACTTAAAAGTTTAGAGAGGTTATAAAACCTCAATGAACTATCTCAAGGTGTAACAAGAGGGGGGGGGGGGGGGGGGGGGGGGGGGGTGGGGTGAAATTGTACTTTAACAAATTACTACGATAATAAAAATTTTCTTGCTAGAAAATGATTTTTAAAATAATTCTAAATAAGTTATTTAGCTCATGCATAATCGAATCAAAGTTTAAATATTTTTTCATACTTTTTTTTAAACCCCAAATATATTAATAAAGATATGAAAATATTCCTTTTAGCAAATCATAAATTAACCTAATTGCAGTAGATACTAAACTATGAGATTCATGTAGTGAATTCTAATTATAGAAATATAATATAGAAAAGTAAAGAAGCAAATAAGAAAGAGCACACCAGAGATTTTATAGCAGTTTGGTCAAACTTAACCTGCGTTCACTCCCTAGAGCCATCTACTCTTGGTATTGCACTAATCATTATAATTTCTCGCCTTTAGCCCCACAACTACGCTAAGAAGCCCCTATAATCTTTTGACCAACCCGATGCAGCAAATAACCTTGACCGCCCTTTTTACCCTCCTCTTGATGGCAGAGAATGAAGACCTCCTTTCTCACGCTCCTGGTGATGGCAAAGAACTGCAACCTCCTTTCTCACTCACTTGGTGATGGCATAGAACCACAACCTCATTTATCACCCTCTTGGTGATAGTTGTGAACCACAACCTCCTTTCTCACTCTCCTAGTGATGCCAAAGAACCAAAACCATTATTTAGCTGAAGAAATTCTTACTTGAGACTCCCAAGAGCCCGATACATATACTTGAATGAATTAAGGTAAGACACTTACTTGGCATAATAGAGTGAACCCCTCACACTACTTCTTCTTCACACATAAGTTCTCCCTCTCTTCTTCTCAAAGATCTTCTAGATTCCTTCTCAAAGCTCTCTCTTTAGAACACTCAGTATCTAAAGACTTCAAATAAATCTAATTAGAGAGATTAAATATAAGGCTTCATAAAACCGCTTAAATTAAATTCTGGCTACTCTGATCATACAGTACGATCCAAGATCGCATAGTATGATTGCTTCAAATTTTCATGTTAGTATTATACTAAGAATAAGGTGTTGTATGACCAGTTAAATAAATTATGTTTATCATCTAGTGCAATTTCATCAATATCCAGTACGATTAATTCAAATGACTTGAATTATCATCATCTAAGATTGGCCATTTAAATGATTTTCTTATTAGCTAATCTTACAAAATGATATTGATCGTACAGTACAATTAATTTAGAAAATTAAAATTCTATTTTTTTTTTACTATCTCAATACCTTGAGTGTGTGTGTGCTCGATTACCAAGAATAGTATCTAGCAAATACATAATTTGACTCAAAAAATGTAGAAATAAGAAAAGCTAATATTACAGACTCTTCTAGACTCTTAACCCTATTCTACCTAGTATTGAGCTGAACAAGTTTGTATAATGTACAGTGAACTTGAAATTTTAGTGCATAAGAAAAATAGATATGCAATAATAGTAATGAATAGGAGATAACATAGTAATAAATACAATAATAATTTTTATCAAAAAAATCATTGGACTTGGGTCAAGATTTGCAACAAAATGCACTCTTTTCCCCTGGAAAGATGCACCATTTATTATTATAACTTTGATTAAAAAAATTAAGAATAATGCATCTAAACTATCATAAATAAATACAGAAGTGATTGAACACCATCTTCCAAATCATATGTTGTTCCCTATTGAATTTGACTACAACAGTTAGGAAAAAATTTATAATTTTGTAGTATAAACCCATTAGAGAATGTTATTTTTACATCCTGAGGTGAGGTATCATTCATAATGGAATGGTAGAATTCAAAATAAAGATTCTAAAATTTAAATATTCCTAAATAATAATATAATGTAATTGATTTGCAATATCCAACAAAAGTTACTAATTAGCACCATAATGCTTGATCTTATTTCTTTGTTTTCATGTAAATAAATGTTTGATTCTATGAGTGGCGAGTTCAATCATTTAAGTAAATATTGAGTATAGTTTCAGTGTACTTCTCTAGTACACGCTTATAGGAAAATCTAAGGGAGGCGGAGAAGTGCAAGATATAATCTCTAAAAATGTTTAATCTATATTTGTATAACTAACTCTGTATGTGGAGGAAGAAGTCTAGAGAAGCAACTATGATCCTTTTTAATGATAAAATTTCATCCCTTTTCTTGTACTTTGATTCGTTTATGAATATAATGAAAGTGAGTTTCCTTATTAATATGTTCATGTCTTACTACATCTTTTATTTTTTTTATTAATGGTGTAAAGAGTATAATAAGTACTAATGTAGACTCTTGCACTTTAAGGAACTTATGTATATTTTCAATATATCACATTCTTCATTTAATACATATAATCAGATGTGCAATCAAAAGTAAGTGTGAACATTAGTATTGAAATAGAATATTGGCATGCCTATACATATGATGTTTAATTATTCTAGGTTTTAAAAAAGGTAATAAAATAGTAGGAGGTCGGTAGATATCATTTTTTACCTATATATGATATGTTCTACTCCTAAAATTTAGAATCTTATTAAAAAAAAAAAAAGATATGTACATGCATTAATCCAAAATATTTAATTTTAAAAATTAAATCAACTATATTACTTATTTTTATTAGGATAACTTATGTATTTACAATACAATACCGATTTATTACAAGAATACAAATTACTTCTTCGTTGTTCGGCACTATATCACATTATTAATTAATTTAGTATGAGAATTATATATATTTAAATTTGTTTAATTTATTGACATTTAAAAGAAAATTTAAGCATATTTCAATCATACATGTCATATATAATTAGGCTCAGGTATAATCAGTTTAAATAATGTACACAATTTCATAGCCTATAATAACCCACCACATCTATATATGAGAGTTCAAAGAGTCTTTATGTTGACCAATTCATTTAAATTAATGAGGATATGAGATAATTTCAAATTATTTATTTTTTTAGAAATTTATAACAAATGGTTATGATAATTAAACTGCCAATCTTGCAAATTCTCTCTAATGAATAAAATAACTTGAAGTTCCAATTGAGAGATATCCCAATGCTTTATATGTTTATCGAAAGAAAGAAGAAATGTACATTTATGATCGCTTATGACACCTCCAATTCCTCCAGGATTTGAACTCAATAAAGAAGCATCAATATTGATTTTGATCCAATCTAGTTTTGGGGGATGCCAAGAATGTAAAAACTCTGAATGAAGATTAAAATCTCAGTCTTCTAGAATTGGATTACACTTTGGATGCACATCATTCATTAAAACATTAGAAGAAGTAATTAAAATAGATGGAACCAGACCATAGTTCTCAGCAACATTCCTATTCTTCCATGAAAAAAAATACTGCAATAAGAAATAGGCAAACAATACATAGATTACTTTTTTTCAGTCTTCTAAGTTCAGCAACACCTTCTATCATAGAATGAAAAATTGGGAACATAAAACCCCATTCATTGAATCTAACAATAATTCACTAAGATATTTGCGAAGCATAGTAATATGGATAATATTTTTAATTTCAAGATAACCTCTAAAACACGAAGTAGCTTGAATAACTTTTCAATAATTGAGGTATTCATTTGTAGGAAGAGCATTCTTACTATTGTACACCTAAAACATTGTACCTTCGGTTTGAGCATCAATTTGGAAACCATTTCTTGAAAGCATCAACTTATTTAACATAGAGACGATCCATCAAGGATTGATATGCTAATGTAGTAACTGATTTTTCAAAATGTTGATGCACTAGCTCAATTTGATCTTCACAAATATTTGAATAGATAGAAACCTACAAAATTAAAGTCCCCAGATCTGTTATAATCCAGGATCCCTAGTATATGAATTTGTTGATGACAAATAATTTTGACTAAATTATTTCTTTCTTCCTTGAATATTTTAGATGTTATGTTTGTTTATGAGTACTAAAAATTTAGATAAAATACACATCGCTCAAGACTATTGAAGACTCAAAACTAGGTAGAATAGGGTGTGAAAGAGTCTATAATTTATATTCTTTTTTCATTTTTTTTATTTCTTTAGTCTGACTACAAAAGAGTGTATGCAAATTGGGTGACAATGTACACACATAGGGGAAATTTTTTTAATAATTTTTTTTAAAAAACAAATCATATTATATATTTTTTTTTGTACTATAGGATATGTTATATGAGAATAGGCTTAATGGCTAATTGAAAGATTAGTTTCTTTGAACTAATTATATTGTATGATCTTGATCATACTTTATGATTTCTTTTAATTTGAAAATCCTAGTTTCCAAATTAATTTAAGTAAGATTTTGAATTTTGAGTTTTTAAATATTCATACTATACAGTTACAATCGTATTGTACAATCATTTGAAATCTTGCAAAAATTAACTTCTGTAGTTAAGTTATTAAATCATGGTTAATTAATGATTTTTTATTTTACTATATGATCTTTATCATACTCTACAAAGAATAGAGATGGAATTCGGTCATCCCATAGATCGTACCAGACGGAACCAAATTTTTAGCTCTAATTGTACGATCAATATTAATATTATACTTGATGAAATACTTGAAATTAACTAACCGTTAAGTATGAAGTATATAGTATGGTATGATTAACATAGATGGCTTTCGTTCGTCTCACGATTCATCCCATACAAACGAAGGAAATATAATAGATCACACTGGATGATCACTAGATCGCACTATATAATATGTTGAAAAATTTTTGAGCTGTTCATTCTCCTTCATACTGGATGGGACTAGTTATGAACATATTGTTGTTGCAAACCTATTTTCATGACCTGTGTTTCAATTATTGACAAACACTATTGATTCTCTTGGACTACTTGTTTCTTCTAACTTTTTAGGAATCGAAGATCGGACGAACAGACGAAGCCAGTTCAGGATTGCGTAGGTTTATGGTTGAGTCAGTCTGTACTTTTGTTTTTCACCTCTTGAGTCTACTTGTAATGGTGAAAAAGACTGATGCTAAGTAACCCTACACACACACACTTGAGAGACTTAGAATTTTTATTTTTACTAATATCGGCCAGGACGATTTTTCACATCATCCTGGACGATCAGGCTTAAAACAGAAAGTCTAAATAAGGATTCTTAATTAAGGAAGCCGTCAATAACATTTCGGCCTAGAAGATACGTGTATCGGCCAGGACGATAAGATAAAAATAGAAAGAAGTTGCCGCCATAGATAATTAAGGTATATTGTATTTTTAAATTATCGGCCAGGACGATAATTGATCGGCCTGGATGAAATTTTGAAATTATGCCTTAATTGATCAGGAAATTAATGGAGTAATTAAGGATGATTGATACGATCATATCTTCCTGGACGATCGCAAGATCGGCCAGGATGATCCATTCAAAAACCTTAAGTTACTTCAGGACGATAAATATCGGCCAGCTCGTATTCAGGGCGATGCTCTGGAAGATATTCCTCTAATTTGAACTGATCGCCCGGGACTATCGTAAGATCGGCCTGGATGATCAAGCCAATTTTCAATCATCCAGTTTTGCATCCAGGGCGATGCTCTGGCCAATCTACTGAGTTTTGTACTGATCGGTCTGGACGATATTATCGGCAACTTGTAATTAATGAGCTCCTTTGAAGCTCTTCTATTTAAGAACTCTTGTTCAACATTTTGGGAGACCTTTTGCTGCTCCCTTGACCTGAGAAGGCCTTGAGGAGAGAAAGAGATAGAGGGGAAGAGAGAGGATCTTGTGAGGGGGAGCTTGTGAGGGGATTCATAAGGGTTGCTTCAAGGATTGCTTTGCTTGTTCTTTGTCTAGAGTTTCTCGTCCGTGGAAGGGTCGGTAGAGGTAAGGAGTTAGCTTTTAGTTGTGGTTCTCTGCCAGCTTCAGGAGGAAGTAAAAGGAGGTAGGTTCTCTGCCTAGCCGGGGTGGCAAAAAGAAGGTGCTTTGTAAAGGCTTCTCCACCTAGCTGTGGGGGCTAAAGGAGAGTCACGTTTGTAGTGCAATACTCGGAGGGCACCTCTGGGGAGTGGACGTAGGTCGAGTTGACCGAACCACTATAAATTTCTGTGTTCTTATTTTCTTGCTTTCGCACTTTTATTTCCGCATTTATTTTTTGTGGTGTGATTTTGGTTTATGTGATTTTTATTCTTTGTGAAAAGAAATTTTTAAAATACCAATTCACCCCCCCCCCCCCCTCTTGGTTAGCTTGGGAAAGTTCTATAGGGCTTAACATCCCTAACGAAGTTTCAAGTGGTATCAGAGCGGGATTCAAAAGTTTAAGTTTGAAAACTTTTTGAATTTGATCCATGGCTAACCTTGGGAATCGTAACACTACGGAAGGATATTCTATTACCCGACCTCCCCTGTTCGATAACCTACCTTTTGATTTTTGGAAAACTCGCATGTCAACGTTTTTACAATCTACTGATTATCGCATGTGGATGCTTATCAAAGAAGGTTATTCTCCACCTTCTCGTGAAATTAATGGTGTTAAAACTGAAGTTGCTTTTACTAAATGGACTTTCGATGAATGAGATTTAGCTCAATTGAATGCAAAATGTTTGAACTGCTTTTTCAATGCTTTAAAATTTGAGGATTACATATGTGTCTCCACTTGCAAAATTGGTAAAGAGATTTGGGATAAATTGTGCATCACCTATGAAGGTACTAATGAGGTTAAACAATCCCGTTTGAACATTCTCTTGCATGACTACGAACTTTTTATATGAAACCTCATGAATCGATTTCTGACATGTACACAAGGTTTACTCAGATAGTTACTTCACTGCATGCACTAGGAAAAAAACTTTCAAACTATGAAAAAGTTAACAAGATTTTGAGATGTTTGCCTTCGTCGTATGATGCTAAAATCACTGCAATCATTGAATCTAAGGATTTGAACACTTATTATATTGATAACTTACTTGGCTCACTCATTGCTTACGAGCAAGGGGTGAATCAAAGAAATCTTCATGCAGGTGAGAAGAAGAAGGAGAAAACAGTTGCATTAAAGGCGCACAAATCAGATTCTGAATCTTCCGGGTCTGAAAGCGATGAAGTTGCCTTCATCACAAGGCAATTGAAAAGCTTTCTAAGAAAGAAACAAAAGCATCATCAAAATTGGAGAAAAGGTAAGGATCATAAACATGTTAAAGAATCTTCTGATGTTGTTTGCTATAATTGCAGGAAACCAGGACACGTGAAAACTGACTACCCTACACTTAAAGACCACTCAAGCAAAGGAAAGGGTGAGGAGAAACCTAAGCTAAGGAAGGACAAGATGAGAGTACAAAGAGCATTTTGGGTGAATTCGATATCAGATTCATCAGAGACAGAACCAGAAGATGAGACATCAAAATTGTGCTTGATGGCAGACAACAATCCTGATCAAGAAGATGTATGTGAACTTTCCTACGATCAACTTCTTGAAGTTTCAGAAAAAATTCATGCATCATATAGGAAATTAAAGAAAACCCATGCTAGCTTTAAATTAGATTTTTTAAATCTACAAAAAGAGCATGAAATTTTGATTAAAGACCATCAAACGATTGATTCAAATCATATGACATTACTTGATGAATTTGATGAGTTAAATAAAAATCATTGTGAATTAGTTTAAAAGCATGATGCATTAAAAGTCTCACACACATCACTTGAATCTGATTTTAAGAAGTTCAAGGAGAAAGAAAAAAATTTGAGGATTGAAAATGAAGTCTTAAAAAGCACAACTTTGAAGATTCAAAATGAATTAGAAGCATGTAAGAAAACTAGGATGACACCTACTTGTGATCAATTGCCAACACCTAGGAAGAGGCATTATAACTTAAACCACTTAAGAAATCCCTTTCCTGGAGTTAGTTGTTTTTCATGTGGCATGCTAGGACACATCTCACACACTTGCACGATTCACCATAATACATATTGGGTGTGGAGACCTAAGGTGCATGATTCACAGCATACCACACATGAATTGCATTCTTCTCTTCATAAGATGGAACCTAAACCTGCTTGGGTTCCTAAATCTAACATTTGATAATTTTGTAGGAGGGCTCTCACAAAAGGCCTCGTGAGAGTATGTGGTACCTGGACAGTGGATGCTCTCAACATATGACTGGTGATGCCAGCCAGTTTGTTGTACTAGAGTCCAGGACTGGAGGCAAGGTTACTCTTGGAGATAACACCACCTAGAAGGTGGTAGGCGCAGGTATAATTGGTAATTCCAAGAACCTTATGATTGAAAATATTTTGCTTGTAGATGAATTGAAGCACAACTTGCTCAGCATCAGTCAATTCTGTGACAAAGGCTTCATCGTGCAATTCTTTGCAAATTCATGCATTGTAAGTTAAAGTAACAACACTATTTTGCATGGAAAGATGATCAACAACGTCTACATGCTTGATTTAAATAACATTGAATGTGCTGCTTCTTTTTTCTTAAAAACTGTGATTGATGATTCTTGGTTGTGGCACAGGAGGCTTTGTCATGCAAGTATGGAAACCCTTAGGAAAGTGACCCAAAAGGACCTAGTTAGAGGTGTCCCCAAACTTAAGTTTTCAAAAGACCACCTTTGTGATGCCTGTCAACTAGGAAAGCAAGTCCACTCTACTTTTCACCCCATTAAGGACATTAGCACCTCTAGACCTTTAGAAGTCCTTCACATGGATTTGTTTGGACCCATTAGCACTGCCAGCCTAGGAGGGAAAGTCTATCATTTTGTGATTGTTGATGACTACTTGAGGTTCACTTGGACTAGATTTCTTTCACATAAAAATGAGTCTTTTGAAGAGTTTAGAACTTTTTCTACTTGGATTCAGAAAAAGCTAGGTTGTGAGATTTTGACCATCCATAGTGATCATGGGGGAGAGTTTGAAAATGAAAGATTTAGAGATTTTTGTGAGGACAAGGAGATTAGCCATAATTTTTTAGCTCCTAGGACCCCTCAGCAGAATGGGGTAGCTGAAAGGATGAACCGGACCTTGGTGGAAGCCGCTAGAGCCATGCTTGCTGAGTATTCACTTCCAAAATACTTTTGGGCTGAAGCAGTTAACACAGCTTGTTATGTGTTGAATAGAGTGAATGTTAGATCCAAATTAGAGAAGACACCCTATGAGATCCTTAAAAGTAGGACACCCAATCTTTCCCACCTTTATGTCTTTGGTTGTAAGGTTTTCATTCACAATAATGGGAAGTCTCACTTGGGAAAATTTGATCCTAAATCTGATGAAGGAGTATTCTTGGGATATTCTAGTGTTGGGAAGTCTTTTAGGGTGTTTAACAAGAGAACTTTGATGGTGGAAGACACAACCCACATATTTTTTGATGAGTCTGATCCTAAGAAATATGGAGTAGAAGATGATGATGTTGGAGAGATTACAAGTGGAGTAGAAAATTTAGGGAAGGGGAGAGAGCACCAAAGTAATGAAGGAGTAGGAGAAGTCACCCAAGGAGTAGAAAGTTTTGATGAAAGGGGTGAACCTTCACACACTTTGCCTAGAGATTGGAGATACTCTACAAGTCACCCCAAGGATTTGATCTTAGGAGACCCTTCTAGTGGAGTTAAGACTAGACATGGACTTAGGAAGGAGGTGAACCACTCTGCCTTTATCTCTATGACTGAACCCACCACCATTAACCAAGCCCTTACTGATGAGTTTTGGATTTTAGCAATGCAAGAAGAATTGAATCAATTTATTAGGAATGATGTTTGGGAGCTTGTAGAAAGACCTAAGGGACAAAGTGTAGTTTGGACAAAGTGAGTCTTTAAGAACAAGGTGAATGATTCAGGAGTGGTGGTGAGGAATAAAGCAAGATTGGTGGCTAAGGGGTACGATCAAATAGAAGGGATAGACTTTGAGGAGACTTTTGCCCCTGTAGCTAGATTGAAAGCCATTAGAGTGCTATTAGCCTTTTCCTGTTATAAAGGATTTAAGCTTTTTCAAATGGATGTCAAGAGTGCCTTTTTAAATGGAGAAATAAAAGAAGATGTTTTTGTAGAACAACCTCCAGGTTTTGAGAGCTCCCAATTTCCAAATCATATTTTTAAATTAAAAAAGGCTTTGTATAGTTTAAAGAAGGCACCAAGAGCTTGGTATGAGAGGCTTAGCACATTCTTACTAGAGAGGGAGTTTGTCAAGGGGAACGTAGACACCACCCTTTTTTGTAGAAGAGTTGGAGATGATTTACTCATTGTTCAGATTTATGTGGATGATATACTCTTTGGATCTTCTAATAAAAAATTGTGTGATGATTTTTCTAAAATAATGAGTAGAGAGTTTGAGATGAGTTTGATGGGAGAGTTGTTCCTACTTTTTGGAGTTTAGCATAAAACAATTGGAGGATGGAACTTTTCTAAATCAAACAAAAATACATAAAGGACATTTTGAAGAAATATGAGATGGACAAAGCAAAGCAGATTAACACTCCCATGACTTATAGTGCTCCATTAGATAAGGATCCAAGTGGTAAGTCTGTTAATCAGAGAAGTATAGAGGCATGATTGGATCTTTACTGTACTTGACTGCGAGCCTACTTGATATCATTATTTAGTGTTTGCCTTTGTGCTAGATTTCAAGCTGACCCTAAGGAGTCCCACTTGACTGTTGTTAAGAGAATTTTTAGATACCTTTTGGGGACACAAGGCTTAGGGATTTGGTACCCTAGACATAGCCACATCTTTTGAGATTATTAGATTTTCTGACTCTGATTTTGTAGGATGCAAGGTGGATATAAAGAGCACTTCAGGAACATGTCAATTCATTGGACAGTCTTTGGTTTCTTGGTCTAGTAGGAAGCAAAACTCTGTTGTTCTTTCCACTGCTGAAACTGAGTACATTGCTCTTGGAAGTTGTGTGGCTCAAGTCCTTTAGTTGAAACAACAGGTATTGGATTTAGGATTACCTGTAGGCACCATCTCAATCTTTTGTGACAACACTAGTGCCATATGCATCTCTAAGAATCCTATCCAACATTCAAGGACTAAGCACATTGACATTAGGAATCACTTCATTAGAGATCATGTGACTAAGGCAGACATTGAGTTACACCATGTGACAACTGAAATCAATTGGCTGACATCTTTACTAAACCACTGGCCTTCGACACTTTTAGTTCTTTAAGGACCAGATTGGGTGTGATTGACATAAATGCATGAAACCTTGATCTTTTAGTAACTTGCTTTTACTTTTATTTTTTATTAGTTTTTAGTGTGTTTTATTTTTCATTTGTTTCTTTTTCTTAGTCTTCAAAATCATCACTGAAATGATATTATATTTCTTGTCCTTGCTTTTGAAAATTTGTAGTCAATGTGGTTTTTATCTTCTAATCTCCTAGATGGTAAAAATATTTTGTGATTGTGTCTCTTTCTCTAACCTATTTTTAGTGGCATAGTTTTCTTTTCTAATCAAAAATCTATCTTAAATTAAAGATTATTTATGAAATTGAGATCTTTTCTTAAGCTTGCTTAAGCAAATCTATCTTGTATTTATAATGGTTAAAATCTTTTTGTCACATCAAGATCCCTCATTACTCTTGTCTTTGATTATTAATTCTGCTTGTGGTAATTCTTCCTTATGTTAGAGAGAGAGCTCCTATTCTCTAATATCTGAGAAGATATATTCACAATTAAGATTTTTTAAGAGGTTATAAAAGAGAATATAGCTTGCAAAAATTAAAAAAAAATTGGCCAATGATGCCAACAAAAGAAGCGCAAAGACGCCAAAATTGAAAAATATACATAAAATTGTATCAAAAATAAAAAAGATGCATAAAGCGCCACTCAAATTGACAAGAGGCATAAAATGAGCCCACTCAAAAGCAAGTTATTCTCCCTTTTTAAATCTTTTAGAAGTTAGAAGTTTTGGTTCTCAAAGGCTTGATTTCGATTGTTTTGCGATTGTGACAAATTTACTTTGGTTCATTATTTTATAAAGATAGTTTTTTCTTAAGCAAAGTGATGGATGGATTTTTTTTTTCATATCCAATTAATTCTTTGAGTTAGGTCATTGATTTCAAAAGATGATTCTACCCTAAGAAAACATATGAGCTAAGGGTAACCATGATCGGATATTCTACTATTCTATTGATTGATGAGATTGTTAACTCATTAACTCATAAGTTTTTAAATCAATCACATTGAATACTATATCATTTTCATGCCTTGTTAAAAAAAAATTGTGATTTGCTATTGTTCTTTTGTGTTCCCTCCTTTTTGATATGTCAAAAGGGGGAGAAGTTTATGATGTCCTTTTTGTCGATCCTGAACCTTTACTGCTAATTGTTTTCGTAGTGTTTTTCCATCATAAAAAAGGGGAAGATTATTGCAAACCTATTTTCATGACCTTTGTTTTGATGATTGACAAACACTACTTGATTCTCTTGGACTACTTATTTCTTCTAACTTTTCAGGAATCGAAGATCGGACGAATAGACGAAGCTAGTTAAGGATTGTGTAGTTTAGGGTTGAGTCAGTCTGTACTTTTGTTTTCCACTTTTTGAGTCTACTTGTAATGGTCAAAAAGACTGATGCTAAGTAACCCTACACACACACACACACACTTGAGAGACTTAGAATTTCTATTTTTACTCATATCGGCGAGAACGATTTTTCACATCGTCCTGGATGATCAGGCTTAAAACAGAAAGTCTAAATAAAGATTCTTAATTAAGGCAGCCGTCATTAACATATCGGCCCTGGACGATACATGTATTGGCCAGGACGATAAGATCAAAACAGAAAGAAGTTGCCGCCATAGACAATTAAGGTATACTGTATTTTTAAATTATCGGCCAGGACGATCATTGATAGGCCTGGACAAAATTCTCAAATTATGTCTTGATTGATCAGGAAATCAAGGGAGTAATTAAGGATGATTGATACGATCATATCATCCTAGACGATCGCAGGATTTTCCAGGACGATCCATTCAAAAACCTTAAGTTACTTAAGGACGATAAATATCGGCCAGCTCGTATTTAGGGCGATGCTCTGGACGATTTTCCTCTGATTTGAACTGATCGGCCGGGATGATTGTAAGATCGTCCTGAAACAATCAAGCCAATTTTAAATCATCCAATTTTTCATCCAGGGCGATGCTCTGGCCAATCTACTGAGTTTTATACTGATCAGCCAGGCCGATGTCCATATCGGCCTGGACGATATTGTCGGCAACTTGCAATTAATGAGCTCCTTTGAAGCTCTTCTATTTAAGAACTCTTGTTCAATGTTTTGGGAGAACTTTTGCTGCTGCCTTGACCTGAGAAGGCCTAGAGGAGAGAAAGAGAGAGAGGGAGAGAGAGAGGATCTTGTGAGGGGAAGCTTTTGAGGGGATTCACAAGGGTTGCTTCAATGATCGCTCTGCTTGTTCTTTGTCTAGAGTTTCTCATCCATGGAAGGGTTGGTAGAGGTAAGGAGTTAGCTTTTGGTTGTGGTTCTCTGCCAGCTTCAGGAGGAAGCAAAAGGAGGTAGGTTCTCTGCCTTGCCGGGGTGGCAAAAAGGAGGTGCTTTATAATGGCTTCTCCACCTAGCTGTGGGGGCTAAAGGAGAGTCACGTTTTGTTGTGCAATACTCTGAGGGTGCCTCCATGGAGTGGATGTAGGTCGAGTTGATTGAACCACTATAAATTTCTGTGCTCTTGTTTTCTTGCTTCCGCACTTTTATTTCCGCATTTATTTTTGTGGTGTGATTTTGGCTTATGTGATTTTTATTCTTTGTGAAAAGAAATTTTTAAAATACCAATTCAACCCCCCCCCCCCCCCCCCTCTTGGTTAGCTTGGGCCAGTTCTATAGGGCTTCACATCCCTAACGAACTTTCAATTGTATTGTATAAACTTGGATCATGTTGTACGAATAGTGATGACTAACTTGAATTTTTCGAGTTTTGTAAAGCTTATTATAAAAGTAATTCTTTAACCTAGTTTTATATAGTTATGAATAAAGGAATGTGGCTAAGAAAGGAACTGTAAGATAGAGCTTTTTAAAAAAATAGGGTTTGTGAGAGGAAAGAGAAGGTGAGCTTGAGCGTGAGGGAGAAAAAGTGTGAGAGGAATTACATGGTTGCTCTGAGCTATGTATACGCTTGCTCCTCCTATGGGGCATTAATGAGTCTTGTGGGGGCTCTTTAGGGTAAGAGGCTTCTTAGTCGGTCCTTGAGGTTCTCTACCTTCTTCAGAGGAAGAAAAAGGTGTCAAGGTTCCCTACCTATAAAGGGAGTTTTGGTTCTCTTCTGCACCGGGTTGGTGAAATAGAGGTTTGCTAGGGCTTCTTTTCCTTATTAAGAAAGCAAAAGGAGAGTCACTTTGTGTTAGTGAAATAATCAAAGTGGAGGACTCTGGGGACTAGACATAGATCTGGGTTTGATCGATCCACTATAAAATATGATATATTTGTCCTGATTTTACTTTCTTCATTTTACTTTTTCCACTTCATCTTAGCTATAAATGCTTGAAAATTTCGGAGATCTATGTTCTAATCTGATAATTAAAATTGCATCATCACTATTTTTCAAAGAATTTTTAATTCATAAGCTTCAGTATACAAAAATTAAAATTTCTTTTTTCCAAATGCTTTAAAAAATCCAAAGAATTAGTACTCTTGCTTAGGATTATTTTTTAAAGAACCAATTCATCCTCCTCTTGGCACATCTCATACTTTCAAGATCTTCATTAAAGAATTTTTAAATTTCAAAATAGTCTCACCTGCCATCAGAAGATAATAAGATTTGAACCATCTTATCTTGTAATCCCACATGATCCATATGTGAAGGACATTTATTTAAGCCTTTATACAAAATCCAAGCATCATCAAGAATTCTAACTATGTTTCCATTAGATAACCTCCATATTTAGTAATAGGTTTAAGATGCATAACACCATCCACAAAAATATACCAAGTAGATGAAGGTCCTTTTTTTATTTCCACATCCCAAACATCCTTACCATATTTAGTAATTATATTGTGATTCAGTAGAAATGAAGGATTTTGGAAAAAATTCCAAGTAAATTTTATTCTCAAAGACCCAACTTTACCAACAATATAATAAATACCACAACCACCCAGCATTTTAAGTTTTTACATATCATCCCATGCCTCATAATGAAGGGCATTCCTCCCTTTATCCATATGCCAAATGAAATTTCTACAAAGCTTTTCAAGATCAAATAGAACCCTCTTTGGAACCAAAGAATGAGTAGCTAAAAAAATCAAAAGAGATAAGAGTGTTGATTTAATCAATAAAATCGTCCCTAGCACTTATAGGCATGGGTTTCCCAATGTATTAACCTTTCCAATGCATGATCACTAATTTCCTAAAAATCTAAAGATTTTAATCTTCTTAGCACCATTTTAACTCCAAGATACTTTAATTCTTTAACAATTCTAAAATTGAAAATATCGATTATACTACTCTTTTTTGCAACATTAACTGGCTTATGAAAAAAAATCTGAGATTATTTGCTATTAACGTTTTTGCGCATCCAACCACAATAGTCAATTATAATATTCTTAATAGTCTCACATGATTTATGAGAAGCAATCAAAAAAATAAGAACATCATCAACATATAACAAACTTTAAATTTTCTTAACTTAGGGGTGCAATTTTAAAACCCAACTCAAAACCTCTTTGTGCCCTCCAAAAATATGGCCCAGGCCACCTCATTGCTTTCAGGGGAGTTTTAATAGTATAAGTTTTGGGGTAAATTTTTTAGAGGCATATTGGGTTTTAAGATAAAACACTACCTAGAGATTTCGCCCTCATTTTATGAGGACTTTATGAGCTGAGTTCTAGTTTTCTGTAGGCATAAGCCCCTATAATTATTAATACCTCCCAGTAATGAGAGAGAACTTTTGATTAAGGCTATCTATCGATCAGATACGTAGAACTATGTGTTAATGGTATATAGTAAGCATCTTGGACTAGGATATTATAACTTTAAATATTTGATATTTAAAATAAAAAATTTCACTATCTTTTACTTAAAGAGGATAGTGGGGGAATGGATGATAGACCCAATCAAGATCCCATGGTTCCATCATCCTGGGCCATCGTTGTCCTTGGTATACTTAGTTAGAGGGGGTAGTCGACCCAACCTATTAGAAACATCCTTGTCGGCAGCCATGGGTTGCTTTTTCTAAGGGTACCTTATAAATCTTAGGTGCGTATTTATCTAAGGGGACAAATTTGAATCCTCCTTAGCTAATAGAGGGATTTGTGCTCTACTAATTATATCCTATTAATTCATATCTCAACGATTTGATGCCATTGGGAAGCATAAAAGTTTTGTCCATGACTATAATTTAGTGGTGCTATTTGGCGGCAAACCACCAGTTCAGAGGGCCCCAATTATAATTATTTATATATGATACCATTTTATGGAAATATTTCTTATTAGAGGACATGAGATACATACTTACTGGTAGGAGACAGTTTCATAATGAATCCTAGTGATACTCTTAACCATACATTAGCTCTTTATGAGACGGAGTTATTTTTAGATTTCTCTGCCTTGGCAAACTATTGTGGATGGTGGATTGATTTTGCATTAAGCAATTATGTGTTAAGTTCAATTGTAATCATTTTGTATTTTTTGTTCAATTAGAGTTTTTTGGATTTTGGGTATTTGGGTGGCACTTGGACGGTATTTAAATACTTTGAATTAACTTCTTCAATTGAGATTTTCTGTCAACACATCCATTATCGAGGTATCTTATGGGTATTTAATTCATGGATTAAACCTTGTCGACTATGTCTACTTTCTAACAAAAGATAAGGTTCATCATAAGCTTTATATTTTGTTGGTGAAATTCTCTTGTTATAAATCTTGAAGGCCTAATATGAATGTATAAAATAGATATTTTGGTCAACATATTCACCATACATATATTTGATAGTTTGAGCCATGTTGACTCATATCTATCCA
This sequence comes from Dendrobium huoshanense, assembly GCA_016618105.1. Lineage (NCBI taxonomy): Eukaryota > Viridiplantae > Streptophyta > Magnoliopsida > Asparagales > Orchidaceae > Dendrobium > Dendrobium huoshanense. The sequence goes on from CM028355.1 coordinate 17,482,158, forward strand.
CATAGAAGAATTGGGCTTGAGCTTGTATTCATTTATTGATACACATAATATCCCTAAATGTGATGTATCTACCTATAACATGCTCACCGGGGCCCATACGGGTGTATAATTGCATATGAACCTTTTATGTTTGTGTATACATTTGTAGTGCATGTGTGGGGGCATTTTAAGGAAAATTTAATGTTGATCAACTATGCAAATGATCATCATCATGGTGAGCCCCAATGATTTATATGCGAGTCTTGCAGATTTGTTGGCGTAGCATCGTACTCTAGTTATTTTCCCGCTTCATACAGGTAGACTATCGTACACTACTTGTCCCTTTCTGTAAGTAAATTGTTGTGCACTAACAAATATCCTACTATGATTTATGGATGGTTGTATTTTTTTATAGTTCTCTTATATTTTTCTTGTAGTTGTTATGCAATATATATACCTAATGTACTACATTCACCACTAGATCTTCCCTACGTGTTTGCCAATGAATTTGCTGCATCTACCATTATTACCAACAAGTGTTTGTATCTACTACAATTCTTAATGCATTTACTTACGGATGGTATGTTGAATATGTAGAGGGCCTTCTTTAACAGCTCGTAGAGGTTTGCATTTAATAACGGTCTCCTATAATTTTTTTGGGGATTGAACTTTGTGTATGTGATAGGTCTCCTATGCTAATTCGTAGGAGTTTACATTTGTCACCACCTCTTTTTTCTCGTTGGTTGGTAGGTTGCTATATTCACTTGCATATTAGTTTCAATATTTGGAAGAGGTTTTAACCTATATCTACAAGCCCACTAGTATTGATTGGTTGGATATCGTTACATACAATTTAAATCCCATGATTTCATTTGTATGTTTGAAACCTATTGCGCATATTTATAAACACTTCGTTATAATTCATAAAAACGCACAAGTCTCCTGTAGTTTCTAACGAATGGACTATTGTGTGTGCATCTAGGCTCACAAAGGATCTGTCATCTTTGTAACATCTCTCTTATCAGTGATTGCAACGTCCATTGTACATCTACTTCTTGTTACTGATTGTCATTGTTGTGCATATGGGAAATCTTCCACTATCCTCAGTAAGTGTTAGCATTTATCATACACTAAATTGTATATGATTTATAAGGAATTTTATATGTTGGCTGTGTATTATTGGCAATCATTCATAGTTAGACTTTTTTATGAATGGGAAGTCCCTTATAGTGACTCTTAAGAGCTCATATGTATTCACTATGGGGATGTTATAATGTTTATTGCCTCCTACTACAATAGTTTGTATGTACTTTTTATGTTGATTAGTATTGATACTCGAATACTGTAACATTCACCGTCTACTAGCAATCATCACTTACAAATATGTCATTATATTTGTAATGAACTTTTTGTATAAGCTTCATTAAAAGTAATGATTGGAAAATTGCTGCATTTGTTTGTATCTCTTATAATACTTGTGAGAACTACTATATGTCTTTTTGTGACATCTAGTGTTGGTCGTAAAGAGGTTGTGGCTGTGTGTGTGTGTGTGTGTGTGTGTGTGTGTGTGTGTGTGTGTTTTTGTGTATTTGTGTGTTTTTGTGTGTGTGTGTGTGTGTGTTGATAAAGATAATGAATATATAATAGTTATAAAAGTTGTAATAGAACTAACAATAATTATTATTATTATGAGTATAATTCTTAAGGCTGTAGAAGGTTCGTGGCAAGGAGATTTGGAGAGTAAGGCTTTAGTAGGAAGAGGAGAAGAAGATCAGGTCAGGTGTAGTCTAATTGAAGCCTCAATAAGGGAAGATTGGTGAGATTTTTACTGCTCGAGAGGGACATTGGCAATTTGCTTGCTTGAGGCTTCAGCTAGGGTAGGTCACGACTTAGAGATCAAAAGACGTAAAGAGGGTCTTCAGAAGGGAAACTTATTAGGCCCAGTCACCGGACCTACCTCAAAGTTCGGACGCAAATAAAAAATGGTCATGTGGATGAATACACGTGTAATTTTTTAATATAATCTTTTAATTTTATTTATATTTGCCCGACCTGGTCTACTATTTTTTTCATTTTAAATGTAGGGTTGGTGATATATTTAGAAACTCACCAAGGATCTAAATATTTGTTGCTTTTTTTTCGTACTTAAGAAAAAATAAGCTATAAAATTTCATAAAAGAAATGGAATGCTCTCTAAAGAGAGAGGGGGAAGGGGTGCATCAATCATAAGGGATACATGAATCGAAAGTCAACTTAGCTGGTACTTCCGTAGGTTTCGACATATCGATAAGTTTCAATCTCATTGCAAGTTGTATTAAGAATATACTTTTTTAAAGTTGTAAAACAAAGCTTTGTAAGAAGGGGCATCAATTGCTCAATGGGTTTCAACTCATTAGAGGCTCAAGATCATTGAAGTGTTATTTAGGGTTTAGGAAAAAAAGTAAATAAGCTCTCAGATGTTGTTTTTTAGATCTCATTAATGTTTTATTTTACTTAAACTAAAGAACATTATTTTTAGGGTATGTAAAGATAAAGATGTTACGCTTTTATTGCTCTTTGGTTGTACTTTGGTTGCGCTTTGGTTATGCTTTGGTTGCACTTTTATTGCACTTTAGTTGCAATTTATTATCTTTGCTTCTTCTTTCAAGCTATGTATAAAGAAGAGAGAGAAGCATATGAATTTTATTGTACTTATTCCCATGATAATGGCCTTAGCATCCGGAAGGATCATCATAGTTTCTAGCCAACTTCTAGGAATATAAAATCCAATGACTTTATCTATTTAAAAGTATTAATCTGAATTCAAAAAATAAATTTACTAAACCAGATATTAGAATTGGTTTGTAATCTGATGAGGTTTGTTGTTGATGAAGATGGTTACTAGCATGTCAAAAGATTTATTGAATCCCACAACCATGAATTTGCTAGCCCAACCGACTGACACCTTCTAAGATCATGTAGGAATATTGTTGAGGAAAAAACTTCCATCCTTAAATCATTGACAGATGCATGGATTAGAACCGTTGATGCATACGCCTACCTTACAGAGGAAGTTGAAGCATACGAGAATGTTGGATTCTCTAAGCGGGATGCTTCTAATTTTATTCAAAAAGAGAAAGAGAAAGGATTTAATTTGGTGATACTAATTCCTTGATTTAATTATTTAAAGATTGATAAGTTCGAACTACATGTTTGTATGGGATGTTCGAATTGATGAGTATGATTGGTTGTTAATTTTATTTTATTTTTGGTTGATGGGATTTGCAGTAAATTATGATTGTTTTGAAGATGTGTTGATTTTGATACTAGCTACAGGCTCAATAAGTATAATTTTGTATATACACCATTTGTTGGTGTTAACAATCATTGGCATAATATTTTGTTAGGGGCTACTTTTTTGTCAAAAGAAATAATTGAAAGTTTTACATAGTTATTTAAAACATTTGTATGAATAATGGGTAATAAACATCCAACAATAATATACACTTATCAAGACCAGGCTATAACTGGGGCCATAAAAGAAGCATTACCTCACACTCATCATATATTATACCAATGGCACATCTTTAAAAAGGTTCATTCAAAAGTACCTATTTTCAATAGCAACAACAAATTTAGATGAATCTTTTATAAGAGTTTGAAGAAGTGTGATTATGAGGAAGTGTTTGAGGAGGCATGGATTGAAATGTTCAAGGGAATCTTCATAACCATGAATGGTTGGAGGATCTTTATAAGATAAGGAGAAAGTGGTCAACAACTTTCAAAAAGGATTTTTTTAGCATGGGTATTTTATCCACATATCACAGCGACGGTACTAATAATGTGTGTCATGAAATTTTTAACCCAAGAAAGTCATTAATTGATTTTTTTTCTTGAGTAAGAAAAGGTACTGATGAATTGGCGGCGAAATGAGTATTATGAGGAATACAAATACATTTAGTCTAAAAAATTTCCTATGATAAAGATCATCTCAATATTAAAGCAAACTACTGGGTTTTACTAAAGAAATCTATATTCATTTTGTTTAGGAAGAATTTATACAGGGTGTGGGAGGAATGAATATAGACTTTATCTCGACCGATTCTTAAAAGTTTGTAGCTAACTAGGTGTTGAGTATACCAGATTGATGATTGATTTCATTACTTTGGAATTGGAATTTAATGAATTTTCATTGTAATAATATCGATTGCGAACTTATGAATATTTAATGTAATAAATATTAAATTTCATTTAAGAATTTTATTAAAATAATTATTTATTAGGAATATGAATATTTATTATAATAATTATTAATTGCACTATAACTACAATTTATTTGTGCTTGAGTTGCATTTGAGTTACGCTTTTGTTGCAATTTATTTTTGCTTTAGTTGCGCTTTTATTGCGCTATTTGTGCGCTTTAGTTACTCTTTAGTTGTGCTCTCATTGTGCATTCAATGTGCTTTTATTGCACTTGTTATGCTTTAGTTGCTCTTTTATTGATCTCAACGGGACATTTAATTAATCTTTTGATTTGCTTGAGTTGCACTATATTTGCTCTTCATAATTTATAATTTATAAAACTCTAAATATTCAAATGTACAACAGTAACAAAACAAACAAAAACTATATATTAACATTAAAAACTCAAATGCTCAGATTTAGAACTCATGTATATGTTGATTCTTATTAAATCTAGAATAGGTTGTTAAACCTAAGCTTGTATCCTAAGGCTAACCAAGAGGGGGGTGAATTGGTAATTTTAAAAATTACTTCTTATGAATTTTAAATTTTGAAACTAGTTAATGATTCGTAGCAATTTAATTGAAGTTATTTGAAGATAAATTTTTTAAATAAAGAATTAAAATTATAGTAAGTAAGCAGCGGAAATAAAATGACACAAAGATTTACAGTGGTTCGATCAAACACGGCCTACATCCACTCCATGAAAACTCCCTCTTCAGGTATTGCACAATTACCAAAAGTGACTCTCCTTTTTCCCCCACAACTAGACGGAAAAGCCTTTACAAAACTCTCTTCCACCAATCCCCGGTGAGGCAGAAAATTGTCATCCTTTCACACACTCCAAGTGTAGGCAGAGAACCTTCATCTTTTCACACCCTCCAAGCATCGACAGAGTACCTTTGTCCTTTCATACCTTCCAAGTGTAGGTAGAGTACCTTCATCCTTTCACACCCTCCAAGTGTAGGCAGAGTTCTTTCGGCTATTCACACTCTCCAAGTGTCGGTAGAGAACTATCGGTTGTTCATACTTTCCAAGAGTCGGTAGAGAACTGGATCTTCTTCAAAGATCTTCTCACAAGAAATCTAAAAAGATAAGGAAAGAGTGAAAAACATAAATCACACACAAAGATCCTTACCTTTGAGTAACCTTGTGAAATCTTCACACTCAACTAACAAGAAACATCTCTCAAACACTCTCTCTTTCAATTGTCTTTGAAATTCATGTTGACAAAATTAGAAGAAGTATCAACGTCAGTTTTAGATGGACTTTTTATACAAAAGATATAAAAAGCATCAAGAAAACTAAATTTTTTAATTTAAAGTTTATACGATCGTATAGTACGATCATATGTTCTTACATACAAACAGTTCAAATACTGTTGCGTACAAACCTATTGTGAATCGATACGAAATCATTTCATACCTAGTCATCATCTGATACGAACTAAGTTCGTTCGGGATGAATAGTTAGAAAATTTCAAATTTTGTCAATATAAATTGTCAGGATGAAATAAGTGAAAACAGACCCGAGATATTCATCCTTGTATAAAATGTGGACTGTCTCGTACGATCCAGGCTTTGAAAAAAAAATTCATGCCAGAATAAAATAGAGGCGTTCGTCCCTGTATGAAAATTAAAATCATCCCATACAATCTTTGTGCGAGAAATAAATAAATGAATTCATCCCTGTACAAAAATTAATATTTTCTCGAACAATCTTCGTGCGAGAATAAAACAAAGGCGTTCGTCCCTATATGAAAATTGAGATCGTCCCGTATAATCTTCATCCAAGAACAAAATAGAGGCATTCATCTCTGTACAAGAATTGATATCATCCCGTATAATTCATACTTTGAAAAATATTTTCATTTCTGTTCGTTGAATTACTCTTCTAGTACGAATTGATATCGTACAGTATGATTAATTTAAAACATTGAATTTTAAACTCTCCCCTGGTTTGTATGTGCTCAGTTATTTAATTATAATCACACTCTCTCATACTCAATAAAATAGAAAATACATACTTAGATTACAATAAACTCTAAACTTTTCTTGATTTTAAGTCTTCAACAATCTGAAGTATGATTTCCTTTAGATGTTAGTACACACAAGAGCAAAATAATTCTTCCAAAATAAGTTAGGAGAAATAATAATAAAATCAATAATATTTGGAATCATCAAAAACATACAAGTTGCAAGAATATCAAACCTGTAAAACTAAGTAGAAACTATGTCAATAATCTCCTCCTTTTGTATGATTGTAAAATAATTATTGTTTGAATAAAATTGAAAATCTTAAATTTCTCCTTAACTCCCCCTAAATGAATAAGCATGTGAATATAAGGAAATTTCTATTAAGAGCAAATCAATTTTATTATTATTATTATTATTTTTCATAAACTCATAAACCCACAAAACAAAACATCTAAAAACTCACAAAACTCTTCAAACTTAAAACAAAAAAGTAAAATAACTCTAACGAACACTAAAATGCAAAAATCAAACTAAAACACAAAAATCAAAAGCACAAACAAAAAATATTTCTTCCCCTTTTTGACGACGATAAAAATAAGGATGAAGAAAACAAAAGAAATGTAACAAGTCATATGAGAAATCTATAATTGATCTTCAAAGAGATGAATTATAATTGCATCAACAAAATTAATGTTCATTTGAGAAGAAAAAAGATTCATAACATTTAAATTAAAATATAACATAGACAAGATAAATATATCAAGGTCATGCAATAATCTAAACAATTAGATAAATAAAATTATTGCATTAGTGACGAAATAAAAATTAATTTAAGTCAAAGTCTAATACAAAATATAATTGACATTAGATTGAATTGAAATTTAAGATTAAAGGATGGAGGAAAGAACATTATCAATACACTTGTTTGGCGACATTGCACATCTTTTCAATTTTTATACATTTATACAATTCTCCAATTTTTTTAATTAATCTTTCCAAAATAAATAGTCTAAAAACTCAGACTTATCTAACTACTAAGATAATTATATTGGGAAGAGAAATAAAAAAATAATAAGATATCAAAATTGCAATAATAATATTAAGATTATGTATGCATAAAAAAGAATAAGAGATTGATAGCCTTAACTTGACCGAGTTATAAATTAACTTATAATTTTAAAAAATTAAATTTTCTAATGAAATCAATTTTTTTATGTTGTTCATATCATAACACTTTTTAGATCAATTAAGTCAGGATCAACATATAGAAAAACTAACATTTTAAATATAGTTAAAAAACAACTAAACAAAATAAGAAATATTTTATTGATATCAATTAAACATAGAGATATATTGACGCACAGTTGATATCAATAAAAACACAATATATCATCAAAAAACAAAAAATAAGAACAAAAGATAACGACAGAAAACTACTTAAAACATCACATCACATCTCAAAAGTCTGACAAAGATAACACACAAGAAGTACATCTACAACTCTGAGGGGCCCTAGTCTGGAGGAGGTGGCTGGTTGAAGATAGAAAAATAGTTATTCATTATAGCCATGTTGGTGTTCACTGATTAAAACTGACCTCAAATCCAACCCATATCCTGCTGGTATTATGCATCCTGCTGGTGTAGGTGAGTCTGAATTTGATCAAAGCATTGGTCAAAATGACAATCATATCAGTTGAAGGGTTGGACCTATTGCAAATCTATTTTTGTAAATTATGATTTTGATGTTAGCAAACACTATGACTGCTTTTTTTACTAACATTTTCAGGGCCACAAGATCAGATGGGAATTGGAATATGCTCAAGATTGGGTAGACTAGGTCTGAGTCAGTCCGTAATTTTCTTTTTCCCTTTCTTGAGTCCATTGTAGCCGTTGAGGTGTTTTGATGCTAAGTAACCCTACACACACACTTGAGTAATTTTTCTATCTGATTTAGAATTTCTAATTTTTCTCACATCATCCCGGACGATATTTATATCATCCTGAACGATTGGGTTCAAAATAGAAACCCTAATCATGATATCTTAGTTAAGGCAGACATCATTAGTCGATCAGCCTAGACGATACTTGTATCGGCCAGGATGATAGGCTTAAAACAGAAAGAATCAACCGCCATGACCTATTTAGGCATTCTTTATTTATGGAAATCGGCAAGGATGATCCTGTATTGGCCTGGATGATATGATACAATTATGCCTAAATTAATCTAGCAATTAAGGATGATTGATACGATCACATCGTTCTGGACAATCGCAAGATCGACCAGGACGATCAGTTCAAAATACCTTAGTTGCTCTTGGACAATCGATATCGGACGGCTCAAATTCCGGGTGATGGTCTGGACGATCAGTATCGGCTAGATAAAATTCTAGGCGATGCTCTGGACAATTTTCCTCTGATTTGAACTAATCGTCTAGGACAATTGTGAGATTGGCCTGGGCATTCAAGCTATTTTGGAATCGTCCCGAACAATTTTCAGAGCGGTTATCTGGCCGAAATTCTGTGATTTGAACTAATCGTATAGGATGATAGTTTATCGGCATGGACGATGTGAATAATTTTATTCTATTCATCATAGATCTTCCAGGCTGATTAGGCTTAAATTGTACAGATCATACAGGACGATATACCTATCGTCCTGGACGATAATTTTGGCAAATATTAATTAATGAGCTATTTTGAAGCTCTTATATTTAATAGCTATTATTCAACATTTTGAACAATCTTTTGATGCTATCTTGACTTGAGAAAGCCTAGAGGAGAGAGAGGAAGGGGGGGAGAGAGAGAGAGAGAGAGAGAGAGAGAGAGAGAGAGAGAGAGGATCTTTTGAGGGGGAGCTTTTGAGTGAGATTAACAAGGGTTGCTCCAAGCATTATTCCACTTCTACTTCCACTAGAGTCTCTTATCCTAGGAAGGGTTGGAAGAGGTAAGCTTCAGCGATCGATCAAGATTCTCTGCCTGCTTCAGGAGGAAGCAAAAGGAGTTGGGTTCCCTGCCTTGCCGGGGGTGGCAAAAAGGATGTGTTTGTAAGGGCTTCTCCGCCTAGCTGTGGGGGCTAAAGGAGAGTCACTTTTATAGTGCAGTACTCGGAGGGCGCCTCCGGGGAGCAGACATAGATCGAGTTGACCGAACTACTATAAACCATTGTGTTTTTTTACTACTTCTGCATTTAATTTTTTCTGCATTTATTTTCTGTGGTGATTTTATTTTGTGATTATTGTTTGATTGTAAGAAGATTTTTTAAAAAATACCGATTCCCCCCCCCCCCCCCCCCTTGGTTAGCCTTGGGCTAGTTCTTAAGGGCCTAAAATCCCTAACAAACTTTCAAGTGATATCAGAACACTTTCAAGTGGTATCAGAGCGGGATTCATAAAAATGGAGTTTGAAAACTTTTTGTATTTTGAATCATGGCTAACTTTGGGAATCGTAATATCACGAAAAAATATTCTATTACATGACCACCTTTGTTTGACAATCTACTTTTTGATTTTTGAAAAACTTGCATGTCTACTTTTTAACAATCAACTGATTATCGCATGTGGATGCTAATTAAAGAAGGATATTCTCCACCTTCTCGTGAACTTAATGGAATTAAAACTAAAGTGTCATTTACTGAATAGACTTTTGATGAAAGAGATTTAGCTCAACTTAATACGAAGTGCTTAAATTATTTTCTCTGTGCTTTAAAGTCTGAAGATTACATGTGTGTTTCTACTTGATTCAGTGGATAGATTGTGCATTACTTATGAAGGAACCAATGAAGTTAAGCAATCTCGTTTGAATATTCTCTTGCATGATTACAAACTTTTTTGTATGAAATCTTCTGAATCAATTTATGATATGTATACAAGGTTTACTCAAATTTTAATTTCTTTGCATGCCTTAGGCAGAGAACTTTCAAACTATGAAAAAGTGAACAAAATCTTGAGATGCTTTCCTTCTTCTTTTGATGCTAAAATCACTGTCATTACTGAATCTAAAGATTTGAATACCTATTCAATTGATAACTTACTTGGCTCACTCATTGCTTATGAGCAAGGGGTGAATCAAAGAAATCTTGATGCATGTGAGAAAAGAAAGGAGAAAATAGTGGCACTGAAGGCCAACAACATTGACTTTGATTCTTCTGGGTCTGATAGAGATGACTTTTCCTTAATCATAAGGCAATTCAAAACTTTCTAAGGAAGAAGCAAAAGTATCAACAAAAGTGGAGTAAAGGTAAGGGAAACAAAAATTTTAAGAGTTCTAATGATATGATTTATTTTGAAAGATGTGAAAGCTGATTGCCCTACACTTAAGTCTCACTCAAGCAAGGAAAAGGGTGAGGAGAAACCCAAGTTTAGGAAGGAAAAAAGAAATTTTAAAAGGCGTTCTAGGCGGACTCTACATCTGAGACTGAACCTGAAGATGAGACAACTAACTTGTACATAATGGCAGACGATCATCTTCATCAAGAAGAGGTATGTGAACTATCCTACAACCAACTCCTTGAAGTTTTTGAAAAAATTCATGCATCACATAGAAAACTTAAGAAAACTCATGCTAGTTTGAAATTGGAGTTTTTGAATTTATAAAAAGAGCATGAAATTTTGATTAAATATCATTCTATAATTGATTCAAATTATATGGCTTTACTTGATGAATTTGTTGATTTAAATAAAAAGCATTCTGAATTAATTGAAGAGAATGATTCATTAAAAGTTTCACACAACTCACATGAATCTGATTTTAAGAAATCTAAAGAGATGGAGCATAATTTAAGAATTGATAATGATCATTTAAAAGATACTAACTTGAGGATTAAAAAAGAATTGGATACACTTAAGAAAAATTGGATGACACCTAGACTTGATCAAAAGCCAAAACCTAGGAAGAGGCATTACTACGCAAACCATTTAAGAAATACTTTTCCTAGATTTAGATGCTTTTCATGTGGCATGCTAGGACACATCTCACACACTTTCACTGTTCACTATAGTACACATTGGGTGTGGAGACCCAAATTGCATGATTCACAGAATAACACACATGCATTGCATTCTACTTTTCATAAAAAGGGACCCAAACTTGCTTGGGTTCTTAAATCTGACATTTGATGATTTTGTAGGTGAGCTCTCATAAAATACCTCGTGAGAGAATGTGGTACCTAGACATCGGATGCTCTCAACATATGACTGGTGATGCCAATCAATTCATTTCTTTGGAGACCAGGACAGGAGGCAAGGTTACTCTTGGAGACAACACCACTAGGAAGGTGGTAGGTGCAGGTTTAATTAGTAATTATAATAACCTTATGATTGAAAATGTTTGGCTTGTAGATGGATTAAACCACAACTTGTTCAGCATCAATCAACTTTGCGACAAGGGCTTTATAATAAAATTCTTTGCAAATTCATGCATTATAAGTTTAAATAATAACATTGTTTTATAGGGAAAGCAGATCAACAACGTATACATGCTTAATTTAAATAACATTGAACGCGCTGCATCTTTTTGCTTAAAAACTATTGTTGAAGATTCATGGTTGTGGCACAGATGATTATGACATGCTAGTATGAAAACTATTAGGAGAGTGACCCAAAAAGACCTAGTTAAAGGTGTCCCCAAACTGAAATTTTCTAAAGACTACTTTTGTGATGCCTGCCAATTAGGAAAGCAAGTCCACTCCACGTTTCACCCCATTAAGGAAATTAGCACCTCTAGACCTTTAGAAATCCTTCACATGGATTTGTTTGGACCCATTAGCACTGCCAGCTTGGGACGGAAAGTCTATAATTTTGTAATTGTCGATGAATACGAGGTTCACTTGGACAATATTTCTTTCACAAAAAAAAGAGTCTTTTGAGGAGTTTACAACCTTTTTTACTTGGATTCAGAAAAAGCTAGGTTGTGAGATCTTGACCATCCATAGTGACCATGGGGGAGAGTTTGAAAATGATAGATTTGGATATTTTTATGAGGACAAGGGGATTAGCCACAACTTCTCAGCTCCTAGGACCCCTCAGCAGAATGGGGTAGCTGAAAGGAAGAACCGGACCTTAATGAAAGCCGCTAGAGCCATGCTTGCTCAGTATTCACTTCCAAAATACTATTGGGCTGAAGCGGTTAACACAGCTTGTTATGTGTTGAATAGGGTGAATGTTAGAGCCGAACTAGATAAGATACTCTATGAGATCCTTAAGGGTAGGACACCAAATCTTTCCCACCTTCATGTCCTTGGTTGTAAGGTTTTTATTCATAATAATGAGAAGTCTCACTTTAGAAAATTTGATCCAAAATTTAATAAAGGAGTGTTCTTAGGATATTCTAGTGTTGGGAAGTCGTTTAGGGTGTTTAATAAGAGGACTTTGATGGTGGAAGAGACTACACATATAGTGATTGATGAGTCTGATCCTAAAAAGCCTAGAGTTGATGATGATGATGATGATGTTGGAGAGGTTACCACTGGAGTAGAAAATTTGGAGAAGGGAGTAGAACACCAAAACACTGAAGGAGTAGGAGATGTTACCCAAGGAGTAGAAAATGTAGATATGGAGGAAAGGATTGGACCTTCACACACCTTGCCTAGATATTGGAAATACTCTTCAAGTCACCCTAAAGATTTGATCTTAGGAGACCCTTCTAATGGAGTTAGGACTAGACATGGACTTAGGAAGGAGGTGAACCACTCTGCCTTTATCTCAATGACTGAACCCACCAACATAAACCAAGCCCTTTCTGATGAGTTTTGGATTTTAGCCATGCAGGAGAAGTTGAATCAATTTGTTAGGAATGATGTTTGGGAGCTTGTAGAAAGACCTAAGGAACAAAGTGTAGTTGGAACTAAGTGGGTCTTTAGGAACAAGTGATTGATTCTGGAGTAGTGGTAAGGAACAAAGCAAGATTAGTGGCTAAGGGGTATAACCAAATTGAAGGGATAGATTTTGAGGAGATCTTTGCCCCTGTAGCTAGATTGGAAGCCATTAGAGTGCTATTAGCCTTTGCCTGTTATAAAGGATTTAAGCTTTTTCAAATGGACGTTAAGAGTGCCTTTTTAAATGGGGAAATAAAAGAGGATGTGTTTTTAGAACAACCCCCAGGTTTTGAGAGTTTCCAATTTCTAAATCATATTTTTAAATTAAAAAAGGCCTTATATGATTTAAAGTAGGCACCTAGAGCTTGGTATGAGAGGCTTAGCTGACTCTTACTAGAAAGGGAGTTTGTTAAAGGGAGCGTAGACACCACCCTTTTTTTGAGGAAAGTAGGAGATGATTTGCTCATTGTTCAGACTTATGTGGATGACTTACTTTTGGGATTTTCTGATAAGAAACTATGTGATGAGTTTTCTAAAATAATGAGTAGGGAGTTTGAGATGAGTATGATGAGTGAGTTGTCCTACTTTTTGGGGTTTAGCATAAGACAATTAGAAGATGGAACATTTCTTAATCAATCAAAATACATAAAGGACATTTTGAAGAAGTATGAGATGGATAAAGCCAAGCCAATTAATACTCCCATGACCTCTAGTGTTCCGTTGGATAAGGACCCAAGTGGTAAGTCTGTTGATCAGAAGAAGTACAAAGGCTTGATTGGATCTTTACTTTACTTGACTACTAGCCGACCTGATATAATGTTTTGTGTTTGTTTTTTTGCTAGATTTCAAGCTGACCCTAAGGAATCCCACCTGACTACATTTAAGAGAATTTTTAGATACCTTTTAGGGACACAAAGCTTAAAAATTTGGTACCCTAGGCACAGCACTTCTTTTAAAATTATTGAATTTTATGATTCTAATTTTGCAGGATGTAAGGTAGATAGAAAAAGCACTTCTAGAGCTTGCCAATTCATAGGACAGTCTTTGGTCTCATGGTCTAGTAAAAAACAAAACTCTGTTGCACTTTTCACTGCTAAAGATAAGTACATTACTTTAGGAAGTTGTGTAGCCCAAGTCCTTTGGTTAAAATAATAGGTATTGGATTTAGGATTACCTGTAGGCACCATCTCAATTTTCTATGACAACTCTAGTGTCATCTACATCTCTAAGAATCATATCCAACATTCAAGGACTAAGCACATTGATAATAGATATCATTTTATTAGAGACCATGTGACTAAGGTGGACATTGAGTTACACCATGTGACAACTGAGAATCAACTGGCTGACATCTTTACTAAACCACTGGCCTTCGACACTTTCAGCTCTTTAAGGACCAGATTAGGTGTGATTGACATAAATGCCTGAACTTGAAATTTTTTTTCTTTTCTTTTTGTTCTTTCTTCTTCTTTCCTTCTTGTATTGCTTTATGTTATGTTAGTTTTATTTGTAGTTATGTTTTTTATGCTTTATTTTTCATTTTCTTAATTTTTTTTTCCAAATAATTCCTGAAATGATATCGTATGCCTTGTTCTTGCTTTTATAAATTTGTAGTCAATATTTTACATCTCTTAATCCTTTAAAGGGTATAAATATATCGTTGATTGTGTCTCTTTCTCTAATATATTTTAGTGGCACGGTTTTCTTTTCTAATCAATAGTCTATCTCAAATTAACAAATGGAGTATGCAATTAAGATCTTTTCTAACCTTGCTACAAAAAATCTATCTTGTATTTATAATGTTCAAAGTCTTTTTGTCACATTAAGAATTCCTTGTTACCCTTGCAATTGCATTTATTCATACGATTATTGATTCTATTTTATGAATTGTTCTTCTCTATATTAGGGAGTGAGTTTTTCTTCTCTAATATCTAGCTAAGATTATTTAAGAGTTTTTAAAAGAGAATGTAGCTTGCAAAAATGAAAAAAAAAATAGCCAATGATGCCAAAAATAAAAGATGTGCAAATATGCCAAATTGAAAAAAAATACACAAAGTGTATCAAAAATTAAAAGAAGCGCAAAGCGCCATTCAAATTGACAAGAGGCATAAAATGAGTCCACCAAAAGCAATCTATCCTTTCCTTTCAAAGCTTTTAAAACTTAGAAGATTTCATGTATCACTTGATACAATCAAAGGCTTGGTTTTGATTATTTTGCGATTGTGACAAATTTACTTTGATACATTATTCTATAAGGTGTTTTTTCTGAAACCAAGTGGTGAACGTGTCCTTTCTTCATATGCAATTGAAGTTTTGAGTTAGGTCATTGATTTCAAAAGACAATTTTACCCTGAAAGAAAATCTGAGTTAAGGGTAACCATGTTCGGATATTCTACTATTTTTTTTTGGATTTTAGATGTTGTTAACTCATTAACTTACAAATTTTTAAAATAAATCACATGTAATACTACATCATCTTAAAGCCTTGGTTTAGTTAAAAAAAATGGTTTGCTTACTTTGCTCTTTAGTTTCCTCCTCCTTTTTGAGATGTTAAAAGAGGGAGTAGTATGTTTGAGTTTGCACTATTCCTTTTTTGAAAGCTTTCTATGATTTGCACTGCTATTTTAGAATTGATCATTGAAGTGTTTGCCATCATCAAAAAAGGGAGAGATTGTTGCAAATCTATTTTCAAGAATTATGATTTTGATGTTAGCAAACAATACGACTTTCTTTTCTACTAACATTTTCAGGGCCACAAGATCAGACGGGAATCAAAATCAGCTCAAGATTAGGTAGACTAGGTCTGAGTCAGTCTGTAATTTTTTTTTTCCCTTTTTTTTGTCCATTTTAACCGTTGAGGTGTTATGATGCTTAGTAACCCTACACACACACACTTGAGTGATTTTTTTGTCTGATTTAGAATTTCTATTTTTTCTCACATCATCCCAAACGACATTTATATCGTCCTGGATGATCGAGTTCAAAATAGAAATCCTAATAAGGATATCTTAGTTAAGGCAGCCATCATTAGCCGATCATCCTAGATGATACTTGTATCAGCCAGGACAATAGGCTCAAAATAGAAAGAATCAGCTACAATGATCTATTTAGGAATTCTTTATTTATGGAAATCGGCCAGGACGATCCTGTATCAACCTGAACGATATGATACAATTATGCCTAAACTAATCTGGCATTTAAGGAAATCTATTAAGGATGATTGATACGATCACATAATCCTGGACGATCAGTTCAAAAAACCTTAGTTTCTCTTGGACAATCGATATCAGACAGATCAAATTTTGGGTGATGGTCTGGATGATCAGTATCGGCCTGATCAAATTTTGGGCGATGCTCTGGACAATTTTTCTCTAATTTGAACTAATCATCCTGGATGATCATGAGATTTGCCCAAATGATCAAGCTATTTAGGACTCATCCCAAACTCTTTTCAAAGCAATTGTCTGGCCGATAATCTGTGATTTAAACTAATCATACAGGATGATAGTTTATCGGCCTAGATGATGTGAACAATTTTCTTCAATTCGTCCCAGCTGATTAAGCTTAAATTGCACTGATCGTACATGATAATATACCTATTGTCATGGATGATAATGTCAGCAAATTATAATTAATGAGCTATTTTGAAACACTTTTATTTAAGAGCTATTGTTCAACATTTTGAACAATCATTTGCTGCTGCCTTGACCTGAGAAAGCCTAGAGGAGAGAGACAGAGAGGATCTTATGAGGGGGAGCTTGTGAGGGAGATTCATAAGGGTTGCTCCAAGCATTGTTCCACTTCTTCTTCCACTAGATTCTCTTGTCATGGAAGGGTTGGAAGAGGTAAGCTTCAATGATCGATCAAGGTTCTATGCCTGCTTCAGGAGGAAGAAAAAGGAGTTAGGTTCTCTGCCTTGCCAGGGGTGGAAAAAAGGAGGTGTTTGTAAGGGCTTCTCCGCCTAGTTGTGGGGGCTAAAGGAGAGTCACTTTTGTAGTGCAATACTCGAAGGGTGCCTCCGAGGAGTGGACATAGGTCGAGTTGACCGAACCACTATAAACCCTTGTGTTCTTTTTACTGCTTCCACATTTAATTTTATCACACTTATTTTCTATGGTGATTATGGTTTGTGATTATTGTGCTTTGATTGTAAGATGATTTTTTAAAAAATACCAATTCACCCCCCTCTCTATTAGCTTTGGCCTAGTTCTGAAGGGCCTAACATCCCTAACAAACTTTTAAGTGGTATCAGAGCACTTTCAGGACCATCTCCTGAAAGTAAGGTCTATGAGCAGGTGCAGGTGCAGGTGTAGGTGTAGGTGCTCCCCCTTCTCCCTCAAAATCCTCACTTGTATCATCTCTCCCAAAAAGTGCTCAAAATGAAGCATCAGTGAAGTAGATAGGTAATTCAAGTAGAGGATCAGGATGAACAAGACTGTACTTCTTCTCAAGGATATAGGTCACTAGGTGTCCGAAGGCAATTTTCTTCTTCCTCTTATGTGATACATTACCAATTTCAAAAAGTACATTAATATAATTGATAATAAGTTTGGCTTCATCAATTGTTTGTCAAATCATGATAAGATAAGTGATAGTGGATAGAAAAGGAGTAATATTAATATGGTCACCAGCTTTAGGAATTATGGAGGTTCTAAGGACATGCTGGATGATCCTTACATTTTGGTTCAAACTAGAGACCCTAGGCAAATGACATACTTATTCAATCCCTCTAATAACTTTATTTATTTCAGTCCAGTCAAAATTAGAAGTAGAAGTCAAAGTGTGGGCTCTAACTCATTGAGTCCTTAACGGCTAAATGTTTCCCAAATATTCCTAGTTATTTATACCCTCTTTTATAGTACATAAGATCTAATCCTACTTTAGTCAGTATTAAAGTACATGTTGACTAGAAAGTAGCAAAAGGTTTCTTTGTTATAGGCATGAATCAAGGTAAAAAAATACAAATTGGGTGATAGCAAAAAGGGGCGTCACTTGAAATAGGATACTATCTTGAAGTAGGATTCTTAAAGGAGTGATTTTGGCAGAGACCAACCTAATGAAAGAATCCTCGTTAGCCCTGGATAGAAAGTTGTTGTCTCCTGCCCTCGAAGATGAACCATTAATGAGTCTATCCCTCTTACTAGATCTGACCATTGCTAAGATTTTAAGGATTGGAAAAGGCTATTGAAGTGAATGAAAATGAATTCCAAAGCCCTCCTATTTAAAGAAAAATTTTCTTTTGTATGTACTAAAAGAGGTTCGTACAGTATGATTCACAGGTTCATACATACGTAAATAAATTTTGTATGTACAAATGAATACATTCAAAATAAAATGATATTTTATAATCATATAATTTATGAGGCTTCCTTTCATACAAGTTTTTTGAACATACGATCGTACAGACGAACAGGTGTTTGTCTAGGATGATCAGTTATTTAAGATCATTTTAATGACTGTTAGATTCATCCCAAACATTGAATGACATGTGGTTCGTATGTACGAACTCCAGGTTCATACGTACGATCAGTTATAATAATACATTTTTCCTATATAATCATCTATATTATACATATGAAGTAATACAAATCATCTGTGATGATATAAAAATCGTATACTATGATATGTATTAAAAATGAAAACATTATGTAATCAGTTTTAAACAATGATCAAAATCCTACAGAATTCGTACAGGACAAAAATAATTTCATACAATACAAATAGAAAACTTAGAAAAATTCGTATGATCGATCTGAAATAGGAAATTTGATGTGAACACATTTCAAAATTACACAAAACACAAAAAACCCAAACTCACAAACATAAATAAGCACTTAAAATACAAAAATAGAAAACACTCAAAGACACATATCAAGTTTGTAGAAAAAATTTTAATTAAGTATTCAGATCAATCACACCAAGCCTTGTTTTTAATGTACTAAAAGTATCAAAGGCTAGTGGTTTTGTAAAAATATTTGCAAGTTGGTTTTCAATTGACACATGATTCATTTCAATTTCTCCTTTGGATACATGATCCCTTATGAAATGATGTTATATTTCTATATGTTTGGTTCTATAATATTGAATAGGATTTTTTGAAATGAAAATTGCATTAGTGTTATCACAATAAATTGGAACTGTGCATATTATAAACCCTAAGTCAATCAACTGTTGTTTCAACCAAAGAACTTATGCCACATAACTTCCTAAGGTAATGTATTCAGCTTCAGCAGTAGATAGGACTACTAAATTCTATTTTCTACTAGACCAAGAAACCAAAGAATATCCAATAAATTGAAATGTTCCAGATGTACTCTTTTGATCAACCCTACAATCTGCAAAGTCTGAATATGAATATCAAATTATTCAAATAAAGAGTTATACTTAGGATACAAAATTCCTAAGTTCTGAGTTCTTAAGAGATCTCAAAATCCTTTTCACTACTGTCAAATGTAATTCTTTTAGATCTAATTGAAACCTAACACACAAACAAACATTGAATATAATATCGGGTCTGTTAGCAGTCAAGTAAAGCAAAGATCCAATTATTCCCCTAAATTTCTTTTGATCAACATATTTTGTCTTTGGGTCCTTATCCAACTGAACTGAGAAACTCATAGCTGTACTAACAGGTTTAGCATTGTTCATTTCATACTTTTGGACGATGTCCTTAACATACTTTGACTGATTAATAAATATTCATTCCTCAATTTGTTTAATGCTAAAATTTAGAAAGTAACTCATGTTGAGTCTAGTAATTAGGTTGTTAAGCCTAAGTAAATGTCCCACGGCTACCAAGAGGGGGGTGAATTGGTAGTTTTAAAAATTTTAAACCCTCTTAAAATTAAAGTTGAACCGAAATAAAATTTTCTTTTAAAGTTTGTAGAAAAATGTTTTTCAACCACAGAGTTGTTAAAACTGAAATTTAAAATGCGGAAACGTAAAAGCAATAAAGTAAATGACACCAGATTTATAGTGGTTCGGTCTATAACCAGACCTACATCCACTCCTCAGAGGCACCCTCTGAGTATTGCACTAATACCACAAAGTGACTCTCCTTTAGCACCCACAGCAAGGCGGAGAAGCCTGTACAAAACACTCTTTTCACCACTACCCGGTGCGGCAGAGAACCGTCGTCCTTTTACACAATCCACAGTGCTGGCAGAGAACCGTCATCCTTTCACACTCTCCTAGTGTGGGCAGAGAACCGTCGTCCTTTCACACTCTATTAGTGTGGGCAGAGAACCCTACGGCTGTTCACACTTTCCAAGTGTAGGCAGAGAACGTCCTTCCTTTTACACTCTCCTAGTGTAGGCAGAGAACCCACGTCTGTTCACACTCTCCAAGTGTCGGCAGTGAACCGGACCTTCTTGAATGATCTTCTCACAAGAATCTAGAAGGAAGATAGAAAAGAGTGAAGAAATCCAATTTCACAAGTAGAGATTCTTACCTTAGCAATCCAAGTGAAGCCTTCTTGCTCCAATGGTAGGAATCCTCCTTTGAATGCTCTCTTCCACTCTCCCCTTAGCTATTCTCTCAATAGGCACGAAGATCAAATGACAAAAAGATTGGGTGGCAGTCTAATTTGGACTATTTATACAAAAGACAAGAAAAACCGCCCAAAAACTGCAAATTTCCAATTCTGTACGCAGTGGATCGTCCCGTACGATCCTGGATCGTCCTGGACGATTTTACTTAAACAATCTGAAATGACCCAATTTGTATATGTGTACGAAATGACTTCGTACAGCTGATCGTCCTGTACGAACTAGGTTCGTCCAGTACGAACGGTTATTACAAGGTCGGTTCTAGAAACTGCTGAAAACTGTCCTAAGTCGGTTTATCGTTTGGACGAAAATATGTTCGTCTCGACGAAAATTTTCCAGAGAGCCGATCGTCCTGGACGATTATTTATTTCGTCTGGACGAAAATTTTCCAGAGAGCCAATCGCCGGGGACGATAATTTGGTTTCGTCTGGACGAAAATTTTCCAGAGAGCTGTTCGTCCGGTACGATATTTATTTTCGTCTGGACGAAATTTTTCCAGAGGACTGGTCGCCCAGTACGATGGTAAAATTCGTCTTGACGAAATTTTTACAGAGAACCCATCGTCCGGGACGATATTAAAATTCGTCCTTGACGAATAGGACTTAGAAAAATTTTTCAAAGCAAGTTCCTATTCGTTCCAAGTGCTCTATAGGAGATAACTGACAGATCGTCCAGTACGATAAATATCGTCCTGTACGATCAGTATAGAATTTCATGATCTCCTAATTTGTGTGTGTGAGATTTTATTCACTCAATTACAATCACTCCCTTTCAAAATTAATTCAAAGAAAAGACAAACTTCAAATAAACAAAATATCATATGTTGAATTTGATTTGAAGTTTTCGTAGTCTGGAGTCTGATTTTCCTGAAATGTTAGTACACACAAGAGCAAGTGCAAATCTTCTAAAATTGTTAGGAGATAACTATACATCTGAACAATAATGTTTGGAATCATCAAAACTATATAAGTTGCACAAATATAAATCATTCAAATAGCAACTATTCAAACAATCTCCCCCTTTTTGATGATGGCAAAACAATTATTATTAGTATGGTTTCAAGTTAAAACAAATCTCTTATCTCCTAAACTCCCCCTGAATTTATGAGTACATTAAAATAAGGAGGCATTAAAGAACAATATTTTTGTTTTTCAAAAATTTTAACAGAAAACACAAACCACAACACAAACACAAACATAATAATTTCTCCCCCTTTTTGACGATGGCAAAACAATTATTATTAGTATGGTTTCAAGTTAAAACAAATCTCTTATCTCCTAAACTCCCCCTGAATTTATGAGTACATTAAAATAAGGAGGCATTAAAGAACAATATTTTTTTTTTTCAAAAATTTTAACAGAAAACACAAACCACAACACAAACACAAGCATAATAATTTCTCCCCCTTTTTGACGATGGCAAAACAATTATTATTAGTATGGTTTCAAGTTAAAACAAATCTCTTATCTCCTAAACTCCCCCTGAATTTATGAGTACATTAAAATAAGGAGGCATTAAAGAACAATATTTTTGTTTTTCAAAAATTTTAACAGAAAACACAAACCACAACACAAACACAAACATAATAATTTCTCCCCCTTTTTGATAGCAACAAAAAGTGAAGAAGAAAAAGACAAGAAATGTAAATAATAATATAAAATTCATTGTTAAAATTTAATCTAAATTGTGATTTGACATAGGGTATGCAATTTTAAACTAAAGATATTAGGTCAATCATAGAAATTCATAAAATTTATGAAATGATATAACATTGTAAGTAAGAAGAATTTATCAAAGACATGATTCAATTTAGACATTTTGATTATTGAAAATCATTACAAGTGAGATGTAAAAAAAAATTCTATATTTCAAAGTTCAATAGAATATAAATGAACAGTAGATCAACTTGAATTAAGAGATTAAACGAATTTGGAAAGAAGAGAATTACCTCATGTGGTGCTTTGCACATCTTTTCAAAGTTTTGGAGCACATTTTTGTGCATTTGTCTTTGGTTGGGCTTATTTTGTGCCTCTTTTTCACTTTGCAAATTTTTGCGAATCCCTTTTGATTTTTGTACATTTGTACAATTTTCAAGAGTAATTTGACCAATTCTTTCCAAAATCTATAATCTAACATTTCAAATATTTCTAGGTGCATAAATATCATTTGAGCATAGAAATACAAAATAAGATAACATCAAAATTGCAATAAACAATATTAAATTTTATGTAGTCTAAATGAATAGACATGAATTTAAAAATTCTAAATACAACAAGTTATAAACAAATTATAAATTTAGAAAGTCTAGATTTTCTAATATAGATAATCTCACATTACAATCGAATTTGAGCACAATGTAGATTAAAAACAATATTAATGAAATTCATAAAGATTAGCCACATTTCAAAACAAATCTAAGACAAACAAACTTTCATTGATTAAAAAAAATTACATAAAAAAACATTGAACCAAAAAAAAACATAACAACAATCACAATAACACATATAAGATAAAAAACAAAACAACAAAACAAAAAATACAACAGACACACATAAAAAAAACTTCTACTGTTCTGGAGGAGGAGGAGGAGGAATGCCGCCAAAGAGGATTGAAGTAGGAGGCCATCAACATTACATTGGTATTTATTTCATGAACTTCATCTCTAATATTACCAATGTCATGTTGCTGCTGCGTAAGATGAGCATCAAATTGATCAAACCTTTGATCAATGTGAGTCTCTAGTCTATCAAATCTCTCAATCAGATTCTGGTAATCTGATTGAGAAGCAGAAGCTTGCACTCCTTCTTCTTCTTCTTCTGAAGCACTGCCATGTGCTTTTTCTTTTTCTTTTTCCTCCTTGAAGAGCAGTCTGAATGATGCATCGTTGTAGTAAACTGGCTCTTCATATTCCTCATCAGGATGGACTATATTGTACTTCTTCTCCAAAACATAAGTAATCAAGTGCCCTAAAGAAATGTTCTTCTTCCTCTTCTGATCAGGATGTCCTATTTCTGAAAGCCTATAGATATGATCTTGGATGAGTTGGGCTTCATCAATAGGTTGTCTTTTCATGATTAAAAAAGTTAGACAAGAGAGGAGAGGAGTAATGTTAATCCTATCACCAGCTTTAGGAATAATTGAGGATCTAAGGATATGCTGGATGATTCGGGCATCTTGGGTCATACCGGCCACTCTAGCAACATGATTGTCAATTGCATTTTCTCTAATTACCCTATTGATTTCAAACCATTGGAAGGTGTTGTCTGATGCTAGGGTGTGGGCTCTATATCCTTCAGTCCTTAAGTTCAAAAATGCACCAAGGTCGTGCTTGGTGATCTCAACTTTTTTCTTAAAAACAAAAGAACTAATGATAGAGTGGTCAGAATTGAAACTCATGTTGGCTAGGAAGTAATGGTAGGTTTGCTTATTGTAGAGGTGGACAAGAGAAAGAATGAAATGAAATTGGGTTGAGGCGAAGAGGTGTAATACCCGAAATTTCAACTCCGTTTGGATAAGAATGCGAGACGGAGTGATTTTTGCAGATGCAAAACGAGGAAAAGATTCCTCATTTGCTTTGGAAAGGAAGTTGTCTGGGGCATTCCTGTTAGGTTTCTTCACCAAAACTTTTTGTCTTTTGCTAGAGGAGGCCATAGTTGATTTGATGTAGAAAGGGATTGAAAAAGATGTTTGAAAGTGTGATTGTCAAGTTTGAAAGCCTTCATATTTAAAGAAAAATGATACGTTCGTCCTGGACGAAAATATTCGTCCTGGACGAAAAATTATCGTTCGTCTGGACGAAGTAATTTCGTACAGACGATCCAATTCGTCCAAAATGTAACGGCTTTTCGTATTCAACACAACTTACGATGCGTCCCTTCGTACAGGCTTTTTGACTTGACCGATCGTACATACGAAAAAATTTCGTACAGACGATCGAAAAGCGTTTCGTTTTAATGACTCTTGAAAACCGTCCCCTACAATGAATCGACACATGTTCGTACATACGAAAAAAATTTCGTACAGACGAAGTTCGTATTAAAAACTGTCTTATCCACTCAACCGCTGCATTCAATCGTCCCGACGTTTGAGAAAAAGAAAAAATTCGTACTGGACGATCACAGATCGTACAGACGATCCAATAAAAAACTGCTCTCAAAACGGTTTAAATTCGCGCAAACTGTTTCTTAACACATCGTCCCGTACGAAAATATTTCGTCCTGGACGATTTCCTCCAAAAAAAATTTTTGATTTTAAATTTTTTAATTTAACAAAAACAACAAAAACAATCAACAACACAGAAAACATAAGACAAAAATCATAAATCCAAAAACAATTCATACAAAAACACACAAAATTCACAAAATCACAAAAACAAAACACAACAAGTATCAATGTTGCAAAGACATTTTGGTTAAGCATTCAAATCAATAACACCAAGCCTTGTTCTTAAAGTACTGAAGGTATCAAAGGCTAAAGGTTTTGTAAAAATGTCTGCAAGTTGATTTTCAGTTGAAACATGTATGAGTTCAATTTCTCCTTTGGATACATGATCCCTTATGAAATGATGCCTTATATCAATGTGTTTGGTTCTAGAATGTTGAATAGGATTTTTGGAAATGCAAATAGCACTAGTATTGTCACAATAAATTGGAATAGTGCCTATAGTTAATCCTAAGTCAATCAACTGTTGTTTTAACCAAAGTACTTGTGCCACACAACTTCCTAATGCAATGTATTCTGCTTCTGCAGTAGATAGTGCCACTGAATTTTGTTTTCTACTAGACCATGAAACTAATGAATTTCCAATGAATTGACATGTTCCAGAAGTGCTTTTCCTATCCACTCTACAGCCTGCAAAGTCAGAATCTGAGTAACCAATAATTTCAAATGAAGAGCTAAACTTAGGATACCAAATTCCTAAGTTTTGAGTTCCTAGTAGATATCTTAAAATCCTTTTCACTGCTGTCAAATGTGATTCTTTTGGATCTGATTGAAATCTAGCACATAAGCAAACACTAAACATAATATCTGGTCGGCTAGCAGTCAAGTAAAGTAAAGATCCAATTATCCCTCTAAATTTCTTTTGATCAACAGATTTTCCCTTAAGGTCTTTATCCAACTGAACTGAAGAACTCATTGGTGTACTAACAGGTTTAGCATTGTCCATTTCATATTTTTTGAGGATGTCCTTAATATATTTGGTTTGACTAAGAAAAGTACCTTCCTCAAGTTGCTTAATGCTAAATCCTAGAAAGTAATTTAAATCTCCCATTAGACTCATTTCAAATTCACTACTCATTGTTTTAGAAAAATCATCACAAAGATGTTTATTTGAAGATCCAAAGATGATGTCATCCACATAAATTTGAACAATAAGTATATCCTTTCCAATTTTCCTTAAAAAGAGAGTTGTATCCACACTTCCTTTTTCAAAAGATCTTTCAAGTAGGAAGGTGCTTAACCTCTCATACCAAGCCCTAGGTGCCTGTTTCAATCCATATAATGCCTTTTTTAATTTGAAAACATGATTTGGAAATTTAGAATTTTCAAAACCTGGAGGTTGTTCTACAAAAACATCTTCTTCAATTACTCCATTTAAAAAGGCACTTTTGACATCCATTTGAAACAATTTAAAACCTTTAAAACAGGCAAAGGCTAGTAAAACCCTAATTGCTTCAAGTCTAGCTACAGGGGCAAAAGTTTCCTCAAAATCAATTCCTTCAATTTGATTATACCCCTTAGCTACTAATCTAGCCTTATTTCTAATGACTACTCCTGAGTCATTCATTTTATTCTTGAACACCCACTTGGTTCCAACAACACTTTGATCTTTTGGCCTTGTAGTTAGTTCCCAAACTTTATTTCTTACAAATTGATTCAACTCTTCTTGCATGGCCAATATCCAAAATTCATCTGAAAGTGCTTGATCAATGTTAGTGGGTTCAACAGTTGAAATAAAGGCTGAATGATTGACTTCCTTGTTTAATCCACGCCTAGTTCTAACACCCTCACTTGGTTCACCTATGATTAATTCCTTTGGGTGGTTTTTAGAAAATCTCAAATCTCTAGGCAAAGGGTCTTCTCTTTCTAAATTTTCTTCCACATTTTCTTCCAAATTTAATCTATCAATCTTTTGGGAGTTTTCTTCAATTTCTTCTTCAACAACTTTTGGCTCTTCCATGTTTCCATTTTCATCAAAAACAACATGTGTGGTTTCTTCAATGACTAAAGTTCTTTTGTTGAATACTCTATAAGATTTTCCAACACTTGAATATCCAACAAAAATTCCTTCATCTGATTTTGGATCAAATTTTCCTAAGGCAGATTTTCCATTATTATGTATGAACACCTTGCAACCAAATACATGCAAATGAGACAAATTTGGTGTTCTTCCTTTTAGCAACTCATAGGGTGTTTTATTCAAATTTGATCTCACATTCACCCTATTCAGAACATAGCATGCAGTGCTAACCGCCTCAGCCCAAAAATATCTAGGAAGAGAGTATTCTGCTAACATTGCTCGGGCGGCTTCTATTAATGTTCTGTTCTTTCTTTCAACTACTCCATTTTGTTGAGGAGTTCTAGGTGCAGAAAAATTGTGATCAATCCCCTTTTCTTTACAGAAATCTTCAAATCTTTCATTTTCAAATTCTCCTCCATGATCACTTTGTATAGAAATTATTTCACATCCTAGTTTTCTTTGTATCCAAGTTGAAAAATTTCTGAATTCCTCAAATGATTCACTCTTATGAAAAAGAAATTTAACCCAGGTGAATCTTGAAAAATCATCTACTATAACAAATCCATATACCTTTCCTCCTAGACTAACAGTGCTTACTGGTCCAAAAAGATCCATGTGTAGAATTTCTAAAGGTTTACTGGTCCTAAGATCTTTAATGGACTTAAAAGAGGACTTCACTTGTTTTCCTAATTGACATGCATCACACAGATGGTCCTTAGTAAAGTCTAGTTTAGGTATTCCTCTCACCAAATTCTTTTGGGTAATTTTTCTAAGATTTTTCATACTAGAATGACAAAGTCTCCTATGCCAAAGCCATGATTCATCAGAAACAGTTTTCAAACAAAAAGCAGTAGGAGATTGAATACAATTTAAATCTAGCATGTAGACATTATTCACCCTTTTTCCATTTAAAACAATTTTCCCATTTAGGCTAATTATGCAGCTAGTAGGTAAAAATTTTACATTATAGCCCTTATCACATAGCTGACTTATGCTAAGCAAATTATGTTTCAAGCCTTCAACTAATAAAACATTATCTATGAAAAAGTTTTTCAAATTTCCAATCATACCTGATCCAACCACTTTCTTTGTGGTATTATCTCCAAGTGTAACCTTGCCTCCACTCCTGGCTTCCAGCGTTATGAATTGAGCAGTATCTCCAGTCATGTGCTTAGAACATCCGCTGTCCAGGTACCATATACTCTCACGAGGTCTTGTGTGAGAGTATACCTGCAAAATTCTAGTTTGGGTTCACCTTTATGAAATTTATAATCAGATGCATGTGTGATATGTCTAGGTTTATGCATCTTAGTTCTCCACACCAAATTAGGTTTCATCTTTAAAGTGCAGGTGTGAGATATATGTCCCAAAAATCCACAATTGTTACATTTAACATTAGGAAAAATATTCCTATGTTTTCTCTCATATGATTGTCTTCTAAGGGATTTCATGAATTTAGGATAATACTTAGGATTTGTAAAATCTTCAAGTTTAGGGGGGTTCCTATTATCCTCAAGAGCTCTTATAGTAAGTTTGTAAAATGAATTCATTTCCTCCAAGATTCGATTTGTATAATTGACTCTATATGTCTTGTGCTCAGATTCATCCTTAAATTTCTCAAATTCTTTTTCAAGTTCAGCATAGGATGATTTTAAATTCTCAAAATTTTTATTCAAGTCATCATATTCATCAAGTAGTTTCATGTGGTTGCTATCAATTAAAGCATGATCTTTCCTAAGGATTTCGTGTTCCTTATTAAGCTCTTCCAATTCTAAAACTAAACTAGCATGCATCTTTTTCGTTTTCCTATATGCATCATGCATGTGTTCAGAAACTTCAAACAATTCATTATAAGTTAAATCACATACCTCTTCTTGATCTGATTGTTCAGCTTTATCTGCCATCAAGCAAAGGTTGGTGACTTCTTCTTCTTTTTCAGTCTCAGATGAGTCTGAAGCTGAGTCCGCCCAAAAAGCCTTTTGAAACTTCTTCTTGCCCTTCTTTACCATTGGTTTCTCCTCTACCTTCTCCTTGCTAGGAGTGGCTTTGAGTTTTGGACAATCAGTCTTTATATGACCTGGTTTCCTGCATTCATAACAAATCACTTCATTAGAAACCTTGCCATTTCTGTTATACTTACCTCTATTCCATTGCTGGCGTCTCTTCTGCTTCCTCTTTAAAAAGCTTTTGAATTGTCTAGTCATCAGTGCTATATCATCTTCATCCTCAGGTTGTGAGTGTTCACTTTCTGACTCTTCCACATTTAGTGCAATATTCTTGTCCTTTCTTGGTTCACCTGCATCAATCTTTCTTTGACTTACTCCTTGCTCGTAAGCAATGAGTGAACCAAGAAGATTGTCAATAGAATAAATGTTCAGATCTTTTGACTCTGTAATTGCAGTAATTTTAGCATCGTATGCAGTAGGTAAACAACGAAGAATCTTATTAACCATTTCAGCATTAGTTAATTCCCTACCAAGTGCATGCAAAGAGGTGACAATTTGAGTGAATCTTGTGTACATGTCAGATATAGATTCATTAGGTTTCATGCGAAATAATTCGTAGTCATGTAACAAGATATTGAGTCTTGATTGCTTAACCTCATTTGTCCCTTCATAAGTAATACAAAGTCTATCCCATATGTCTTTTCCGCTTTTACAAGTAGAAACTCGCATGTAGTCTTCAGATTTTAAAGCACAAAAGAAACTATTTAAACATTTCGCATTTAATTGTGCTAAGTCACGTTCTTCTATAGTCCAATCTGCATAGGGTGTATCTACCCTAATTCCATCAACTAATCTAGTTGGTTTTGTGTAACCTTCCTGGACTAACATCCACATGCGATAATCAAGTGACTGTAAGAAAGTAGACATGCGTGTTTTCCAAAAATCAAAAGGAATATTGTCAAACAGTGGAGGTCTAGTGATAGAGTAACCCTCAGGTGTGTTTCGGTTTCCAAATGTAGCCATCTACGTTAATCAAAAAGTAGTTCAAACTTATGATTTTGAAACAATGCTCTGATACCACTTGTTGAGTCTAGTAATTAGGTTGTTAAGCCTAAGTAAATGTCCCACGGCTACCAAGAGGGGGGTGAATTGGTAGTTTTAAAAATTTTAAACCCTCTTAAAATTAAAGTTGAACCGAAATAAAATTTTCTTTTAAAGTTTGTAGAAAAATGTTTTTCAACCACAGAGTTGTTAAAACTGAAATTTAAAATGCGGAAACGTAAAAGCAATAAAGTAAATGACACCAGATTTATAGTGGTTCGGTCTATAACCAGACCTACATCCACTCCTCAGAGGCACCCTCTGAGTATTGCACTAATACCACAAAGTGACTCTCCTTTAGCACCCACAGCAAGGCGGAGAAGCCTGTACAAAACACTCTTTTCACCACTACCCGGTGCGGCAGAGAACCGTCGTCCTTTTACACAATCCACAGTGCTGGCAGAGAACCGTCGTCCTTTCACACTCTCCTAGTGTGGGCAGAGAACCGTCGTCCTTTCACACTCTCCTAGTGTGGGCAGAGAACCCTACGGCTGTTCACACTCTCCAAGTGTAGGCAGAGAACCTCCTTCCTTTTACACTCTCCTAGTGTAGGCAGAGAACCCACGTCTGTTCACACTCTCCAAGTGTCGGCAGAGAACCGGACCTTCTTGAATGATCTTCTCACAAGAATCTAGAAGGAAGAAAGAAAAGAGTGAAGAAATCCAATTTCACAAGTAGAGATTCTTACCTTAGCAATCCAAGTGAAGCCTTCTTGCTCCAATGGTAGGAATCCTCCTTTGAATGCTCTCTTCCACTCTCCCCTTGCTATTCTCTCAATAGGCACGAAGATCAAATGACAAAAAGATTGGGTGGCAGTCTAATTTGGACTATTTATACAAAAGACAAGAAAAACCGCCCAAAAACTGCAAATTTCCAATTCTGTACGCAGTGGATCGTCCCGTACGATCCTGGATCGTCCTGGACGATTTTACTTAAACGATCTGAAACGACCCAATTTGTATATGTGTACGAAATGACTTCGTACAGCTGATCGTCCTGTACGAACTAGGTTCGTCCAGTACGAACGGTTATTACAAGGTCGGTTCTAGAAACTGCTGAAAACTGTCCTAAGTCGGTTTATCGTTTGGACGAAAATATGTTCGTCTGGACGAAAATTTTCCAGAGAGCCGATCGTCCTGGACGATTATTTATTTCGTCTGGACGAAAATTTTCCAGAGAGCCAATCGCCGGGGACGATAATTTGGTTTCGTCTGGACGAAAATTTTCCAGAGAGCTGTTCGTCCGGTACGATATTTATTTTCGTCTGGACGAAATTTTTCCAGAGGACTGGTCGCCCAGTACGATGGTAAAATTCGTCTGGACGAAATTTTTACAGAGAACCCATCGTCCGGGACGATATTAAAATTCGTCCTGGACGAATAGGACTTAGAAAAATTTTTCAAAGCAAGTTCCTATTCGTTCCAAGTGCTCTATAGGAGATAACTGACAGATCGTCCAGTACGATAAATATCGTCCTGTACGATCAGTATAGAATTTCATGATCTCCTAATTTGTGTGTGTGAGATTTTATTCACTCAATTACAATCACTCCCTTTCAAAATTAATTCAAAGAAAAGACAAACTTCAAATAAACAAAATATCATATGTTGAATTTGATTTGAAGTTTTCGTAGTCTGGAGTCTGATTTTCCTGAAATGTTAATACACACAAGAGCAAGTGCAAATCTTCTCAAATTGTTAGGAGATAACTATACATCTGAACAATAATGTTTGGAATCATCAAAACTATATAAGTTGCACAAATATAAATCATTCAAATAGCAACTATTCAAACAACTCAAATCTCCAATTAAACACATCTCAAATTCACTACACATTATTTTAGAAAAATCATCACAAAGAATTTTATTTGTAGATTCAAAGATGGTATCATCAACATAAATTTGTACAATGAGTATATCTTCTCCCAATTTCTTCAAAAAGATAGTGGTGTCCACACTTCCTTTCTCAAATCAACTTTCTCTATCCTTTGGAAGTTATTTTCTATTTCATCCTCATCCAAGATTGACTCTTCCAAAATTCCAAATTCATTAAATACAACAAATATGATTTCCTCAATTACGAAAGTTCTTTTATTAAATACTCTATAAGATTTTTCAACACTAGAGTATCCAAGAAAAATTCCTTCATCTGATTTTGGATCAAATTTTTCTAAAATAAATTTTCCATTATTATGTATGAACACCTTACATCCAAAAACATACATATGTGATAAATTAAGTGTTCTCCCCTTAAGAAGATCATAGGGTGTTTAATTTAATTTTGATCTGACGTTCACCCTATTCAGAATATAACATACAGTGCTATCGGCTTCAGTCCAAAAATATTTATGAAGTGAATATTGTGCAAACATGGCTCAAGTGGCTTCTATTAATGTTCTGCTCTTTCTTTTGACTATCCCATTCTATTTAGGGGTTCAAACTACAAAAAAAATTATGATCAATTCCTTTATCTTTATAAAAATCCTCAAATATTTCATTTTCAAATTCACCGCCGTGATCACTTTGGATTGTTAAAATATCACACCCTAATTTTCTCTGAATCCAAGTCAAAAAATCTCTAAACTTCTCAAATGATTCACTCTTATGATATAATAATTTAACCCAAGTGAATCTTATAAAATCATCTACAATCATAAATATGTATATCTTCCTCCTAGACTAATAGTTCCAACTAGTCCAAAAAGATCCATATTGAAAATATCCAAAGGTTTACTAGTTCTAAGATCCTTATTTGACTGAAAAGAGGACTTCACTTATTTCCTAATTGACATACATCACAAAGGTGATCCTTAGTAAAGTCTAGTTTTGGTATACATCTAACCAAATCTTTTGGGTAATGTTTCTCAGGTTTTTCATGGTAGAGTGACAAAGTCTCCTATGTCATAACTATGACTCGTTAGAAGTAGTTTTCAAACAACAAGTATTATGAGTTTTTATACAATTTAAATATAGCATACAAATATTATTTACCTTTAAACCATGCAAAACATCATTACCATTTAGGCTTAATATGTAGCTAGTAGAAAAAAAATTTACACTATATCCTTTATTACATTGCTGGCTAATACTCAACAGATTGTATTTTAAGCCTTCTACAAGTAGTACACTGTTAATGAAAAAATTTTGCAAATTTTCAATCATACCTGATCTAGCCACTTTCCTAATGGCGTTATCTCCAAGTGTAACCCTACCTCCACTTCTAGCTTCCAGCAATATAAATTGCCTAGTGTCTCCAGTAATATGCTTTGAGCAACCACTATCGAGGTACTAAATGATCTCATGAGGCATTCTATGAGAGCGTTCCTACAAAACCGTCAAATGTTAGACCAGGGAACCCAAACAAGTTTGGGTTCTTCTTTTGGCAAAATAAAACTAGATGCATGTATGATATATCTTGGTTTATACATCTTAGGTTTCCACACTAAATGAGTTTTCCTATCCAAAGTACAGGTGTGTGCTATATGTCCAAACATGCCACAATAATAACATTTTACTCCATGAAATGGATTTCTTACTCTTCTATAAGAACTTTAATTCTTCTTGGATTTTTAAAATTTTGGATATATAATAGGAATTGTAAAATCTTCAAGTGTTGGTGGTTTCCTATTTTCCCCGAGAGCTTGCACTTTCAATTTCAAAAATGTGTTCATATCTTTTAGAATATTCTTATCAAAATTTAAATAGTGCTCTCTGTTCTATAATTCATCCTTAAACCTTTTAAAATCTTTTTCCAATGGAGCATAGAATGATTTTAATAATTCATATTTATTAAAGTCTTCAAATTCATCAAGATAGCTCATATGATTATTATCTATCAATGCATGATCTTTATTATGGATTTTGTATTATCTTTGCATTTCTTGTAATTCTAAATTCCGGCTAGCAATGTGTTTTCTTTAACTTCCTATATGCATCATGAATTTTTTCAGATACTTCTAACAGTTCAGCATAGGTTAAGACTTTTTTTTTTTTTTTTTGAAAGATGCATATAGCATTAAAACAGAAAATTATTACAAGCAAAGGAAACTACAAGACACTACTTTTATAACAAAGTAAAAGGAGGTCTTATTTAGCAAGCATCTAAGCATAATGGAACTATTAGAAAAAGAGGAAATTTCATAATGAAAATAAGTCCCACTACTTATCATTTGAAACCCATAGGGGTGGAGGGGATACCAAAGATTCAACAACCCAAAGGGTTGATTAGTATCAAGAATTCCCAATTGAGTAAAAAATAATAGATAGAGTATATCTTAATTTCCATTATTCTAAATCCTTTTTCCAAATACCACCTTATGCTTATTTATAATAAAGAAAAAATAGGAAAGTTGTACATTAAAAAAGTAATAATTCTAAGCAAACTGAAAATTATCAAGATATCTCTCAATATCTTGACATATCCACAAGGCCTATCTTTAAGAAACTCCACCATCTTCAACCTCTCCATCGAGCAAACTAGAAAATTTCTTTTATCAATCATTTACTGTTTAAATAAAGTAGTGGCACCAATGTTACCACCAAGATTGTCCATCTTCCTTCCTCTAGGACTACCTTTAATAGGACCAAACAATCTTGTATCTTTATTAACTTTTTTCTTCATAAAGGATGATTTAGACGGAAGTTGGAACTTCCCGTCCTCAAAAAATTCTTCTGCATATTTTACTTTATCATTTATAGACAAAGGACTACATACCTTTTTAATAGAATCTCCTCTGTTTTCATATTTAGAATTAGAAATAATACCAATTCTATCATCAGAATTAGTTGGATCTATCTTGTTTTCCTAGATCTTCTCTTGATAAAAACCATTTGTTGCACTATCCACCATACCAACTTCATAGACTTGCCCAGTCTTACCGTAAGCTAGTTGATTAGGAATTTTCTGAATCTCCTCATGATAAAAAGCATTAGAAGCATTAACCACCATACCATCTTCATAATCTTGCCCATTCTTATAGTCAACTAGTTGATTTGGAACAATAATAGCAACATCACCAAGTAATTCTTTAAAACCTTCAGCTTCAGATTTTTTGCTTCTCCCAGAAATATTGCCTTTTTGATCTTCTATAGGAAGTTCTGAATTTTGAGACTTATTTTCATTCCCTTCTGAATTTTCATTCACAGCATCTGATATCATTTTCTCAACTGGAATTTCTAAAGTTCCCATTTCCAATCTGTTCTCATCCTCATTAGAAAGCAATTCAAAATTGTTTGCTTTTTCCATATAACCATGAGCACGGATATTAACTGCATGACCAATCAAAGAGCTTAAATTCTGAAATTTATTCCTCTTTTATTTTGAAATTTCACATGTAACCAAGGACCATATTCTCTTGAATGATCCTTATATAATTCTTCTTTCCCCAATTCTTTGTTCCCTTCCTTCAAAGTTTCCTTAAGATTTTTATTTTGATCTTCATTGATAGCTTCCATACACATTTCAACTTTATGGCCTATCTTTCCACATTTGAAACATAAAGATGATATTCTCTCGTATTCCACTCTTTGGAAAAATTTTCCAAAAGACCCTCAATCCAAACACCAAAAGCTAGTTTATAATCAAGGTTAATACGAACACAAGCTCTTGCAAATTCTCTTCTCCCCCATTTAAACATTTTTCCATCCAAAAGCATTGGAACACCAATTTTTGAAATAATCATTATAACATTCTCTTCATCCCAACAATGTAGAGGAAGATGAGGCAACCGGATCCAAATTGGTGAAGATAAACCTTTTAATGAGGAAGGTGAAAATTGAGGTGACCATTTATCCATCCCAATTATGTTTCCAAAAGCATAGGTTAAGTCACATATCTCTTCTTGATCTGGCTGATCAAGATTATTGGCCATTAAGCACAAGTTAGTGACTTCATCTTCCTTTACAGTTTTTGATGAATCCGAAGTAGAGTCTGCCCAAAAAGCTCTTTGGAATCTTCTCTTGCCCTTCTTCTCATTTGGTTTGTCCTCTACCTTCTCCTTGCTATGAGTGGCCCTTAGGTTTGGGTAATCTTACTTTATGTGTCCAGGTTTCCTATATTCATAGCAAATCACATCATTGAAACCTTAGCATTTTTATTAAATTTACCTTTGTTTCATTATTGGTGTCTTTTTTTCTTCCTCTTTAGAAAGCTTCTAAACTGTCTAGTCATTAAAGCAATGTCGTCCTCATTCTCCCGTTGTGATAAATCACTCTCTGACTCCTCCACTTTTAGTGTAATGTTCTTCTCCTTTTGATGTTTACCTGCATCAATCTTTTTTTGACTCACTCCTTGCTCATAGGCAATTAGTGAACCAAGAAGATTATCAATAGAGCAAACATTCAAATCTTTAGACTCTATAATAATAGTTATTTTAGCATCACATGTAGAAAGTAAAGAATGAAGAATCTTATTAACCATTTTAGCATTCGTTAGTTCCCTACCCAATGCATGTAAAGAAGTGACAATTTGAGTAAATCTTGTGTACATTTTTAAAGTGGATTCATTTGGTTTCATACAAAATAATTCATAATCTTATAACAAGATCTTTAGTCTATATTGATTTACTTCATTTTTCCCTTCATAAGTAATGCATAGTCTATCACATATATCTTTTCCACTTTTATAAGTGGAAACCCGCATGTAGTCTTCTGACTTAAGTGCACAAAAGAAACTGTTTAAACACTTTACATTTAGTTGTTCAAATTCATGTTGTTTTACTATCCAATCTACAAAGGGTGTTTCAACTCTAATACCATCATTTAATCTAGTTGGTTTTTTATACCCTTCTTGAACTAAGATCCACATACGATAATCTAGTGACTGTAAAATTTTTATCTTGCGTGTTTCCAAAAATTGAAAGGGATGTTGTCAAACAAAGGAGGTCTAGTGATAGAGTAATCTTCTGATGTGCTCCAAATTCAAAAAGTAGTCTAAACTTATAATTTTGAAATAAAGCTCTGAGACCAATTGTTGATCCTTATTGAATTTAAAATAGGTTATTAAACCTAAGCTTATATCCTCCGGCTAACCAAGAGGGGGGTGAATTGGTAATTTTAAAAATTACTTCTCTTGGATTTTAAAATTTGAAATCAGTTAATGATTCATAGTAATTTACTTGAAGTTATTTTTAAAATTTTAAATCAATTAATGATTCGTAGAAATTTAATTGAAGTTATTTGAAAATAAAATTTTCAACCATGAAATTAAAATTGTAGTAAGCATTGAAAATAAAAATGTCACAAAGATTTATAGTGGTTCGGTCAAACACACCCTACATCCACTCTTTGAAGACTCTCTCTTCAAGTATTAAACTATTACCAAAGGTAACTCTCTTTTTTCCCCCACAGCAAGGCAGAGAAGCCTTTATAACACTCTTTTCCACCAATCCCTGATGTGGAAGAGAATGGTCGTCCTTTCACACCCTCCAAGTGTAGGCAGAGAACCTTCATCCTTTCACAACCTCCAAGTGTAAGAAGAGTACCATTATCCTTTCTCACCCTCTAAGTGTAGGTAGAGTACCTTCACCCTTTAACACCCTCCAAGTGTAAGTAGAGTACCTTCAGCTGTTCACACTCTCCAAGTGTTGGCAGAAAATCATCGGTTGTTCACACTTTCCAAGTGTTAGTAGAGAACTGGATCTTCTTCAAAGATCTTCTCATGAGCAAGCTATAAAGATAAGAGTAAGAGTGAAAAACACAAATCACACATAAAGATCCTTACCTTTGTGTAACCTTGTGAACCCTTCACACTCCACTAGCAAGAAATCTCTCTCAAGCACTCTCTCTTTTAATTGTCGTTGAAAATTCACGTTGACAAAATTAGAAGAAGTACTAACGTCAATTTTAAATGGACCTTTTATACAAAAGACATGAAAAATCATCTAGAAAACTAAATTTTTATATTTAGAGCATGAAAAATCATACAGTACGATCAAATTGTTCATACGTACGAATAGTTTAAATACTGTTGCATACAAACCTATTATGAATCAATACAAAATTAATTTGTACCTGGTCATCATCAAGTATCAACTAAGTTCATCCAGGACAAATAGTTAGAAAATTTTAAATTTTATTTATATGAAATGTCACGACTAAATAAGCGAGAATAGACCCTAGATGTTCATCTTGATACAAAATAGGGATCGTTCTGTACGATCCAGACTTAGAAAAAAAATTTTGTGCGAGAACAAAACAGAGGTCTTCGTCCCTATATGAAAATTAAGATCGTCAACCCTGTTTGAATAGTTGCTATTTGAATGATTTATATTTGTGCAACTTATGTAGTTTTGATGATTCCAAACATTATTGTTCAGATGTATAGTTATCTCCTAACAATTTCAGAAGATTTGCACTTGCTCTTGTGTGTACTAACATTTCAGGAAAATCAGACTCCAGACTACGAAAACTTCAAATCAATTTCAACATGAGAAATTTTGTTTATTTGAAGTTTGTCTTTTCTCTGAATAAATTTTGAAAGGGAGTGATTGTAATTGAGTGAATAAAATCTTACACACACAAATAAGGAGATCTTGAAATTCTATACTGATCGTACAGGACGATATTTATCGTACTGGACGATCTGTCAGTTATCTCCTATAGAGCATTTGGAACGAATAGGAACTTGCTTTGAAAAATTTTTCTAAGTCCTATTCGTCCAGGACAAATTTTAATATCGTCCCGGACGATGGGTTCTCTGTAAAATTTCATCCATACGAATTTTACCATCGTACGAGGCGACCAGCTCTCTGGAAAAATTTCGTCCAGACGAAAATAATTAAAATTTCGTCCAGACGAAAATAATTATCGTACCGGACGATCCGCTCTCTGGAAAATTTTTGTCCAGACGAAACCAAATTATCGTCCCCGGCGATTGGTCCTCTGGAAAATTTTCGTCCAGACGAAATAAATAATCGTCCAGGACGATCGGCTCTCTGGAAAATTTTCGTTCAGACGAACATATTTTCGTCCAAACGATAAACCGACTTAGGACAATTTTCAGCAGTTTCTAGAACCGACCTTGTAATAACCGTTCGTACTGGACGAACCTAGTTCGTACAGGACGATCAGCTGTACAAAGTCATTTCGTACACATATAAAAATTGGGTTGTTTCAGATCGTTTAAGTAAAATCGTCCAGGACGATCCAGGATCGTACGGGACGATCCACTGCGTACAGAATTGGAAATTTGCAGTTTTTGGGAGGTTTTTCATGTCTTTTGTATAAATAGTCCAAATTAGACTGCCACCCAATCTTTTTGTCATTTGATCTTCGTGCCTATTGAGAGAATAGCCAAGGAGAGAGTGGAAGAGAGCTTTCAAAGGAGGATTCCTACCATTGGAGCGAGAAGGCTTCACTTGGATTGCTAAGGTAAGAATCTCTACTTGTGAAATTGGATTTCTTCACTTTTTTCTTTCTTCCTTCTAGATTCTTGTGAGAAGATCATTCAAGAAGGACCGGTTCTCTGCCGACACTTGGAGAGTGTGAACAGACGTGGGTTCTCTGCCTACACTAGGAGAGTGTAAAAGGACGAAGGTTCTCTGCCCACACTTGGAGAGTGTGAACAGCCGTAGGGTTCTCTGCCCACACTAGGAGAGTGTGAAAGGACGACGGTTCTCTGCCAGCACTGTGGATTGTGTAAAAGGACGACGGTTCTCTGCCGCACCGGGTAGTGGTGAAAAGAGGGTTTTGTACAGGCTTCTCCGCCTTGCTGTGGGTGCTAAAGGAGAGTCACTTTGTGGTATTAGTGCAATACTCAGAGGGTGCCTCTGAGGAGTGGATGTAGGTCTGGTTATAGACCGAACCACTATAAATCTGGTGTCTTTTACTTTATTGCTTTTACGTTTCCGCACTTTGAATTTCAGTTTTAACAACTCTGTGGTTGAAAAACATTTTTCTACTAACTTTAAAAGAAAATTTTATTTCGGTTCAACTTTATCATTAAGAGGGTTTAAAATTTTTAAAACTACCAATTCACCCCCCTCTTGGTAGCCGTGGGACATTTACTTAGGCTTAACAACCTAATTACTGGACTCAACAAGTGGTATCAGAGCATTGTTTCAAAATCATAAGTTTGAACTACTTTTTGATTAACGTAGATGGCTACATTTGAAAACCGAAACACACCTGAGGGTTACTCTATCACTAGACCTCCACTGTTTGACAATATTCCTTTTGATTTTTGGAAAACACGCATGTCTACTTTCTTACAGTCACTTGATTATCGCATGTGGATGTTAGTCCAGGAAGGTTACATAAAACCAACTAGATTAGTTGATGGAATTAGGGTAGATACATCCTATGCAGATTGGACTATAGAAGAACGTGACTTAGCACAATTAAATGCGAAATGTTTAAATAGTTTCTTTTGTGCTTTAAAATCTGAAGACTACATGCGAGTTTCCACTTGTAAAAGCGGAAAAGACATATGGGATAGACTTTGTATTACTTATGAAGGGACAAATGAGGTTAAGCAATCAAGACTCAATATCTTGTTACATGACTACGAATTATTTCGCATGAAACCTAATGAATCTATATCTGACATGTACACAAGATTCACTCAAATTGTCACCTCTTTGCATGCACTTGGTAGGGAATTAACTAATGCTGAAATGGTTAATAAGATTCTTCGTTGTTTACCTACTGCATACGATGCTAAAATTACTGCAATTACAGAGTCAAAAGATCTGAACATTTATTCTATTGACAATCTTCTTGGTTCACTCATTGCTTACGAGCAAGGAGTAAGTCAAAGAAAGATTGATGCAGGTGAACCAAGAAAGGACAAGAATATTGCACTAAATGTGGAAGAGTCAGAAAGTGAACACTCACAACCTGAGGATGAAGATGATATAGCACTGATGACTAGACAATTCAAAAGCTTTTTAAAGAGGAAGCAGAAGAGACGCCAGCAATGGAATAGAGGTAAGTATAACAGAAATGGCAAGGTTTCTAATGAAGTGATTTGTTATGAATGCAGGAAACCAGGTCATATAAAGACTGATTGTCCAAAACTCAAAGCCACTCCTAGCAAGGAGAAGGTAGAGGAGAAACCAATGGTAAAGAAGGGCAAGAAGAAGTTTCAAAAGGCTTTTTGGGCGGACTCAGCTTCAGACTCATCTGAGACTGAAAAAGAAGAAGAAGTCACCAACCTTTGCTTGATGGCAGATAAAGCTGAACAATCAGATCAAGAAGAGGTATGTGATTTAACTTATAATGAATTGTTTGAAGTTTCTGAACACATGCATGATGCATATAGGAAAACGAAAAAGATGCATGCTAGTTTAGTTTTAGAATTGGAAGAGCTTAATAAGGAACACGAAATCCTTAGGAAAGATCATGCTTTAATTGATAGCAACCACATGAAACTACTTGATGAATATGATGACTTGAATAAAAATTTTGAGAATTTAAAATCATCCTATGCTGAACTTGAAAAAGAATTTGAGAAATTTAAGGATGAATCTGAGCACAAGACATATAGAGTCAATTATACAAATCGAATCTTGGAGGAAATGAATTCATTTTACAAACTTACTATAAGAGCTCTCGAGGATAATAGGAACCCCCCTAAACTTGAAGATTTTACAAATCCTAAGTATTATCCTAAATTCATGAAATCCCTTAGAAGACAATCATATGAAAGAAAACATAGGAATATTTTTCCTAATGTTAAATGTAACAATTGTGGATTTTTGGGACATATATCTCACACCTGCACTTTAAAGATGAAACCTAATTTGGTGTGGAGAACTAAGATGCATAAACCTAGACATATCACACATGCATCTGATTATAAATTTCATAAAGGTGAACCCAAACTAGTTTGGGTTCCCAGGTCTAACATTTGAGAATTTTGCAGGTATACTCTCACACAAGACCTCGTGAGAGTATATGGTACCTGGACAGCGGATGTTCTAAGCACATGACTGGAGATACTGCTCAATTCATAACGCTGGAAGCCAGGAGTGGAGGCAAGGTTACACTTGGAGATAATACCACAAAGAAAGTGGTTGGATCAGGTATGATTGGAAATTTGAAAAACTTTTTCATAGATAATGTTTTATTAGTTGAAGGCTTAAAACATAATTTGCTTAGCATAAGTCAGCTATGTGATAAGGGCTATAATGTAAAATTTTTACCTACTAGCTGCATAATTAGCCTAAATGGGAAAATTATTTTAAATGAAAAAGGGTGAACAATGTCTACATGCTAGATTTAAATTGTATACAATCTCCTACTGCTTTTTGTTTGAAAACTATTTCTGATGAATCATGGCTTTGGCATAGGAGACTTTGTCATTCTAGTATGAAAAATCTTAGAAAAATTACCCAAAAGAATTTGGTGAGAGGAATACCTAAACTAGACTTTACTAAGGACCATCTGTGTGATGCATGTCAATTAGGAAAACAAGTGAAGTCCTCTTTTAAGTCCAATAAAGATCTTAAGGACCAGTAAACCATTAGAAATTCTTCACATGGATCTTTTTGGACCTGTAAGCACGGTAAGTCTAGGAGGAAAGGTATATGGATTTGTTATAGTAGATGATTTTTCAAGATTCACCTGGGTTAAATTTCTTTTTCATAAGATTGAATCATTTGAGGAATTCAGAAATTTTTCAACTTGGATACAAAGAAAACTAGGATGTGAAATAATTTCTATACAAAGTGATCATGGAGGAGAATTTGAAAATGAAAGATTTGAAGATTTCTGTAAAGAAAAGGGGATTGATCACAATTTTTCTGCACCTAGAACTCCTCAACAAAATGGAGTAGTTGAAAGAAAGAACAGAACATTAATAGAAGCCGCCCGAGCAATGTTAGCAGAATACTCACTTCCTAGATATTTTTGGGCTGAGGCGGTTAGCACTGCATGCTATGTTCTGAATAGGGTGAATGTGAGATCAAATTTGAATAAAACACCCTATGAGTTGCTAAAAGGAAGAACACCAAATTTGTCTCATTTGCATGTATTTGGTTGCAAGGTGTTCATACATAATAATGGAAAATCTGCCTTAGGAAAATTTGATCCAAAATCAGATGAAGGAATTTTTGTTGGATATTCAAGTGTTGGAAAATCTTATAGAGTATTCAACAAAAGAACTTTAGTCATTGAAGAAACCACACATGTTGTTTTTGATGAAAATGGAAACATGGAAGAGCCAAAAGTTGTTGAAGAAGAAATTGAAGAAAACTCCCAAAAGATTGATAGATTAAATTTGGAAGAAAATGTGGAAGAAAATTTAGAAAGAGAAGACTCTTTGCCTAGAGATTTGAGATTTTCTAAAAACCACCCAAAGGAATTAATCATAGGTGAA
The DNA here is from genome assembly GCA_016618105.1 of Dendrobium huoshanense. Classification (NCBI taxonomy): domain Eukaryota; kingdom Viridiplantae; phylum Streptophyta; class Magnoliopsida; order Asparagales; family Orchidaceae; genus Dendrobium; species Dendrobium huoshanense. The sequence continues at coordinate 17,525,299 of CM028355.1, forward strand.
CCAAGTGAGGGTGTTAGAACTAGGCGTGGATTAAACAAGGAAGTCAATCATTCAGCCTTTATTTCAACTGTTGAACCCACTAACATTGATCAAGCACTTTCAGATGAATTTTGGATATTGGCCATGCAAGAAGAGTTGAATCAATTTGTAAGAAATAAAGTTTGGGAACTAACTACAAGGCCAAAAGATCAAAGTGTTGTTGGAACCAAGTGGGTGTTCAAAAATAAAATGAATGACTCAGGAGTAGTCATTAGAAATAAGGCTAGATTAGTAGCTAAGGGGTATAATCAAATTGAAGGAATTGATTTTGAGGAAACTTTTGCCCCTGTAGCTAGACTTGAAGCAATTAGGGTTTTACTAGCCTTTGCCTGTTTTAAAGGTTTTAAATTGTTTCAAATGGATGTCAAAAGTGCCTTTTTAAATGGAGTAATTGAAGAAGATGTTTTTGTAGAACAACCTCCAGGTTTTGAAAATTCTAAATTTCCAAATCATGTTTTCAAATTAAAAAAGGCATTATATGGATTGAAACAGGCACCTAGGGCTTGGTATGAGAGGTTAAGCACCTTCCTACTTGAAAGATCTTTTGAAAAAGGAAGTGTGGATACAACTCTCTTTTTAAGGAAAATTGGAAAGGATATACTTATTGTTCAAATTTATGTGGATGACATCATCTTTGGATCTTCAAATAAACATCTTTGTGATGATTTTTCTAAAACAATGAGTAGTGAATTTGAAATGAGTCTAATGGGAGATTTAAATTACTTTCTAGGATTTAGCATTAAGCAACTTGAGGAAGGTACTTTTCTTAGTCAAACCAAATATATTAAGGACATCCTCAAAAAATATGAAATGGACAATGCTAAACCTGTTAGTACACCAATGAGTTCTTCAGTTCAGTTGGATAAAGACCTTAAGGGAAAATCTGTTGATCAAAAGAAATTTAGAGGGATAATTGGATCTTTACTTTACTTGACTGCTAGCCGACCAGATATTATGTTTAGTGTTTGCTTATGTGCTAGATTTCAATCAGATCCAAAAGAATCACATTTGACAGCAGTGAAAAGGATTTTAAGATATCTACTAGGAACTCAAAACTTAGGAATTTGGTATCCTAAGTTTAGCTCTTCATTTGAAATTATTGGTTACTCAGATTCTGACTTTGCAGGCTGTAGAGTGGATAGGAAAAGCACTTCTGGAACATGTCAATTCATTGGAAATTCATTAGTTTCATGGTCTAGTAGAAAACAAAATTCAGTGGCACTATCTACTGCAGAAGCAGAATACATTGCATTAGGAAGTTGTGTGGCACAAGTACTTTGGTTAAAACAACAGTTGATTGACTTAGGATTAACTATAGGCACTATTCCAATTTATTGTGACAATACTAGTGCTATTTGCATTTCCAAAAATCCTATTCAACATTCTAGAACCAAACACATTGATATAAGGCATCATTTCATAAGGGATCATGTATCCAAAGGAGAAATTGAACTCATACATGTTTCAACTGAAAATCAACTTGCAGACATTTTTACAAAACTTTAGCCTTTGATACCTTCAGTACTTTAAGAACAAGGCTTGGTGTTATTGATTTGAATGCTTAACCAAAATGTCTTTGCAACATTGATACTTGTTGTGTTTTGTTTTTGTGATTTTGTGAATTTTGTGTGTTTTTGAATGAATTGTTTTTGGATTTATGATTTTGTCTTATGTTTTCTGTGTTTTTGATTGTTTTTGTTGATTTTGTTAAATTAAAAAATTTAAAATTAAAAATTTTTTTTGGAGGAAATCGTCCAGGACGAAATATTTTCGTACGGGACGATGTGTAAAGAAACAGTTTGCGCGAATTTAAACCGTTTTGAGAGCAGTTTTTTATTGGATCGTCTGTACGATCTGTGATCGTCCAGTACGAATTTTTTCTTTTTCTCAAACGTCGGGACGATTGAATGCAGCGGTTGAGTGGATAAGACAGTTTTTAATACGAACTTCGTCTGTACGAAATTTTTTCGTCTGTACGAACATGTGTCGATTCATTGTAGGGGACGGTTTTCAAGAGTCATTAAAACGAAACACTTTTCGATCGTCTGTACGAAATTTTTTCGTATGTACGATCGGTCAAGTCAAAAAGCCTGTACGAAGGGACGCATCGTAAGTTGTGTTGAATACGAAAAGCCGTTACATTTTGGACGAATTGGATCGTCTGTACGAAATTACTTCGTCCAGACGAACGATAATTTTTCGTCCAGGACGAATATTTTCGTCCAGGACGAACGTATCGTTTTTCTTTAAATATGAAGGCTTTCAAACTTGACAATCACACTTTCAAACATCTTTTTCAATCCCTTTCTACATCAAATCAACTATGGCCTCCTCTAGCAAAAGACAAAAAGTTTTGGTAAAGAAACCTAACAGGAATGCCCCAGACAACTTTCTTTCCAAGGTAAATGAGGAATCTTTTCCTCGTTTTGCATCTTCAAAAATCACTCCATCTCGCATTCTTATCCAAATAGAGTTGAAATTTCGGGTATTACACCTCTTCGCCTCAACCCAATTTCAGTTCATTCTTTCTCTTGTCCACTTCTACAATAAGCAAACCTACCATTACTTCCTAGCCAACATGAGTTTCAATTCTGACCACTCTATCATTAGTTCTTTTGTTTTTAAGAAAAAAGTTGAGATCACCAAGCACGACCTTGGTGCATTTTTAAACTTAAGGACTGAAGGATATAGAGCCCACACCCTAATGTCAGAAAACATCTTCAAATGGTTTGAAATCAATTGGGTAATTAGAGAAAATGCAATTGACAATCATGTTGCTAGAGTGGCCGGTATGACCCAAGATGCCCGAATCATCCAGCATATCCTTAGATCCTCAATTATTCCTAAAGCTGGTGATAGGATTAACATTACTCCTCTCCTTTCTTGTCTAACTTTTTTAATCATGAAAAGACAACCTATTGATGAAGCCCAACTCATCCTAGATCATATCTATGGGCTTTCAGAAATAGGACATCCTGATCAGAAGAGGAAGAAGAACATTTCTTTAGGGCACTTGATTACTTATATTTTGGAGAAGAAGTACAATATAGTGCATCCTGATGAGGAATATGAAGAGCCAATTTACTACAACGATGCATCATTCAGACTGCTCTTCAAGGAGGAAAAAGAAAAAGAAAAAGCACATGGCAGTGCTTCAGAAGAAGAAGAAGAAGGAGTGCAAGCTTCTGCTTCTCAATCAGATTACCAGAATCTGATTGAGAGATTTGATAGACTAGAGACTCACATTGATCAATGGTTTGATCAATTTGATGCTCATCTTACGCAGCAGCAACATGACATTGGTAATATTAGAGATGAAGTTCATGAAATAAATACCAATGTAATGTTGATGGCCTCCTACTTCAACCTCTTTGGCGGCATTCCTCCTCCTCCTCCTCCAGAACAGTAGAAGTGTTTTTTATGTGTGTCTGTTGTATTTTTTTTTTTTTGTTTTGTTTTTTTTTTTTATCTTATATGTATTATTGTGATTGTTGTTATGTTTTTGTTTAAGTTCAATGTCTTTTTTTTTTATGTAATTTTTTTTTTAATCAATGAAAGTTTGTTTGTTTTAGATTTGTTTTGAAATGTGGCTAATCTTTATGAATTTCATTAATATTGTTTTTAATCTACATTGTGCTCAAATTCGATTGTAATGTGAGATTATCTATATTAGAAAATCTAGACTTTCTAAATTTATAATTTGTTTATAACTTGTTGTATTTAGAATTTTTAAATTCATGTCTATTCATTTAGACTACATAAAATTTAATATTGTTATTGCAATTTTGATGTTTTCTTATTTTGTATTTCTATGCTCAAATGATATTTATGCACCTAGAAATATTTGAAATGTTAGATTATAGATTTTGGAAAGAATTGGTCAAATTACTCTTGAACATTGTACAAATGTACAAAAATCAAAAGGGATTCGCAAAAATTTGCAAAGTGAAAAAGAGGCACAAAATAAGCCCAACCAAAGAAAAATGCACAAAAATGTGCTCCAAAACTTTGAAAAGATGTGCAAAGCACCACATGAGGTAATTCTCTTCTTTCCAAATTCGTTTAATCTCTTAATTCAAGTTGATCTAATGTTCATTTATATGCTATTGAACTTTGAAATATAGAATTTTTTTTACATCTCACTTGTAATGATTTTCAATAATCAAAATGTCTAAATTGAATCATGTCTTTGATAAATTCTTCTTACTTACAAAGTTATATCATTTCATAAATTTTATGAATTTCTATGATTGATCTAATATCCTTAGTTCAAAATTGCATACCCTATGTCAAATCACAATTTAGATTAAATTTTAAAAAATGAATTTCATATTATTATTTACATTTCTTGTCTTTTTCTTCTTCACTTTTTGTTGCTGTCAAAAAGGGGGAGAAATTATTATGTTTGTGTTTGAGTTTTTGTGGTTTGTGTTTTCTGTGTTAAAAATTTTTTTTTTAAAACAAAAATATTGTTCTTTAATGTCTCCTTATTTTAATGTACTCATAAATTCAGGGGGAGTTTAGGAGATAAGAGATGTATTTTAACTTGAAACCATACTAATAATAATTATTTTGCCATCATCAAAAAGGGGGAGATTGTTTGAATAGTTGCTATTTGAATGATTTATATTTGTGCAACTTATGTAGTTTTGATGATTCCAAACATTATTGTTCAGATGTATAGTTATCTCCTAACAATTTCAGAAGATTTGCACTTGCTCTTGTGTGTACTAATATTTCAGGAAAATCAGACTCCAGACTACGAAAACTTCAAATCAATTTCAACATGAGAAATTTTATTTATTTGAAGTTTGTCTTTTCTCTGAATAAATTTTGAAAGGGAGTGATTGTAATTGAGTGAATAAAATCTTACACACACAAATAAGGAGATCTTGAAATTCTATACTGATCGTACAGGACGATATTTATCGTACTGGACGATCTGTCAGTTATCTCCTATAGAGCATTTGGAACGAATAGGAACTTGCTTTGAAAAATTTTTCTAAGTCCTATTCGTCCAGGATGAATTTTAATATCGTCCCGGACGATGGGTTCTCTGTAAAATTTCATCCATACGAATTTTACCATCGTACGAGGCGACCAGCTCTCTGGAAAAATTTCGTCCAGACGAAAATAATTATCGTACCGGACGATCCGCTCTCTGGAAAATTTTCGTCCAGACGAAACCAAATTATCGTCCCCGGCGATTGGTCCTCTGAAAAATTTTCGTCCAGACGAAATAAATAATCGTCCAGGACGATCGGCTCTCTGGAAAATTTTCGTCCAGACGAACATATTTTCGTCCAAACGATAAACCGACTTAGGACAGTTTTCAGCAGTTTCTAGAACCGACCTTGTAATAACCGTTCGTACTGGACGAACCTAGTTTGTACAGGACGATCAGCTGTACGAAGTCATTTTGTACACATATACAAATTGGGTCGTTTCAGATCGTTTAAGTAAAATCGTCCAGGACGATCCAGGATCGTACGGGACGATCCACTGCGTACAGAATTGGAAATTTGCAGTTTTTGGGCGGTTTTTCATGTCTTTTGTATAAATAGTCCAAATTAGACTGCCACCCAATCTTTTTGTCATTTGATCTTCGTGCCTATTGAGAGAATAGCCAAGGAGAGAGTGGAAGAGAGCTTTCAAAGGAGGATTCCTACCATTGGAGCGAGAAGGCTTCACTTGGATTGCTAAGGTAAGAATCTCTACTTGTGAAATTGGATTTCTTCACTTTTTTCTTTCTTCCTTCTAGATTCTTGTGAGAAGATCATTCAAGAAGGTCTGGTTCTCTGCCGACACTTGGAGAGTGTGAACAGACGTGGGTTCTCTGCCTACACTAGGAGAGTGTAAAAGGACGAAGGTTCTCTGCCTACACTTGGAGAGTGTGAACAGCCGTAGGGTTCTCTGCCCACACTAGGAGAGTGTGAAAGGACGACGGTTCTCTGCCAGCACTGTGGATTGTGTAAAAGGACGACGGTTCTCTGCCGCACCGGGTAGTGGTGAAAAGAGGGTTTTGTACAGGCTTCTCCGCCTTGCTGTGGGTGCTAAAGGAGAGTCACTTTGTGGTATTAGTGCAATACTCAGAGGGTGCCTCTGAGGAGTGGATGTAGGTCTGGTTATAGACCGAACCACTATAAATCTGGTGTCTTTTACTTTATTGCTTTTACGTTTCCGCACTTTGAATTTCAGTTTTAACAACTCTGTGGTTGAAAAACATTTTTCTACTAACTTTAAAAGAAAATTTTATTTCGGTTCAACTTTATTATTAAGAGGGTTTAAAATTTTTAAAACTACCAATTCACCCCCCTCTTGGTAGCCGTGGGACATTTACTTAGGCTTAACAACCTAATTACTGGACTCAACAAACCCATGTGATCTTTGTGCGAGAATAAAGGTGTTCGTATGATCTTCGTCCGAGAACAAAATAGAGGTGTTCATCCCTATACAAAAATTGAGATCGTCCCGTGCGATTCATACTTTGAAAAAATATTTTCATTTATATTCGTTCAATTGCTTGTTAGGAAAAATAACTGACCAGATCTTCCCGTACAAAGTGATATCGTACAATACGATCAATTTAAAAAATGTGAATTTTAAACTCTCCCCTGGTGTGTGTGTGCTCAGTTACTCAATTACAATCACACTCTCTCATACTCAATAAAATGGAACATACATACTTCAGTTACAATAAACTCTAAACTGATCATGATTTGAAGTCTTCAACAATCCGGAGTATAATTTTCCTGAAACATTAGTATAAATAAGAGCAAAACAATTCTTCTAAAATATTTTACGGGAAATAATAATCAAATCAATAATATTTGTAATCATAAAAAACATACAAGTTGTAAGAATACCAAACATGCAAAACTAAGTAGCAACTATCTCAGTAGTACAAAATTTACAATTGGAGGAAAATCTTTATTGGGTGATAGTGCAGGAACATCTTTAATGGGTGATGGTGGAGGAAGATCTTTATTGGGTGATGGTGGAGGAAGATCTTTACTAGGTGGTGGTGTAGGAATATATGTACTTTTTGGTTTTTTTACAGATTGGATACTTGAGAAAGATGTAGATATAAAAAGTTTATCAAGATTATATTCACATCATATTAGATGGTAGATGAATTTGTATTATACAGAATCTACCATTACTTAAAGTTTTTCCAAATTATCTTAAATTCGATCCACTCTTCTCAAACTATATTCTATTCTATTGCACATGTTTTGCAATGCATCTAGTAATTTATTCTGAATAGTATACCAATCTTCACCTTTAGAAAGAGGTGGTTGACTAAGAGGTTGACTAGTAGATTGAGTAGGAGGCTGAGCAAAACTTTGAGGTGGTTTTTAATGATGAGAATGGGGAGAGGGAGGTGGGGGGTGTGAACTTTTTTTTGTTTTGATGAGTGAATTTTGTGGGGATATTTATGAGGTCAGATTTCCAAGTTTTGAATAGCATTTAAGTCAGCCCTGAATTTTTTTGCTTCCTAGTTATAACATTCTATAGAATAAGATAAATATATAAAAAATTTAAAACTAATATTACAAAATATCTTGTTGCATTATAGTTGCGCTATAGATGCATTATAGTTACACTTTAGTTGCACTATACTTGCACTATAGTTGCGCTATAGTTGCATTATAGTTGTGCTATAGCTGCGTTTGGAATAAAAAAATGATCAAATGAAATTTAGTCTTAAAAGGTACCTCCTTTGACTTGAAAACTTTAAATAAGATCATAACACTATCTTGGGTATAGAATATTTTAGTATTCCCCTCCCATTGCAAAAAATATGATTTTAATTTTTGATTGGATGGTTTATTTAAGAAAATGTGTTCCAAAAATCAAATATGTATAATACCACACATAAAACAATATTATTTAACATTAAAAACCATTATGAGAGGAAAAATGTAGTTGAGGAAACTTACTAGTATGAGAGAAAAAAAACCATTGATGTAACTCAATGGTTTATCCATTACAAACTTGTTTACAATTTTATCGAATTCCTTGATCTTGAAATCCCTTAAACATGAATCACAATTGATAGATGATAACTTATTTACATTATTTTCTACATATATGAGCCTTCTAGGGATTTTATAATTATTTAGTGAAAAAAATATATTAGAAAACAAAAATATTATAAAGTTCTTTAGTTTTGTTGCATTATGAGTTAATCTATTTAATTTTTACATTTTAGTTTTATTTCAGTTGATAGAGGTCCTGTGATGGGATCAATCATCCATTTGTTATCATCACCTCTATTAGGCAAACCTGTGAAAACTTTTTTATTTAATTGGCCAAATATAATATATTGAAAATAAATAAAAAAACATATCCAAAATTCCTTATTAAAAATCTCACCTGTCACCAAAGCAACATCATCAGAAGTGAATTTAAGCAAAATGAAGCCTTCATCATAAGAATTCCAAAATTTTAGAATCTCATATAAAAGTAGTATACACTGCTTGAATGCTGGAAACTTCACAAATTGAAAAATGTTCAAATTCCTCAAAGTCTGCTCAAGCTCTTGGTCAATTATCTCGACAAAAGCATCGCAAATTTTTTTGAAAGTTGTAACATAGCCTTGAGAAGTAACTTGCCTTTAATAAGGCATTTGGAAAAAAGAATTATAAAGATAATTAAGAAAAGTGTAAGTAAAGTGAAACTATAGCCTAACTAAAGTGCAACTAAAATGGAACTAAAGCACAACTATAATGTAACTAAAGCAAAACTTAAAATCAATTTCAAAATCATTTAATGTATCTCATATTCATTGATGAAGAAGGTTGAAAAATAGAGCAAAAAAAATTTAAGATCGCATTGAACAAACTAGTACGTATAAAATGAACATTAAACCCTAAAAAGTAAAATCTCACATAAAGCATAGCAAATGTGCAATATAGGCGCAACAAAGGCGCATCATCACCTTTTCTTAAATGTAGCCTAAGTACTCCAATATCTTTTACAGCTAGGAAGAAAGTCTTGCATAATGTAAATGGCGAAGGATTGAAGAACTGCACGAGTATGAGGGCAGAGAGAGAGAGATAGAGAGAGAGAAGTGAAAATGTCGAGTCAAAAGTAAAAAAGTTTCATTTTCATTCTAATACTCCTAAATTCAAACCATGGGTTAGTGGGTCAAGTCGATCGAGCTGACAAGACTTAAAGCATACATTTATATTAAAACCATTCCACATTTATTCATCCACATTAGGGGTGTCAATTTTGGGTCAAGGGTTAGGTTCAGATCAAACCCAGAATTGACCCAGCATTAATTGGGTCAACCCTAACCTGACCCATTTTAATAAATGGGTCAGTTTTCTAGACCCGAACCTGACCCGCTTCGGGTTCGGGTACGGGTCAACCTAACACGACCTATTTCAACCAAAACCCACATCTCAATTAAAAAATTTGGCCAAATTGGCAGCGATCGCATGACACGCGGTCAGGGGCGTTGTGGGAAGAAGAGCCCACATAGCAGCGGGCAACGTGCGGTCACGCGTTACATGGCAGCAAAGGCGAATCGGGCAAGCGCTGGTCCAGTGGTCCACACGTTTGAGCAGGAGGGAGGGTGGCAGTGGGTCACGCACGTTCCGGCAGACACGTTGTGCGTGACAGCGGGGCAGTGGTGTACAAGGGAAAGCAGGCAGGCTAAGCGGCTCGATGCGTGCGGGCAGCCGGGCATGCAGGGTTTTCAGAGTCATTTTGGGTCATGTCAGGTTTCTGAGTCAACCCGAACCTGACCCAGTTTTGTAAACAGGTCAGTTTTCCAGAGCCAAACCCGACCCTCTTTAGGTTCGGGTCAACCCAAACCCAAAATTCTTGGGTCGAGTTCAAGTCGGGTTTTCGGGTCGGGTCCAATATTGACACCCCTAATCCAAATGTCCAATTTTTATTGGCCTCAGAACGTAGAGCTAGGTCTGCTGACCAGAACTTATAATTTTCCCTTTGGAAGAGGCTTGCGACTAGAAGATTTTTGTAAGGTAGAGGTCGGGTAGATTGCGGCAGGAGGAAGGGAAACGAGGTTCAAAAAAGATCAAGAAGGATGCTTTGATGGATGTATACGAGAAGCTAGTCTGGTGAGGTTAGGGATTTGGCAAGGAGTGGAGGTTAGTGGCGGCTACATGTAAGTAGGGTTGGTTATGAGGTGGGAAATGGGATGAAGACTGGGTTTGAAGGTCTTGCGGGAGTTTGGTCGTGGGTTTGGATTTAGAAGATAGTGACAAATATGGGAGGATGAGGTAGCTTAGATCTCGGTGCTAGAGGGACTCAGTTAGTTAGGGCTTTTACTTGGAGAAGAGCTGAGGGATGGTTCGTGGGATTGAAGAAGCAAGGAAGCAACATCCTTTTGCAATGCTTTGTTCTCATTTTTATGACACAGATAAGGATGCGATCAAGACGACATATGCGTGATAAAACCTCTTTGGTGTGATTGTACAGGCATCAGGAAGCCGTATTTGCAGGATTTCAACAGGATTTCAGAGAAGGTAATCATTTTGAAAAAAAAATATTATTTCTTTTATCTTCATTATAGAGGTTAACACTCTTTGAATGATGGAGATAGATAAACTTATAGAGCACATTATGAATAAATATGGACAAAAATGACAACCTTGTCTAAATCCCCTCTTATCCTTAATCCATTTAGACATTCTTCCATTTATAAGTATAGAAAATCTAGCATTCATCATCCATTCAACAAGAAGATTAGAAGCATTCAGGGTTTTTCGCCTCCTTCTTTTGGTAGTGCAAACAAGACGTTCGATCAAGATCCAGGTTAAGGTTTAAATCTACTAGACCTTTGGTGATAAAAGAGGAAGGCTGCCACTCCCCGATCAAGCAAAAAGAATGTATTGGCAAAGGTCAAAAAATTATGGAAGATGAATTTGAAGATCATGAAGTAGAAATCTATCCAATGACAGACAGAATGTCACGTGAATTCTTGGAATGGAGATATCAGAAGATAGACCGTTAGCTATTGATAATTCAAAATCTATTTTTATCAAGATGATGAATATGAAGGAGATCTTGTTGGTAGAAGGACTTTCTTATTCAAATTTACAGAAAGGAAGTTCAACAGAAGTTGATGCAAATCAAGAAAAAGGAGATTGGGAAAATGTTCGAGTTGGTGACTCAACAGCTCTGGTAAATTGTAAAACAGTGGAAGATTTGAATACTGTAATACCTCAACTAGACAACAGGGCATCAACCTTTGCTTGGAACATGAAGCCAAACTTCAAAGTTATCAATTCTGATTATGGAGATAATTTTGAAGAGGGAGGAGTGGTGAAACTTCATCAACAAAGTGAAACAGAGAATATAAGCAAACTACTGAAGTCTCTAGTAGTTAAAGTATTTGGAGATGGGATCCCGTATCATGTCATAGGAATGGAGTTGTGAAGATAATGGTGTTGCAAATCTATTTTCATGACTTATGTTTTGATGATTGACAAACACTATTGATTCTCTTGGATTGCCTGTTATTTCTAACTTTTCAGGAATCGAAGATCGGACGAACAAGCGAAGCCAGTTCAAGATTGCATAGGTTAGGGTTGAGTCAGTCTGTAATTTACTTTTTCTCTTCTTGAGTCTATTTGTAATGTTCAAAGAGACTGATGCTAAGTAACCCTACACACACACTTGAGAGACTTAGAATTTCTGTTTTTACTCACATCGGCCAGGATGATATTTGTATCGGCCTAAATAATTTAGGTTAAAACAGATATTCTATTCCGGATTCTTAATTAAGGCTGCCGTCATTAACAGATCGTCCGGGACGATATGTGTATCGGCCAAGACGATAAGATCAAAATAGAAAGAAATTGCCGCCATAAACAATTAAGGTATTTTGTAATTTTTGGTAATCGGCCAGGACGATCTTCGATCAGCCTGGACGATATTCACAATTATGCCTTAATTAATCAGATAAATCAAGGAAATAATTAAGGATGATTGATACGATCATATTGTCTTGGACGATAGCAGGATCGGCCAGGATGATCTATTCACCTTAGTTACTTCTGGACGATCGGGATCGGACAGCTTGATTTCAGAGCGATACTCTAGACGATTTTCCTCTGATTTGAACCAATCGGCCTGGAAGATCATTAGATCTTCCGGGATGATCAAGCCAATTTTTAATCATCCAGTTTGCATTAAGGGCGATGCTCTGGCCGATCTCATGGAATTTGTACTGATCGGCCAAGATGATGTCCATATTGTCCTGGACGATATTGTCGGCAACATACAATTAATGAGCTCCTTTGAAGCTCTTCTATTTAAAGGCTCTTGTTCAACATTTTTGAACAATCTTTTGCTGCTGCCTTGACCTGAGAAGACCTTGAGGAAAGAAAGAGAGAGAGAGAGAGAGAGAGAGAGAGAGAGAGAGAGAGAGAGAGAGGATCTTGTGAGGGGGAGCTTGTGAGGGGATTCACAAGGGTTGCTTCAAGGATCGCTCTACTTCTTCTTCGTCTAGAGTTTCTCATCTGTGGAAGGGTCGGTAGAGGTAAGGATTCAGCATCTGAATGTGGTTCTCTGCCAGCTTCAGGAGGAAGCAAAAGGAGATAGGTTCTCTGCCTTGCCGGGGTGGCAAAAAGATGTTCTTTATAAAGGTTTCTCCGCCTAGCTGTGGGGGCTAAAGGAGAGTCACGATTGTAGTGTAATACTCGGAGGGCGCCTCCGGGGAGTAGACGTAGGTCGAGTTGACCGAACCACTATAAATTTCTGTGTTCTTATTTCCTGCTTCCGCACTTTAAATTTCCACACTTATTTTTCTTGTGGTGTGATTTTGGTTTATGAGATTTTACTTCTTTGTGAAAAGAATTTTTTTTTTAAATACCAATTCACCCCTCCCCCCCCCCCCCCCCCTCTCTTGGTTAGCTTGAGCAAGTTCTATAGGGCTTAACATCCCTAACAAACTTTCAAATGGAACCAGTATGGCAGGTTTCATATGACATTGCTAGAAGGAGGATGGGCCTTGTGTGCATTTGAAGATATGGAGGTAATGATTTCTGTCCTAAACAATGGACCTTGGTATGTTAATGGTTGCATAATTGGACTAGATAAATGGTCCCCAGAATTCCACCCATCATCATTGAGAGGCTTAACGACTCCAGTCTGGATTAGACTACCCAACCTCCCACACAAAGTTGGGATAAAATCAATTTTTATCGAATTGCATCGAAGGTAAGATCTCTTTTTCTGATCAACGATAACATGTTTCAATTAGGAAGGCGCGAGTTTACTAGAATTTGTGTCAAAGTTAGGTTGGATGGTAAGCTACCATTGCGTGTATGGTAAGAAGGAGCCACTGGAAAATTCTACCAGAAAATCACTTATAAAATAATGCCTAATATATGCTACTGTGGGAAAATTGGTCATTTTGACAAATTTTTCCCATAAATGGTGAAGGAATCTTCCCTGGTTCATGAGGGGAAAAAAGATATCTCTATGGAAGATGGAGCAGCAAACTCAAAGAAGTTTCCAAAAAATTTAGTTTCAAAATAAGATTCAAACAAAGGCAAAGATGATAGCTATGGTCCATGGATACATGTGGACTATGGGAAGAAGAGACGGAAAAATTTTAGATTTCAGAACAAATGGGTTCGGCAATTAGACAATGAAAAGAACACTAATAAGGAGGTAGCAAATAAACAAATTGAGGCAGAAGGAGGTTTTGATAGCAATGATAAAACTCTTCGGGATAATCCAGACACCTTCGGTTGTGTAAATAATTCAAATGTAGATTCAGTTGAAAAAGGCAGAAAATCATTAGCTATTAACTCAGAAGATAATAAGAAGATAGACGGTATGATAATAGAGAAGAATCTATGCAACTCCAACCAGTTTGAAGCCTTAAACTGTATGGAGGAGGAAGGTGAAATAATCAGCAACATTGGAGAGGAACATAATCTGAAAGATAAATCAGAAAATATCTCGGGTTGTAGAGATAATGAAGAGACAACAGGAAGGGAAGATTTGGAAGACAGGACTTTACAGCAAGATAATGGTACTAGCAAAGTGAAGAAAAAAGGAAATAAACAGTTAAAAAGTTTAGGTCCTATAAAACTGAATCCAAGAAGTAGGAAATTGGAAGGTGAGATTAAAGGAAGGGCGGGGAACCTTTTCCCCATTGATCAATAAATGTCTTCTATTGGATTTTGGAATTGTAGAGGAGCTAGGAAATTAGAAGCTTCTCTTTATGTAAAGGAGTTCACTAAAGACTATTGTTTGCTTTTTCTTGGTTTAATTGAAACAAAAATTATTGAAGTTGATAAGAAATTAATCAATTTGATGGTTGGTGAAGGGTGGGATTATTTTCATTATCCCTCTGAAGGTCTTTCTGGAGGCATTATGGTGTTATGGAAACAAAGTTTGGCTACTTTCAACATGTTGGAAGCTTCTTCCTAAATGGTTATTGGGGATTTTAGTGTGATCAACAAAGGAACTTTGAGAATTGCTACGGTTTATGGAAACAAAGATGTTTATAAAAGAAGAACTTTATGGGAAAGGCTTGAGATGCATATGGTCAAAGACTTCCCTATAATCATAGGGAGGGACTTCAATTGCTTAATGACTAGAGAGGGGAAAAAAGGTGGAAGGAAAATTGTTTGAAGTTTGGGTCCCAAGGAGATGAAGGCTTTCATCTCAAATAATGATTTGCTTGAAGTAGCTTGTGTTGGTCCTAAGTTTACATGGAGTAACAATAAAAAAGGTCCAGAAAAAATTCTTGAAAAGCTGGATAGGTGCCTAATGAATTCAGCCACTTTCAATACATCTCACAGGTTACTTGTGAGACACTTGGCAAGGTTGGCATCGGACCACTGTCTGGTTTTGTTAAATTTCTTGGAGTTCAATCCCCCAAGTAAGAAAGCTATCAGATTTGAAGAAGTTTAGACTTCATTTCCGGCCTCTATAGAAATTGTCAGGGAATCTTGGAAGAGGAAAGCTCAAGGTAATCCAGCACAAGCTCTGAACCAGAAATTGAAAAGGTCCTTAAGGGATCTCTACTATTGGAGCAAAGCTAAGTTCAAAGCTTTAAACTTATCTAAAGAAGAATTAAAAATAGAAATCCTTAGATTACATGAATTGGAGGCTGAAGTCGGCATTCTTAGTATGGAAGATCAGTGGATCATGAAAGCCAAAATAGACTAATTGAATTCTGTTTTGGCTAGAATTAACTCATGGTGGAAACAAAGAGCAAAGAAAAAATGGTTGGTGGAAAGAGATTCAAATTCCAATTTTTTCCAAGCATATGCTAGTGCTAGGAGAAATACAAACTACATTAACAAATTGAAATATGAACATGCCATGATAGTTGAAGATCAAAAGGAGTTAGAAGATGTTCTGTTTCGGTATTTCTGCAAAAAATGGAATTCCAAAAACTATAATCTGGAAGGATGGCCGAGTCCAGTGAAGGCTTTAAAGGAAGAAGATAAATTTTTGCTAAGCAAGGAATTCTCATTTGAAGAATTGGAGAAAGTCATAAAGGAGCTTGGAAGCAATATTGCATCGGGGCATGATGGTATGTCTTACTCCTTTTTTAAGCACTATTAGCAAATCATCAAGATAGATTTATGGAAAGCAATTGAACATTTTTTCAAATTTGGAAAAATGAATGAGAATTGAAAGTATACTAACATAGTCTTGATTTCCAAAATAAAGATCCTTTAAATCCTTCCAACTATAGACTATAAGCCTTTGTAATTCGATCTATAAGATAGTGGCAAAGATTCTTCTTAACAGACTCTTGTTAGTTATTCCTAAATTAATAACGGAGGAGCAAGTAGCATTCATGGGAGGGAAATCTATATCGGACAATATACTAGTAGCTCAAGAAGTTTTTCACAAACTTAGACATTCTAAAACATCCAAGGAATTAGTCTCATTCAAGATAGATATGGAACATGCTTATGATTCCATGGGTTGGCCTACTATGGTCAAAATTTTGGAATACTTTGAATTCCCTAGCAATTATGCAAATCTTATTGTGGAATGTGTTACTGGTCCTAAATTTTCTCTTCTTATTAATGGATTCTATTCTAAATGGATAGAAGCTCAATGTGGTTTTCGGCAAGGTTGCCCACTTTCTCCCTTTTTATTTGTCATGTGTGCTCAACTTCTTTCTAATGCCTTTTTACATAAAGGAAGAATGGTAGGGATTGGTATTTCTACTAAAGGTCCCAAGGTTTCTCATCTTTTGCATGCCAACAATATACTTATTTTCTCTGAAGCCAATCTTAAAGTAGTAAAAGATGTTAATGGTATCCTCAAGGATTATTGTGGATGGACGGGGCAAAGGATAAATTTGCTAAAATCTGGAATTCTTTTTGGAAAATCAGTGAAGACAAGGAGAAGGAAGAAAATCTATAAGATCATGCAATTTAAAGAAGTTCAAGAGTTCTCTTACTTGGGAACTAAAGTAGCCTTGAGAAGATTGACAAAATCAGATTTCTAGTTCATAACAGATAAAGCTTTAAGCATGTTGAATGTTTGGGGAGCAAAGCTCATTTCATTAGCTAGAAGAATCATGTTGGTCAAATATGTTTTACTTTCTTTTCCAACCTTTCATTCTACTCTTTCTTTGGTTTCTAAGAAGGTGTTGCAGGAAATAGATAGGATTTGCATAAATTTCATTTGGAAAAAAAGTGACGGTGGAGGTGGCCTCCATTATGCTAATTGGGAATTGATGTGCAAACCAAGGAAATGGGGAGGGCTTGGTATCAATTCCTGCAGTAATAAAGCTGGTCCACTCAGAGCCAAACTTGCTTGGAGATATATCCATGAAAAAGAATCCATTATGCACAGGATTCTCTATCTAAAATATGGTCAAATTCTGGATGAAGCTTCAATTAAAAACAGAGGTTCGGATTCTTGGAAACTAATTTGCAATGGAGGGAAATTTTTGAAACCAATAATCAGATGGAGAATATACAATGGAAAATCTATTAGTGTTCTTAAAGACACTTGGATTCTGAATAATTGTCTGCTGAACTGGCTTACATTTATGAATCCCTTAATTGAAAATAGAATCACAGTAGACAGATTTATCATCAATGGAAATTGGGACATCTTGGAGCTGAAAGAAATTTTTGGGGATGAAATGGTGTATCTTATCTTTTCAATGAAGATTCATACTGATATCGGAGAAGAAAAAATAGAGCTCATTCATAATATTTCTAGGAAAACGATAGCAGTATTAGCTTCAAAAGCTATGGAAACAGAAAATTCTGGATGTAATAATCTGATTTGGTTCAATAAGGCTAAACTTAATCCAAGAATAAAATTATTTTGGTGGAGGATTATCAATAATGCAATACCAACAAACAACTTCCTTTGCTACAGAAGATTAATAGGATTCAACAAATGTCCTAGAGGTTGTGAAATGATAGAAGATCTAAACCACATAGTGTATGGATGCAAGAATTTACTTGAGGTGGTTGAAATTCTGAACAAATGGGAATTTGGGATCCCTAGCTTCTGTTCCTTGGAAAATTGCTATATATGGCTTGATAAACAATGCTTATGGATGATAAATTTATTTTTTAATACGTTTTATCTATCATGGAAAGCAAGGAACCAGTTTGTTCATGAGATGAAGAATCCTAGTTCGTTAATGATAGCCTCTAAGGATGTTAGCTATACAACAAGTTCAAAAATCTATACCTGGTCAAGCTCAGGCTTCGAGGATGCTAATCAACCAACTAGGTTGTTGAATTCTTGGCACCCTCCTCCACAAGATTGGATCAAAGTCAACATAGACGCCACAGTACAAAACTCCTATAAGGCAGGCATAGGAGGAGTATTCAGAGATCATCATGGCAGATTACTGTTGGCCTTCGATAATAAACTCATTCATTGGGATTAAGCTGCATTAGAACTTCTAGCCATCACTTCTTTAAAACATATGATCAAAGAATGGATGTTGGAGTACAAAGGTTTGATTATTGAAGGAGATAACAAGAACGTAATCAATCTTATCAAGGAAGAAATGGCTGCAGGTAACTACAATACTACAGATCTTTCTTTTATAAAAAATTTTGATTATGTTTTCTTTAATTATGTTGATAGGGAGAGAAATAAGCTAGCTGATCTTTGTGCTAATTATGCTTGTTTTAACTCTTTTCTTTGGGATGATGAAACTTGGAACTATATCCTTCCATCCTTTATTAAATTGTTAAAGGAGGAGTTGGATATTAGTTAGTTGTAATTTGCTTTCAGCTTTTTAATATAGCATTTCTGCTTTCTTCAAAAAAAAAAAAAAACAAGAAGATTAGAAAATCTTATTGGAAATTTAAATCAATCCAAGGTTTTAACTAAAGATGGCCAGCCCAGACTATCATAAGCTTGTTCCATATCTATCTTAATAGTCATTAGACCCTTTTTATAGTTAGAAAATATGAATTTATTAAATATTTCTTGGGCTAAAAGGCAATGATTAGACATCGATCTCCCATGAATAAAATCAATTTGATCTTCAAAAATTATTTAGGAAAGATACCACATCAATCTATTCAATAGCATTCTTGTTACAATTTTATAAATTGTTTGATACAAGCTAATTGGTCTAAACGTAGAAGATTCAATAGGATTTCTCACCTTAGAAACTAATACTATTAGCATATCCTTCCACATAGGATTCATCTTGCCAATTTTGCAAAAGCTATCTATAGCTTTCCACGTATGATTCTTAACAATATTTCAAAAGAATTTAATGAAAGATGAAGTGATATTGTCAATCCCTATTGATTTGTTATTAGCCATTTGATAAACAGCTTCATATAACTCTTCAAACGTAAAATCAACATTTAGCTTCACCAAATCATCACTATGATTTTCTGATATGCACGAGCATCAGGCCAATTCGTCAGCTTACAACTTCGATTCTTTCATTTATTTTTGAAATAATAAAATAATTGCTTCCATATCTTCTTGATCATCAAACAAATGTCCATTCCGATCTTTTCTTTGGTTAAGTTTTCATTCTTCTTAGCTAAAGAATAATTGAGAAAGAAATTAGAATTAGAGTCGCCTTCATCAATAAACTTCACATTTGCTCTTTGGTTCCACCAAGTAGATAATTGGCTTAATGTCACATTCAATTCAATCACTTTTAATCTCAACAATTTCAAATCTTCTTAAGATAACCCGAGAGCCTCACTTTCTTTCAATTGAAATTTAAAATTTTCACTTTTTAATTCTTGAGCTCATTCAAGTTCTTTAGTGTATTCTTATTTCAGAAATACAAAGCCTTTTATGATCTCTACATTTTTCTATGAAGTACTTCAGCCTCATCACCAAAGTCTTGCTTCTTCCATGATTTTAGAACCACCTTCCAAGCTGCTAGATAAGATTTCCATACATCTTCATCAAACTAGATGAACTTCTTTTGAGGACGAGGAATGTCACTTATCTTGAAAATAAGAGGGGTATGATTCGAAGTAACTCTTGCAAGATGCCTAATGGTAACAAAAGGAACACACTCGATTGCAACATAGTTGAGAAAACATCTATCCAGCCTTTCCCAGCTTCTTGATGTTCCTTTGTTGCTACACGAAGTAAATATTGGTCCAATAACACCTACATTATGCAATTCATTATTAGACATAAACGACTTCATCTCCTGAGGACCTTGAGAGAATATGAACCTCTTTCCACCTATCTTATCCTCTTTAGAAAACATACAATTAAAATCATCGATCATAATAGAAGGAAAGCTAAAGGAAGAAAGTCTTTCTATACTATCCCATAACCCTTTTCAAATGTGACAATCCTTATTACCATAAACAAACCCCCATATTAGGAATATGAATAGAACAAATCACATATTTAGAAGAACTCTCAAAAACATCAAAGGAAACCTCCACCCTCTTCTATTAGACAAGGTTCCAATCCGAAGTACCACAGCAGGATGATGAAAAAAAACCCAATCCTCAATACAAGCTTACTTAGTTTCTAGTAAACAAATAAAAAAAACATTATTGTCTTTAGAAATTTCTCTATGATAAAGAGAAGACTCTCTCTTTTTGGCTCCTCTAGAATTCCAAAAAAGAAACAAAGACATTTAAGAAGTCAAAGGGGAACCGTCCCCTTCACCCTGATACATCTTCACATCACCTTTCCTTTTCCTAGGAATTTCTTCAATAGGTCCCAAGGCTTTAAGTTCTTTCAACCATTTTTGTTTAACACTTAAAGAGCTTAAAACCTCAACACTTTTATCACAATTCCAATATTTAGAACTTATCTTGTTTTCAAATTTTGGAACGAAGGTTGCTTTGATGTGATCAGCTTCAACCGATTTTATTGAGTATAAACCATCCAATGTCTTCCCATCCTTCTCCAGAACCTTTATACCTTCAGAAAGTCGACTTTTATCTTCAGCCTTCTCTCCAATTTTTTGATTCAGCTTCACATAGCTGTTTGCACACCAGAAACTTCAGCAGCAGGAACTTCATCAACATCCCTAAGCTTACTATAAACATCAGCAACAGAAACTTTAGAAATTGAAATTACGGATTTAGCAGCTTGACCATCTACCAAATTCACTTCTATATCAATATCATCACTTATTTGTGATAAACATTGAATTTATTAGCGTTAAGGCCAGCTAAATCACCACTGGAATCAATTTCTGCGACTTTAGCCTTCACGGACTCAGCAATAGGAATTTCAGACTGGGAATTATCAGATAAATTCTTATTGTCCTGGACAACATCTAATTATTTAGACCTCAATAGATCATTATGTTTAACAGGAATAGGCTTTTTCACTGGATGAAACACTGTATTATTAGCACCAGGTTTCACCAAATTATTGTTCAACCAGAACTTATTCTTTATGTTCCTGAACTTCATGTGTATCCCCGGGCCATATTCAGATTCATTTTGTTTAACTGCAGCTTTATTCATAAATGTACCGTGAATTTCCTCAACTATTATCATTAGCCTTACGAACATGCATATTTTGATTTTCAGTGCATAAATCAGCTGTATGACCAATCTTTCCACGTATAAAACAAAATAATGAAATTTTTTAATTTTCAATCTTCTGAAAAATTTCCCACTCATTCCATCTATCCAAACATCGTGAGGTAGTTTAGAGATCAAATTAACTCGGACACTAACTCTAGCAAACTCCCTCCTTCGCCACTTAAACATATTAGCATCTAATTGCATAGGAGTACCAACTTTTGAAGCAATCTTCACAATACTAATTTCATCCCAACAATGTAGTGGTAAATGGGGCAAACAAAACCAAATAGGTGAGGTTAACCCTTTCAAAGATAATTGAGAAAATTGAGATGTCCATCTATCAATACCAAATTAAGTGTCTACCCACATATCGAGGACCACCACTTAGAACTTCATCCATAGCTTTATTGGATTAAAATGAACATAAAATCCAATCTAAACCAAGGGATGTTAAATGAAACCCACCAAATCTAGCCCATTAATGTCTTAGTTCAGTACTACACAATGGAAATGTGATGTTTTTACACAAAAACTTTCACCACGAGGGAGTTTTTTCAAGGGATTAACATTTTCAGCCACTTTATTTTCATTAAGTTTAACAATATTTCTTTTTCCTTCCAATTCTGAATCTAGATCAAGATGATCAATTTTAATACGATGTGTTTTAAACCATGCATTCAAAAATTGATTTTTCTGAAACACAGTTTTAGGATAAGACCGTTTAACCCATATAGAAGATTCATTATCCTTATTTTTCAAAGGAGTTTTTCGAAAAAAACATCAGCAACTAATTGAATTATATCCACATGAACAGGGGATTGAATTTCTAAATGAATATCATCAGAAATACCCTGATTAATAAATCTATTAACTTTTAACTTGAAACCTGAGGACGTTGTTGCTTCAAGATCATTTGTTTTGGAAACAAAACCTGAAATGCCATGCTCTGATGTAGTTTGAACTTCTTCAGCTCCAAATACCTTTTTCCCTTCTTGTTAAATGTAAACAGATTTTCCTTTTCCTTCAACAGGCGCATTATTGCAAGCAGCTGGACGAACACCTTCATGAATTACCAATGGTTTGTGTTAGTATATACCATCATGGTCATTATCGTGAAAGATTGGGTAATTGACTCTAGCATTACTCGATCGATGAACTTCATTATGATCTCTTGAAGAAACAAAGCTTGGGATGGCAGATCTCCGGTACTCCGTGATCGGCGACCCTCCACCACCATAACAGAAATTCAAAATTCAGAACTTTCTCTCACTAAAATTTTGGACTTTCTCTCTAGTACTACTTACTCAAGGTATTGTATTTATCTTACAAAATAAATTCAAGGGTAATCTCTGTCTCTAATAAGAAATGTACAAAACAGTGAATATGCTAGTAAATAAAGTATTTTTTACTAACGAAAATGAATATCATAAGCTTTTTCAAAGAAGACTTCTTTATATGAGTTGTGAATCAGAGTATGTATTTCCTTGATCAGCAAGTAGAGCTACATGTGAAAAACTGTTCGGTTTTTTTAATTTCTGATTCCTCGGTTTTCATGGCGGCGGACGTTCGCCTGCCGGCGACAACGGCTGGCGAACAAACGGCGAGTCGACGTGTGATTCCGACTCCATTCACCCCATCAAGATCGATCATGACTTCTTCTCCGCCTGCTTTTGGTGACGGCATTTCTAACAAGATGGACGGTAAAGCTCGATTTGGAAAAACATTGGTAATCAACGAAGGTGGTCTCTTAAATCTGAAGAAACCAGCGGAGGTGATTAGTAAAGGGAAAGCTGTAGTTTCTGATAATTCTGGGATTTCTAAAATTGTAAATTCTCCAGTCGGAACAGCTGTGACTGCTAATGGATATTCTGGAGAGATGTCCTCTGCCAATTCGATGAATTGTCTCAAACATACTAGGAAGAACTTGGAAGATAATCTTAAAAATCAAAAGATTATCTCTCATGAAAAAGTGAGTTTCAAGGCAGATTTAAATCAGGAATCAAGGGAAAGAATTGATCTGGAGAATGTTCGTTATTGTGAAAATGCAGAACTGGATGATTATCCTGAGATTTCTATTCAGAAGGAGATTGCTCCAAACAATTCCATGCATTGGGCTCCTAATGTTTGGACTAAGAAGAATAACATTAATGTTTAAGAACTGGATTTTAGGAAAGATTTCATTGATGGTGATAATGTAGTCAAAATTTATCTCCCAAAGGAACATGAAAACTCAGTGAACCTTCAAAATTCACTTGTTATTAAGGTTTTTGGCAACAATGTTCCATTTCACATAATTTGCTCAGAGTTGAGGAGGCAATGGGCACAGTTTGGAAAGTTTAATTTAACCATTCTCAGCTTAGGATGGATTTTATGTGCATTTGATGAAAAAAATGCATTGGATAATGTTTTAACAAGTGGTCCATGGTATGTTAAAAATAACATTATAGGCATGGATAAATGGTCTCCTTCATTCTCACCATCTTCATTGAAAGGACTTACGTCTTCCCTTTGGATCAGATTGCCAAACTTTCCTCTTCCTTGCTGGGACGAAATAAACATATGCAAAATTGCCTCCATGGTTGGGAAACCGTGTATGATTGATGGAAACTCATTCCATTGGAATATAAGGGAATTCTCCAGGATTTGTGTTCGCATAAACCTGGACACAAATCTTCCTTTAGGAATTTGGGCTGAAGGATCTTCAGGTAAATTCTATCAAAGAATTGAGTATGAAAAAATACCCAATTTTTGCTTTTGCTGCGGCAAAATTGGACTTCTTGTTGAACAGTGTCCAGAAAAAGTTGTGGAAAAACATCCTCCAGTTAAAACTACAAATGTTGTTAACAACATGGAACCTTCTAAAAATGAAGGTAGTTTTCAGGAGGTCAATTATGAAGAATATGGCCCATGGATTCACGTTAACTTCAGGAGAAATAAATTTAGAAAGCAAGGTCCAGTTCATAAAGTTATTTCCCAGAACAATGGTAGAGATCAATCAGGAGCTGTTGACTGAAGAGTAAAGACCAACTTGGTTTATAAAATCGTAGAGAAAGAGCCTGCTGTGGATCCTGACAAGCAGATCAATAATAAGAGTAGCTCTTTGGCTGATAAGAAGAAAGAAAAATCTGAGAAGGAAGGTATATCGGTCTCTCATATGGAGGAGGAAAATAATCACTTGGGTATGTCAGTATCTATTCCATCTCTTCCCAATGACAACAATAAATTTTCTATCTTAAACAATATGATTGAAGATGGTGAGATTGTGGAACCGGTTATTGAGAATGATAATGCTTCTATTTGTTTTGATTTCAATAATTCTCTGATCATGGAGGAAGGGGATTGTGATAACAATATTGAGCTGGTTAAAGCTCCTAGTTCTAACAAGAAAGGTTCTAAGCAACTTAAAATCTTAGGATCTATCAATTTGAATTTAAGAAGTAGAAGATTGGAAGGATCTAAAAAAGAAAAAGTGGGGAATTCTTCCCCTCTTTTGAAATAATGTCTTCCTTTGGATTTTGGAACTGCAGGGGAGCTAGGAAGAGGAGAGCTTCCTTGTATTTGAAGGAGATTGTCAAAGAGAATGGTATATTATTCATGGGATTGCTAGAAACTAAAGTCACTTTGTTCAATAGAAGTGATATTGATATGTTAATTGGATTTGGATGGGATTTTTTCCAAGTTCCCTCTATAGGAAAATCCGGTGGTATATTAATAACTTGGAAGACTGCTTTGGCTTCATTCACAATTTATAATATTCAAACCAATTTGTTATTGGGGAGATAGATATCAAAAACAAAGGTAGATGGAGGATTGCTACTATTTATGGTAGCTTAGATGCTTATAAAAGGAGGACTCTATGGGAAAAATTGCATCTTTATACTTCTAATGACATTGCTATGGTCATTGGAGGTGACTTCAATTGTATTCTTAACAAAGAAGACAAAAAAGGAGGAAGGAGATTTGTATATTCTATGGGTGCCAAAGAGATGGAGTCTTTTCTTATCTCTAATGACTTTCATGAAGTAAGGAGTATAGGACCCAAATTTAAATGGAACAATAATAATTCTTGAGCTAATAGAATCCTTGAGAGGCTGGACAGGTGTTATTTGAACTCGGTTGATTTAAGTTCTCATCAACATATGGTTGTTAAACACCTTGCAAGGATTGCCTCGGACCATTGTCCAATCATCTTGAAATTTCAGAATTTCAAACAAAATACTTACAAAGTATTTAAGTGTGAAGATGTATGGGTTAATAAACCTGCTACATTTGTTGTAGTCAAAAAAATCTGGAGCAAAAAAACTGAAGGGGATTTCGGTCAGATTCTCAACAGGAAATTGAAAGAGCTGTGAAGGCATTGTTCTACTGGAGCAAAGACAAACCTAAATCCTTAATGGAGATAAAGAGTCTCTCAACAAAGAAATCTTAGAGCTGCAAGAGAAAGATTGCAAGATTGGTCTATCGAATGAAGAATGTTTTTTGCTTAAATCAAAAGTTGAAACTAATTGGCTCGTTTAGATACTTGGTGGAGGCAGCGTGCTAAGGTGAAATGGGCATTGGAAGGTGACACCAATTCCAAGTTTTTCCATGCTTTTGCTAGCGCAAGGAAGAATGCAAATTTTATAAACAAAATCAAAGATGAAAATGGGGAAGAGACGGAAGATCAGCTCTTGATTGAATAAATTTTTTTCAAATTCTTTTAAAAAAAATGGGAATTCGGAGATTGAAATTTGGAAGGATGGCCGAAAAATAGCTTTCATTTGGAGGAAGAAGATCTTTCCATTTTAAACAAGGAGTTCTCATTTGAAGAAGTTGAAGTAATTGTTAAGAACACAGGGAATTTTATTGCTCCTGGATTTGATGGAGTAACTTACTCATTCTTGAGAAACTATTGGGAAATTATCAAAGAAGATGTTTGGAGAGCTTTGAACAAGTTTTTTATTACTGGGAAGATGAATTCAAGTTGGAAAGAGACTCTTATTGTCTTAATTCTGAAAGTTTCCAATCCAATATACCCTTCCAATTATAGGCCGATCAATTTATGTAATGTTGCGTACAAGGTGGCTGCCAAGGTTATATTAAACAGAGTTTTTTTTTTTCAGTTTTTCACAAAGTAATTGTAATACCACGATCTGCTCCAGAATCGTCCAGGACGATTTGGGATCGTCCTGGGACGATCAGTGGAAGTTCAGCTCCAGAATTTGCCCAGTTTTGCTCCAGGTGATTTTCTGCAGGCATCGTCCAGGCCGATTGGAGACATCGGCCAGACCGATTGGCACTGTAGAAAATATCGTCCAGACAACAGCCCTGAGTGGAGACCAGGCCGATCCATTTGGTCGGATCGTCCCGGGACGATGTCGCGATCGGCCGGGCCGATCTGTGTATTATAAAGCTGATTCTGTCATTTTGAAGAGAGAGAAAACGATTTTAAAAATATCTGATTTACTGTTCTGAGGAGAGAGAAAAAGAAGATTTTGGAAAAGTTGATTTCGGGAAGACGCGGAGCCGTTTTCGTTCGAAGTGACTGTTGAGGAATTTGCTGTGCACGAGGTAAGGCACATTCCGACTTTCTCAATTTTCAGAACCGTCGAGTTTGGCGGTATTATCTGTCCGGAATTGATTTTTATTCGTGATTTTCGTCCGTATCTTTTTACCGGTTCAGTTTTTACCGCGTAAGTTTCTGTATATCGTTGTCGTGCCGGGTGTGCACGTTTTGACTATATTTTTAAGATTTTTGTCCGGGTGTTTTTGATTCGACTGTGTTTTTAGTCGACCGGATTTTTCTGTGAAATTGGAATTTATTTGTGCAGTAGAATAAATGTTCTGAAATGTTGATATCTATATTCTGTGCGAATTTGGTAAATTTTGATTTTCAGGAAAATTGTGTAAATTCTGTATACTGCCGTTGTGCTGCCCGATTTTTGGGTAACTTCTGATTTGTCCGGATTTTCTCTGAATTGATATGCTATCTGTATATGCTATAAAAAGGGAGTTATAAGGGGCCTGGATCCTATGAGATTCAGTTAGTGTCTGGGAATTCTGAAATGAGCTCAATATGAAATCTGATATCTGTTATGTTCCGGATCCGAGGAAATCTGTTTAGGTGCTATAAGCACTATATATGTATTCTGGTGCTATAAGCACATTTGATCTGATTCTGGTGCCGTGAGCACAAAAGGGAGGCATAAGGGGCCTGGATCCTATGAGATTCAGTCAGTGTCAGGGAATTTAGCTATGAATTACATAATATCTGATATGTGATATTCTGATATGATATGTACGATTCTGATTCTGTTATCTGATATGTCTGATCTGTTCTGTTTCTGATTTGATACGACTTCCGTTTCTGTACAGTTCTGTTTGATGTGATATCTGTCCGAATCTGTTTTGATTTCTGTACGGATTTGTCTGATGTGTTGGTTTTGCGATTCTGAGGATTTTGATTGGAGGTTTGTTGCTTTACTGAGCGGTTGAGCTCACCCTTGCTTTCTGGTGGTTTTCAGGTTCTGGGAAAGGGAAGGAAGTCCAGGACTAGATTTCAGAGTCTGATCAGTATAGGTACTTTTGTACTTTTGATTTTTTGTACAGTCATGGCTTTTCTTTTCTGTCTTTCTTTCTGTTGAAAGCCATGTACTATTCTGTAGATGATTATTTTGAGGAAATGAAATCAGATAGATGTTTTGTTCCGCTGCATTTGATGTTTTTAGTAGCTCTGTGTTTGTTGTCTGTTGAATCAAAACATTTGGAAGATTTAGTTCTGAACCAAATTCCAAAGCTAGATCCTGGTTTGCTATTCTCGTCGCGATCCGGCGCGGGCGGGATCCGTCTCGTCTCGGGTCGGGTCGTGACAAGTTTTTTTGATATCAGAGCAATGGTTTTGGAATTTGGGAATTTTGTGAAACAGAGCTATAGGAAGTGATCAGTAAGTCTGTCTGGGAGGTAGTTTTGATTTGTTCGGCTTTTTATTGTGTTGTTTTTGTGATAGTTTTCCAGATTTTTCTGGATTTTCTGTATGGATCAGCCAGACCCAGACATGACAGATGGGCAGAGTGCCGATCAGGCAGCACCAGTGGGGAGTACAGCCCCAGTGGTCGGTGCTGATACGCTTTCTCAGTTTGCTTCGCTGGTTGCTCAGATGATGAGCGAGACTCAGAGTAGAGCTTCTACTGTCAGATCTGATGACTTGGACAGACATTTGCAGTTATTTCTGAGGTTGAAGCCTCCAAGGTTTGAGGGCGCTGTTGAGCCCAGAGTTGCTGAGGAGTGGTTGAGGAGAGTGGAGAAGACCTTTGACGGGATGCAGTGTCCGTCAGACAGGAAGGTACCGTTGGCAGTTTTTCTGTTGGACGGAGAGGCTGAGCACTGGTGGGACGGCCAGCAGGCAGCCAGATTTCAGGGCAGACTGAACTCTTTGATTACTTGGGAAGAGTTCACTGAGGTATTCAGAGATTGGTTTGTTCCTCCTTCTGCACGACAGCAGATGCAGGAGAACTTTCTGAGACTTGTTCAGGGGAGCAAGACGGTGATGCAGTACGAGGCTGAGTTTACTGCATTAGCCAGGTACGCTCCGCAGCTGGTTAGCACTTCTGCTGAGAGGTGTTACAGATTTCTGAGGGGATTGCGAGATACCTTGAGGCAGCCCCTGATACCGTTCCGGATTACTGATTTCTCTGAGCTTGTGGAGCGAGCTCGTCTGATAGAGAACGATCTGATGGCTACTCAGCAGCGGTGGACTGCGAGTTGGAAGAGATTTAGAGGAGAGGTTTCTGGCAGTGGTTTCTCTGGGAAGAGGAGATTCGTAGCTGGTTCTGGATCCGGAGATTCCAGAAGGAGCGGAGGATCGTCTGGTACTGTTACCAGTACGACTAGTTCTGGATCTGTTAGTACGGCACCTGTGTGCCAGACTTGTGAATGATGACACTTTGGCCAGTGCTACAGGATGGCTGGTTTGTGCTTTCGATGTGGTCAGTCAGGACATCGGATTGCGGAATGTCCACAGATGGGATTTGATCAGCGATCTGAGAGCTTCGTCAGACCTGTTGGTTCAGCAGCAGGAAGACCGAGGACTGTTCCTCCACGCCCTGAGGGATTTGCTGGTAGAGGTGGTGGACCTAGTTCTGGACCACGGAGACCACCTACTGTTCAGAGGGAGCAGAGTAGTTCTGTTGCTTCAGCTCCTGTTCCAGTTCAGCCCCGAGTTTACAGTTTGAGTCAGCAGGAGGCTCGAGATGCTCCCGATGTTGTGACAGGTATGATTTACATTTCTGATCAGCCCTGTCGTGTTTTGTTTGACTCTGGAGCGAGTCATTCTTTTCTGTCCGAGCACTGTTTTGAGATTTTACATTTGGATTTGATGGTTTTACCGGTTTCTTTGTCTGTGATTTTATCGGCTGGGAATCCTTTGATTGCTCGACAGTTTTGTTTGTGTGAGATTGAGATTTCTGGCAAGAAGTGGAAATCAAGTTTGATTCGGTTGCCGATTTCATCGTATGATGTAATTCTGGGCATGGATTGGCTG
Source organism: Dendrobium huoshanense (assembly GCA_016618105.1). Lineage (NCBI taxonomy): Eukaryota > Viridiplantae > Streptophyta > Magnoliopsida > Asparagales > Orchidaceae > Dendrobium > Dendrobium huoshanense. The sequence continues at coordinate 17,554,840 of CM028355.1, forward strand.
AGTCAGTATGAAGCCCAGATAGACTGTTTGAAGAAGCAAGTGAGTTTGCTTATGGCTGGAGAGAGAGTTGTATTTCAGGGATTACGAGGTGTTCTCTCCAGTCTGGTTTCTGCGTTGGAGGTAAGCAGAATGTGGAAGAAAGGATGTCCGATATTTTTGGCTTCGGTGCGGGATTTGAACCTAGAGGTTGGTTCTGTTTCTGAGATCCCTATGGTACGGGAGTTTGCTGATGTTTTTCCTGAGGAGTTGGTTGGTTTACCTCCGGATAGAGATGTGGAGTTCTCTATCGATGTTTTTCTGGGTACCGCTCCGATATCGAAAGCTCCGTACAGGATGGCACCGAAAGAACTTTCTGAGTTGAAAGTTCAGCTTCAGGAGTTGGTTGACAGAGGTTTTGTGCGTCCTAGTGTTTCACCTTGGGGAGCACCTGTTTTATTTGTGAAGAAGAAGGACGGTACACTATGTATGTGTATTGATTACAGAGATTTGAACAAGGTTACGATCAAGAACAAGTATCCTTTGCCTCGGATTGATGACTTGTTCGATCAGCTTTCTGGATCTTCAGTATTTTCGAAGATTGACCTGCGATCCGGATATTATCAGGTAAAGGTGAAAGAATCTGATGTGGTGAAGACTGCTTTCAGTACTCGGTACGGGCACTACGAGTTTTTGGTTATGCCTTTCGGGGTAACCAATGCGCCCGCTATTTTCATGGATTTGATGAACCGAGTATTCATGGAGTATTTGGATCAGTTTGTGATCGTCTTCATCGACGATATTCTGGTATATTCTGCATCTGAGGATGATCATGCCAGACATTTGAGGATTGTGTTGGAGACTTTGAGGAGGCATCAGCTGTATGCCAAATTCTCCAAGTGTGAATTCTGGCTGAAGAGCATTTCTTTTCTGGGGCATGTGATTAGCGGAGAAGGCATTTCTGTAGATCCCCAGAAGATTCAGGCAGTTGCTGATTGGCCAAGGCCGACTACGGTATTTGAGGTACGTAGTTTCTTGGGCATGGCCGGATATTACAGGAAATTTGTGAAGGGCTTTTCACAGATTTCGACTCCTCTGACGAGACTGACTCAGAAGTCAGTTCCTTTTGTTTGGACACCGGAGTGTGAAGCTAGTTTTCGGAGATTGAAGGATTGTCTGACCTCAGCTCCAGTGTTGGCACTTCCATCAGGTACGGAGGGTTTTCAGGTGTTCAGTGATGCTTCACTGAAAGGACTGGGATGTGTCCTGATGCAGCATGGTCAGGTAATTGCTTATGCTTTGAGACAGTTAAAACCACATGAGAAGAATTACCCGACGCATGATCTGGAGTTAGCTGCAGTTGTTTTTGCTTTTAAGATTTGGCGTCATTACCTGTATGGCGTCAGATGTGAGATCTTTACTGATCATAAGAGCCTGAAGTATATTTTTACTCAGAAGGATTTGAATTTGAGGCAAAGAAGGTGGCTCGAGTTGATCAAGGACTATGATTTGACTATTCAGTATCAGCCTGGAAAGGCGAATGTGGTAGCGGACGCTCTGAGCAGGAAATCTTCTGGATTGTCAAGTTTGCAGCTTACTTGTGATGAGTTTCTGATACGTGATTTGGAGCGATTGCAGTTGGAGGTAATTTCCTCCAGTGATTTGAAGTTGGCTCAGATGAGTATTCAGTCTTCTTTGGAAGCACGGATTCAAGAAGCCCAGAAGTCAGATTCTGATTATTCGAAGTTGATTGCACAGATTGGATCTGGTAAGACTCCTGAACTTCGAATTTCTGATTCTGGTGCTATTTTCTGTAAGAACAGGTTGTGGGTACCTGTGTTTGGAGATTTGAGGCAGGAGATTCTGTACGAATCTCATCATTCAGGCTACACTATTCATCCAGGCAGTGGTAAGATGTACGCTGATATGAAGCTTTTATTCTGGTGGCCTGGGATGAAGAAGGATGTGGCAGAGTTTGTGTCGAGATGCGAAGCCTGTCAGTTGGTGAAGGCAGAGCATCAGCGACCAGGTGGACTGTTGCAGTCGTTGCCTATCCCTGAGTAGAAGTGGGAGGAGGTAACAATGGATTTTGCTGTGGGTTTTCCTCGATCACGACAAGGACATGATGCCATTTGGGTAGTTGTAGATCGATTGACGAAGTCAGCCCATTTTCTTCCGATCAGACAGACGGATTCAATTGAACGCTTGGCACAGATTTATGTGAAGGAGATAGTCAGATTGCACGGTGTGCCTCGTGTGATCGTATCTGATCGAGATGGACGTTTTACTTCCAGACTTTGGAAGGGCATTCAACAAGGCTTGGGTACGAAATTGCATTTCAGTACAGCCTTTCATCCTCAGACCGACGGATAGTCTGAGAGGACTATTCAGGTATTGGAAGACCTGCTGAGGCTTTGTGTTCTGGACTTTAGCGGAAGCTGGGAAGATCATATTCCGCTGATTGAATTTGCCTATAACAACAGTTTTCAGTCCAGTATCGGTATGGCACCGTACGAGGCTCTGTATGGCAGGAAGTGTCGTACTCCTTTGACTCTGATGGAGGTTGGAGATAGACAGGCTTAGAGGGCCACTTTTGCTGATAAAACTGCTCAGAAGATCAGTTTGATAAGAGAGAGATTGAAAGCTGCTCAAGATCGACAGCAGAAGTATTACAATCAGAAACACAGATTTGTTGAGTTTCAGGTTGGTGACTTTGTGTATGTCAAAGTCAGTCCGATGAAGGGTGTGAGCAGATTTGGTCAGGTAAGCAAGCTTAGTCCAAGATATGTTGGACCTTTTGAAGTTTTGGAAAGAATTGGAAAAGCTGCTTACAAGTTATTACTTTCTGATTCTATGCCTGACGTGCATAATGTGTTTCACGTATCCATTTTGAGGAAATGGGTATCCGACTCTGGGAAGAAGATATCTGCCGATGAGATTGAGATTCAGGAGAATCTGGCGTACAAGGAAGAGCCGGAGTTAATTTTGGCGTACGACGTCCGGAAGTTAAGTAATAAAGAGATTCCGATGGTTAAAGTCCAGTGGAAGCACCGGACTGCACGAGAAGCAACTTGGGAAAAGGAGTCTGACGTGAGACGGTCGTACCCGTACTTGTTTTGACTGAGTTTGGATTGGATAATGTCGAGGACGACATTTTTCTGAGTTGGGGAGATTGTAATACCACGATCTGCTCCAGAATCGTCCAGGACGATTTGGGATCGTCCTGGGACGATCAGTGGAAGTTCAGCTCCAGAATTTGCCCAGTTTTTCTCCAGGTGATTTTCTGCAGGCATCGTCCAGGCCGATTGGAGACATCGGCCAGGCCGATTGGCACTGTAGAAAATATCGTCCAGACAACAGCCCTGAGTGGAGACCAGGCCGATCCATTTGGTCGGATCGTCCCGGGACGATGTCGCGATCGGCCGGGTCGATCTGTGTATTATAAAGCTGATTCTGTCATTTTGAAGAAAGAGAAAACGATTTTAAAAATATCTGATTTACTGTTCTGAGGAGAGAGAAAAAGAAGATTTTGGAAAAGTTGATTTCGGGAAGAAGCGGAGCCGTTTTCGTTCGAAGTGACTGTTGAGGAATTTGCTGTGCACGAGGTAAGGCACATTCCGACTTTCTCAATTTTCAGAACCATCGAGTTTGGCGGTATTATCTGTCCGGAATTGATTTTTATTCGTGATTTTCGTCCGTATCTTTTTACCGGTTCAGTTTTTACCGCGTAAGTTTCTGTATATCGTTGCCGTGCCGGGTGTGCACGTTTTGACTATATTTTTAAGATTTTTGTCCGGGTGTTTTTGATTCGACTGTGTTTTTAGTCGACCGGATTTTTCTATGAAATTGGAATTTATCTGTGCAGTAGAATAAATGTTCTGAAATGTTGATATCTATATTCTGTGCGAATTTGGTAAATTTTGATTTTCAGGAAAATTGTGTAAATTCTGTATACTGCCGTTGTGCTGCCCGATTTTTGGGTAACTTCTGATTTGTCCGGATTTTCTCTGAATTGATATGCTATCTGTATATGCTATAAAAAGGGAGTTATAAGGGGCCTGGATCCTATGAGATTCAGTTAGTGTCTGGGAATTCTGAAATGAGCTCAATATGAAATCTGATATCTGTTCTGTTCCGGATCCAAGGAAATCTGTTTAGGTGCTATTAGCACTATATATGTATTCTGGTGCTATAAGCACATTTGATCTGATTCTGGTGCCGTGAGCACAAAAGGGAGGCATAAGGGGCCTGGATCCTATGAGATTCAGTCAGTGTCAGGGAATTTAGCTATGAATTACATAATATCTGATATGTGATATTCTGATATGATCTGTACGATTCTGATTCTGTTATTTGATATGTCTTATCTGTTCTATTTCTGATTTGATACGACTTCCATTTCTGTACAGTTCTATTTGATATGATATCTGTCCGAATCTGTTTTGATTTCTGTACGGATTTGTCTGATGTGTTGGTTTTGCGATTCTGAGGATTTTGATTGGAGGTTTGTTGCTTTACTGAGCGGTTGAGCTCACCCTTGCTTTCTGGTGGTTTTCAGGTTCTGGGAAAGGGAAGGAAGTCCAGGACTAGATTTCAGAGTCTGATCAGTATAGGTACTTTTGTACTTTTGATTTTTTGTACAGTCATGGCTTTTCTTTTCTGTCTTTCTTTCTGTTGAAAGCCATGTACTGTTCTGTAGATGATTATTTTGAGGAAATGAAATCAGATAGATGTTTTGTTCCGCTGCATTTGATGTTTTTAGTAGCTCTGTGTTTGTTGTCTGTTGAATCAAAACATTTGGAAGATTTAGTTTCGAACCAAATTCCAAAGCTAGATCCTGGTTAGCTATTCTCGTCGCGATCCGGCGCGGGCGGGATATGTCTCGTCTCGGGTTGGGTCGTGACAGTAATCTCCCCCAAACAAGCAGAATTTATTAAAGGTAGAGCTATAACTGATCATATCATGATTGCACATGAGAACTTCCACAAATTCAGATTTTCTAAAAACACTAACTTATTGGTTTCCTTCAAATTGGAATTGGAACAAGCTTATGACACAATGGGATGGCCAACCTTGGAAAAAGAATTGAGGTACTTTGGTTTTCCGCCTTTGATATCTTCCTTAATTATGGAACGTGTCTCTAATGCAAAATGTGCTATTATTATTAATGGGAATTATTCCAGTTGGATTGAGGCCAATTTTTGGCTTTCGGCAAGGATGCCCATTGTCACCTTATATGTTCATTCTATGTGCTCAATTACATTCTAATGCACTTAACCAAAGAGGTGATAAAATTGGCATTAGGATTTCTTATAATGGACCTAGGATCTCACATTTGTTATATATGGATGATATCCTTTTATTTTCAAAAGCAAATGTGAAGGAGGATAAGAATATTAAAAGTATTATCAATGATTTTTGTGGTTGGACCGGTCAAAAAGTGAAAACAAACAAATCTTGTGTTCTCTTTGGTAAATCTATCAATAGAAGATTGAAGAAGAAAATAAAGAAGATTACTGGGATTCTTATGTTTCAAACCTATTTTCATGACCTGTGTTTTGATGACTAACAAACACTATTGATTCTCTTGGACTACTTGTTTCTTCTAACTTTTCAGGAATCGAAGATCGGACGAACAGACGAAGCCAGTTAAGGATTGTGTAGGTTTAGGGTTGAGTCGGTCTATACTTTTGTTTTTCACTTCTTGAGTCTACTTGTAATGGTCAAAAAGACTGATGCTAAGTAACCCTACACACACACACACACTTTAGTGACTTAGAATTTCTATTTTTACTCATATCGGCCAGGACGATTTTTCACATCGTCCTGGACAATCAGGCTTAAAATAGAAAGTCTAAATAAGGATTCTTAATTAAGGCAGCCGTCATTAACATATCATCCTGGATGATATGTGTATCGGCCAGGACGATAAGATCAAAATAGAAAGAAGTTGCCGTCATAGACAATTAAGTATACTGTATTTTTAAATTATCGGCCAGGACGATCATTGATCGGCCTGGACAAAATTCTCAAATTATGCCTTAATTGATCAAAAAATCAAGGGAGTAATTAAGGATGATTGATACGATCATATCGTCCTGGACGATCGCAGGATCGGCCAGGACAATCCATTCAAAAACCTTAAGTTACTTTAGGACGATAAATATCGGCCAGCTCGTATTCAGGGCGATGCTCTGGACGATTTTCCTCTGATTTGAACTGATCGGCCGGGATGATCGTAAGATCGGCCTGGACGATCAAGCCAAAATTCAATCATCCAGTTTTGCATCCAGGGCGATGCTCTGGCCGATCTACTGAGTTTTGTACTAATCGGCCAGGTCGATGTCCATATCGTCCTGGACGATATTGTCGGCAACTTGCAATTAATGAGCTCCTTTGAAGCTCTTCTATTTAAGAACTCTTGTTCAACATTTTTGGAGACCTTTGGCTGCTGCCTTGACCTGACAAGACCTTGAGGAGAGAAAGAGAGAGAGGGAGAGAGAGAGGATCTTGTGAGGGGGAGCTTGTGAGGGGATTTACAAGGGTTGCTTCAAGGATCGCTCTGCTTGTTCTTTGTCTAGAATTTCTCATCCGTGGAAGGGTCGGTAGAGGTAAGGAGTTAGCTTTTGGTTGTGATTCTCTGCCAGCTTCAGGAGGAAGCAAAAGGAGGTAGGTTCTCTACCTTGTCGGGGTGGCAAAAAGGAGGTGCTTTGTAAAGGCTTCTCCGCCTAACTGTGGGGGCTAAAGGAGAGTCACGTTTGTAGTGCATTACTCGAAGGGCGCCTCCGGGGAGTAGACGTAGGTCGAGTTGACCAAACCACTATAAATTTTGTGTTCTTGTTTTCTTGCTTCTGCACTTTTATTTCCGTATTTATTTTTGTGATGTGATTTTGGTTTATGTGTTTTTTATTCTTTATGAAAAGAAATTTTTAAAATACCAATTCACCCCCCCTCTTGGTTAGCTTGGGCCAGTTCTATAGGGCTTAACATCCCTAACTAACTATCAAGTGGTATTAGAGTGGGATTCAAAAATTTAAGTTTGAAAACTTTCTGAATTTGATCCATGGCTAACCTTGGGAATCGTAACACTACGGAAGGGTATTCTATTACCCGACCTCCCCTGTTCGATAACCTACCTTTTGATTTTTGGAAAACCCGCATGTCAACGTTTTTACAATCTACTGATTATCGCATGTGGATGCTTATCAAAGAAGGTTATTATCCACCTTCTCGAGAAATTAATGGTGTTAAAACTGAAGTTGCTTTTGCTGAATGGACTTTCGATGAATGAGATTTAGCTCAATTGAATGTAAAATGTTTGAACTGCTTTTTCTGGCTTTAAAATCTGAGGATTACATGCGTTTCTCCACGTGCAAAACTGGTAAAGAGATTTGGGATAAATTGTGCATCACCTATGAAGGTACTAATGAGGTTAAACAATCCCGTTTGAACATTCTCTTGCATGACTACGAACTTTTTCATATGAAACCTCATGAATCGATTTCTGACATGTACACAAGGTTTACTCAGATAGTTACTTCACTGCATGCACTAGGAAAAGAACTTTCAAATTATGAAAAAGTTAACAAGATTTTGAGATATTTGCCTTCGTCGTATGATGCTAAAATCACTGCAATCACTGAATCTAAGGATTTGAACACTTATTCTATTGATAACTTACTTGGCTCACTCATTACTTACGAGCAAGGGGTGAATCAAAGAAATCTTGATGCAGGTGAGAAGAAGAAGGAGAAAATAGTTGCATTAAAGGCGCACAAATCGGATTCTAAATCTTCCGGGTCTGAAAGCGATGAAGTTGCCTTCATCATAATGCAATTCAAAAGCTTTCTAAGGAAGAAAGAAAAGCATCATCAAAATTAGAGAAAAGGTAAGGATCATAAACATGTTAAAGAATCTTATGATGTTGTTTGCTATAATTGCAGGAAACCAGGACACGTGAAAATTGACTGCCCTACACTTAAAGACCACTAAAGCAAAGGAAAGGGTGAGGAGAAACCTAAGCTAAAAAAGGACAAGATGAGAGTACAAAGATCATTTTGGGTAGATTCGGCATCAAATTCATCAGAGACAGAACCAGAAGATGAGATATCAAAATTGTGCTTGATGGAAGACAACAATCCTGATCAAGAAGAGGTATGTGAACTTTCCTACGATCAACTTCTTGAAGTTTCAGAAAAAATTCATGCATCATATAGGAAATTAAAGAAAACACATGCTAGTTTAAAATTAGAATTTTTAAATCTACAAAAAGAGCATGAAATTTTAATTAAAGACCATCAAACTATTGATTCAAATCATATGACCTTACTTGATGAATTTGATGAGTTAAATAAAAATCATTGTGAATTAGTTGAAAAGCATGATGCATTAAAAGTCTCACACACATCACTTGAATCTGATTTTAAGAAGATTAAGGAGAAAGAGAAAAATTTGAGGATTGAAAATGAAGTCTTAAAAAGCACAACTTTGAAGATTCAAAATGAATTAGAAGCATGTAAGAAAACTAGGATGACACCTACTTGTGATCAATTGCCAACACCTAGGAAGAGGCATTATAACTCAAACCACTTAAGAAATTCCTTTCCTAGAGTTAGATGTTTTTCATGTGGCATGCTAGGACACATCTCACACACTTGCACGATTCGCCATAGTACACATTGGGTATGGAGACCTAAGGTGCATGATCCACAGCATACCACACATGCATTGGATTCTTCTCTTCATAAGATGGAACCCAAACCTGCTTGGGTTCATAAATCTAACATTTGATAATTTTTGCAGGAGGGATCTCACAAAAGGCCTTGTGAGAGTATGTGGTACCTTGACAGTGGATGCTCTCGATATATGACTGGTGATGCCAGCCAGTTTGTTGTACTAGAGTCCAAGACAGGAGGCAAGGTTACTCTTGGAGACAACACCACCAAGAAGGTGGTAGGCGCAGGTATAATTGGTAATTCCAAGAACCTTATGATTGAAAATGTTTTGCTAGTAGATGGATTGAAGAACAACTTGCTCAGCATCAGTCAATTCTGTGACAAAGGCTTCATCGTGAATGTTTGGGAGCTTGTAGAAAGACCTAAGGGATAAAGTGTAGTTGGGACAAAGTGGGTCTTTAAGAACAAGGTGAATGATTCAGGAGTGGTGGTGAGGAATAAAGCAAGATTGGTGGCTAAGGGGTACAATCAAATAGAAGGGATAGACTTTGAGAAGACTTTTGCCCCTGTAGCTAGATTGGAAGCCATTAGAGTGTTATTAGCCTTTGCCTGTTATAAAGGATTTAAGCTTTTTCAAATGGATGTCAAGAGTGCCTTTTTAAATGGGGAAATAAAAGAAGATGTTTTTGTAGAATAACCTCCAGGTTTTGAGAGCTCCCAATTTCCAAATCATGTTTTTAAATTAAAAAAGGCTTTGTATGGTTTAATTCAGGCACCAAGAGCTTGGTATGAGAGGCTTAGCACATTCTTACTAGAGAGGGAGTTTGTAAAGGGGAACGTAGACACCACCCTTTTTCTTAGAAGAGTTGGAGATGATTTACTCATTGTTCAGATTTATGTGGATGATATACTCTTTGGATCTTCTAATAAGAAATTGTGTAATGATTTTTCTAAAAGAGTAGAGAGTTTGAGATGAGTTTGATGGGAGAGTTTTCCTACTTTTTAGGATTTAACATAAAACAATTGGAGGATGGAACTTTTCTAAATCAAACAAAATACATAAAGGAAATTTTGAAGAAATATGAGATGGACAAAGCTAAGCCAATTAACACTCCCATGACTTCTTGTACTCCATTAGATAAGGACCCAAGTGGTAAGTGTGTTGATCAGAAGAAGTATAGAGGCATGATTGGATCTTTACTGTACTTGACTGCGAGCCGACCTGATATCATGTTTAGTGTTTTCCTTTGTGCTAGATTTCAAGCTGACCCTAAGGAGTCCCACTTGACTGTTGTTAAGAGAATTTTTAGATACCTTTTGGGGACACAAGGCTTAGGGATTTGGTACCCAAAACACAACACTTCTTTTGAGATTATTGGATTTTCTGACTCTGATTTTACAGGATGCAAGATGGATAGGAAGAGCACTTTAGGAACATGACAATTTATTGGACAGTCTTTGGTTTCTTGGTCTAGTAGGAAGCAAAACTCTATTGCTCTTTCCACTACTGAAGCTGAGTATATTGCTCTTGGAAGTTGTGTGGCCCAAGTCCTTTAGTTGAAACAACAGGTATTGGATTTAGGATTACCAGTAGGCACCATCTCAATCTTTTGTGACAACACTAGTGCCATATGCATCTCTAAGAATCCTATCCAATATTCAAGGACTAAGCACATTGACATTATGCATCACTTCATTAGAGATCATGTGACTAAGGGAGACATTGAGTTTCACCATGTGACAACTGAGAATCAATTGGCTGACATCTTTACTAAACCACTGGCCTTTGACACTTTCAGTTCTTTAAGGACCAGATTGGGTGTGATTGACATAAATGCATGAAACTTGATCTTTTAGTTACTTGCTTTTACTTTTGTTTTTTATTAGTTTTTAGTGTGTTTTATTTTTCTTTTGTTTCTTTTTCTTAGTCTTCAAAATCATCGCTGAAATGATATTATATTTCTTGTCCTTGCTTTTGAAAATTTGTAGTCAATATGGTTTTCATCTCCTAATCTCCTAGATGGTAAAAATATTTTGTGATTGTGTCTCTTTCTCTAACCTATTTTTAGTGGCATAGTTTTCTTTTCTAATCAAAAATCTATCTTAAATTAAAGATTGTTTATGAAATTGAGATCTTTTCTTAAGCTTGCTTAAGCAAATCTATCTTGTACTTATAATGGTTAAAGTCTTTTTGTCACATCAAGATCCCTCGTTACTCTTGTCTTTGATTATTAATTCTGCTTGTGGTAATTCTTTCTTATGTTAGAGAGAGCTCCTATTCTCTAATATTTGAGAAGATATATTCACAATTAAGATTTTTTAAGAGGTTATAAAAGAGAATATAGCTTGCAAAAAAATAAAATGGCCAATGATGCCAACAAAAGAAGCGCAAAGACGCCAAAATTGAAAAATATACACAAAAGTGTATCGAAAATAAAAAGATGCGTAAAGCGCCACTCAAATTGATAAGAGGCATAAAATGAGCCCACTCAAAAGCAAGCTATTCTCTATTTTTAAATCTTTTAGAACTTAGAAGTTTTGGTTCTCAAAGGCTTGATTTCGATTGTTTTGCGATTGTGACAAATTTACTTTGGTTCATTATTTTATAAAGATAGTTTTTTCTTAAGCCAAGTGATGGATGGATTCTTTTTTTTTTTTCATATCCAATTAATTTTTTGAGTTAGGTCATTGATTTAAAAAGACGATTCTATCCTAAGAAAATGTATGAGCTAAGGGTAACCATGATCGTATATTCTACTATTCTATGGATTGATGAGATTGTTAACTCATTAACTCACAAGTTTTTAAATCAATCACATGGAATACTATATCATTTTCATGCCTTGTTAAAAAAAAAAATTGTGATTTGCTGTTATTCTTGTGTTCCCTCCTTTTTGATATGTCAAAAGAGGGAGAAGTTTATGATGTCCTTTTGGTCGATCCTAAACCTTTTCTGCTAATTATTTTTGTAGTGTTTTGCCATCATCAAAAAGGAGGAGATTGTTGCAAACCTATTTTCATGACCTGTGTTTTTATGATTGACAAACACTATTGATTCTCTTGGACTACTTATTTCTTCTAACATTTCAGGAATCGAAGATCGGACGAACAGACGAAGCCAGTTCAGGATTGCGTAGGTTTAAGGTTGAGTCAGTCTGTACTTTTGTTTTTCTTTTCTTGAGTCTACTTGTAATGGTCAAAAAGACTAATGCTAAGTAACCCTACACACACACTTGAGAGACTTAGAATTTCTATTTTTACTCATATCGGCCAAGATGATTTTTCACATCGTCCTAGACGATCAGGCTTAAAACAGAAAGTCTAAATAAGGATTCTTAATTAAGGTTGCCGTCATTAACATATCCGCCTGGATGATATGTATATTGGCCAGGATGATAAGATCAAAATAGAAAGAAGTTGCCGCGATAGACAATTAAGGTATACTGTATTTTTAAATTATCGGCCTGGACGAAATTCTCAAATTATGCTTTAATTGATTAGGAAATCAAGGGAGTAATTAAGGATGATTGATACAATCATATCGTCATGGACGATCGCAGGATCGGTTAGGATGATCCATTCAAAAACCTTAAGTTACTTCAGGAAGATAAATATCGGCCAGCTCGTATTCAGGGCGATGCTCTGGACGATTTTCCTCTGATTTGAACTGATCGGCCGGGACGATCGTAAGATCGGCCTGGACGATCAAGCCAATTTTCAATCATCAAGTTTTGCATCCAGGGCGATGCTCTGGCCGATCTACTGAGTTTTGTACTGATCGGCCAGGCCGATGTCCATATCAGCCTAGACGATATTGTTGGGAACTTGCAATTAATGAGCTCCTTTGAAGCTCTTCTACTTAAAAACTCTTGTTCAATGTTTTGGGAGACCTTTGGCTGCTTCCTTGACCTGAGAAGGCCTTGAGGAGAGAAAGAGAGAGAGGGAGAGAGAGAGGATCTTGTGAGGGAGAGCTTGTGAGGGGATTCATAAGGGTTGCTTCAAGGATCGCTCTGCTTGTTCTTCATCTAGAGTTTCTCATCCGTGGAAGGGTCGGTAGAGGTAAGGCGTTAGCTTTTGGTTGTGGTTCTCTACCAGCTTCAGGAGGAAGCAAAAGGAGGTAGGTTCTCTGTCTTGCCGGGGTGGCAAAAAGTAGGTGCTCTGTAAAGGCTTCTCCGCCTAGCTGTGGGGGATAAAGGAGAGTCACGTTTGTAGTGCAATACTTGGAGGGCACCTCCGGGGAGTGGTCGTAGGTCGAGTTGACCGAACCACTATAAATTTCTGTGTTCTTATTTTCTTGCTTCCGCACTTTTATTTCGGCATTTATTTTTGTGGTGTGATTTTGGTTTATGTGATTTTTATTCTTTTTGAAAAGAAATTTTTAAAATACCAATTCACCCCCCCCCCCCCCCTCTTGGTTAGCTTGGGCTAATTCTATAGGGTTTAAAATCTCTAACGAACTTTCATCTTAGTGTTAAAGAATTTCAATATCTTGGAACAAAAATTTTTTTGAGGAGATTAGTTGCTAAAGACTTCCAATTGCTTCATTGAGAAAGCAATGAAAATGATTAATGTTTGGGGGAGCAAATACATATCATTGACTGGTAAATTCAACCTTGTCAAAGATGTTTTGTTATCTTACACCATCTTTCATAGCACTCATTCATTGAACCCTAAAGGCACTCTTGAGGAGATGAATAAGTTATGAAGAAGCTTTATTTGGAGTAAATCTCTGGATAGTCATGGAATGCACTTTGTCAATTGGAAGACTCTTTGTTACCCAACAAGGTGGGGAGGGAGAGGTCTCCATTCATGCCATGACAAAATTGGGTTATTGACCTCGTTTTTGTCTTGTTTTTCCCTCGAGCATGTTCGAGCGAGTTGATCGAGTCTCGTCGAGCTCGATTCAATTCAAATCGACACTAATTTGAGTTTGATTTATTTTTTATATTATTTTATTGAATTAATTTTAGTCGAGTCGAGGCGAGTTCGAGTCGACCCGGATCGAACCAAAACCTACTCAATTTGAATTTGATTTGAGTCCCTTAGTTGCGGCTAAATCCTAATCAAAATTTTATTGACTCTCCAAGCCAATTGGAATCCCACCGTTGGATCAAGAATTTGATCGGATGGCTCGGATCTCCCCTCTTTTTCCTCTAATGCCCTAATCGAGGCCAAAGCCTCCAACACACGCCTCGACCCCCTTCTCTCTCTCTCAGTCTTGGCAAGGCAAGAGGCGGAACCTCCCTCCCGCTCCTCTCTCCTTTGTTCGCACGAAGCCAGGCCAAAGTCCCCACTTCCTCTCTTACTCTCTCGCCCATGAAACATAGGTATTTGGGTGACCTAGCCAAGGCCGCAGTTTTCCTCTCCCCCGCTCCCTTTGTCTCTCTGGTTCACGCGACGGACAAGGAAGTCGAAGCCTCCCAACTTCCTCTGCATTCGCATGCCTGACGCTCCTCTTGGTAGCTAGACCCGAACCCCCTCTCTCTTTCGTCGTTGCTGTTCGTATGGACCGAACCCGACGGCGAATTCGCCTGCCTCTCCGGTCTCAACCGAAGCTCATCCCACTTCTTTAGGGCAGGTAAACTCTTCCCCTATTTCCTCTTCCCCTTTTTCTTCTCCTCCTTCTTCTTCTTCCCCTTTTACTTTTTCTTCTTCTTCTTACAAAAACAAAATCTGAGAATGAAATTTGCTTGAGTTGTCTTTCTATATCTATGCATACATGTCTCTTTGCCATAGTGATTGTTACATGGATTATGAGGATTCCTTTGTTAGTTATTTAGAAAGCGTTGACTGAATAGGCGTGTACATTGTGGCTTTTGTGATGATTTTATTTTGTATTATCTCATAAGCATCGCATGCCAAATGTTTAGCGAAATGCCATTGAGAGATAGTTGTGATGTTTCGGTTCAAATTGAATGCTTTATATTGATAGTATTTCATAAAGTTCATGGCAACATAAGGGTTCCATACTCTCAAATCAAAGATTTCCATGACCATGAATTGTTTGCTTAAAGGACTCCAATGTTATTCAATATTTTCCTACATGCTTGTTATTTTCTGATTTTGCTTCCAACTTTGGAAGTTTTGTCAAGTTTGGTAGGTTTTGTTCATATGCCTCTCAAAGATTTGAGTCAAGTATAACTAGCTTTCATATTTCTTCAAGAATGTAATTATGCTATTAAAGAATGATTTGAATTCATTGTATTGCTTCTATGTGAGATCTGTGGTCACTTCACTTGTATTAATATTTTATATGGCAATCTTGTTTCTATGAAATTCCTCAACGCAATATTTAGAGACTTGTCAAAAAACAAAAAAAAGATAATTGTAGAAGTTTTATGAGCATCTTCTTTCTCAAGAAAGCATGAACAAGAAAGATAGTGATATTTAGTTCCACATTGAGAAGGAATAGTGTTAGTTTGCCTCTGCCACAATATTGCGATTAAGAATTATTGGTTTTTAGTTTATCTCTTTTGCCTTCTTTGCATCAAGTTGACATTTATATTCATGTGAAGAGAAAAGTTGACATTCAATTTTAAATGATGATTTGGCGCATTTGATTTCAAATCGTCCAGAAAGGAGGATGTTCTTAGTGAGAGGTTTCTTATAGTTCAAGCATTGTTTGAGTTTTTGGCCCATAAATGTGGATTCGCTATTTAAAAAAGCATTCCAATAAAAAATGTTTGTAGATGCATCATTTCATCTTGAGAAAGGTTTCCTTCGGAATGAACTTCTTATTTAAACAGTGGTTTTGGCACGAAAGTGAATGTGTGAGTCCAAGTTTGAAAAGATGTTTTCATACATTTGTTAGCATATGGCATGGTAGATTTATTTTAAGTTGGAGAAGTTTCGTGAGCTGATCTCACGTAAAAAAAAAATGCTTTGAGATGGAAATTTTTATGGGTTGGCTTTATGTTGAAAGCTTCATGAGTTGTCGTTGGAATGAAAGATTTTAGAAGTTGTTTTATATTGAGAATACTTATGAATTGTTTCATGTTAAAAGAAAATAAAACTCTTCTCTTCTTATTTATTATTTAATTCAAACTGAACTGGAATGAGATGATAAATTTCCTTTATGCTTTCTTGAGTTTGCTTGGGTTTTATGTGAAAAGCATGTTAACAATTATATTGAGTTTTTTTTTTTTTTTTGATTTTAGGAGGATAAGTCGACATCAAATCCCACCTCTCGTGATTGCGTCTTTGGTAAGAACGTTGAACCTCATATTCTTATTTAAATGAGTTATTTTGGTTACTTGGTGTGAAAAGCTTTGGTGGAAGCATTGTTGGTTGTAGACTTTTGACAAAAGTGTTATAAGTTTCAGCACAAAAGCAAGTTTATAGCTTTGAGTTAAAGGATTTCATGGATATTTGATGACATATAATGTGGAGGTTGGAAGTTCGTTGGGAAGCAAGTATGTGTCCTACAAATTTAGAGTAAGGTTACTTATGTTGTTGGAAATGTATTTATCAATAAGAAAAGATTGGTGGATTATGAGATACTTTTATGCTCTATTGAATTTCATTCCTTCTGATGTTGGCTAACGGTGGAAAAGTGACCATGTGTTTTCCCTCTCAATGTTAGGCATTAGTAAAACTTTCATGAAGTATTTCAGGGAAGTTGGGTGATTATGTAAGTGGTATCTTTCAAATTTTGGAAAGAAGTGTAGTAGATTTTCCCATCTTCTAAATTATATATTTGCAAATTTGTTCCTTTGAACTTTTGGTGCCATGCAGTATGAAATCAGAAAGGTTGTTGGAGAGATAATCATGTGTTTCATGACTCATTTGCAATTTTAATTTGATTCAATAAGTCATATTTCTTCCTTGTTGGAATAGTTCTCTTTGAGCTTGGATTATGGAATTTTGCAAGCAATTTTGCACTGAAAAGTATTACCAGTTTCTTGATGACGGAAAGCCTAATGAGTTGCTACATCACATATATGAATACATGCTTAGGATTACTTTGTTAACAGTTTTTTTTTTTGGGAGAGCTTTTGTTTGCATTCATTGGAACACATTCTTCATGGTTATTGAGATCTGTTGCTTCAAAGAACTTTCATTGTTGCTACTCTATCTTTTGAAGATGATATCTAGCTATAAAGTTCATGGATGGTAAAGTATCTCTATGCTTCATTCTCTACTGGATTGAGTTTTTGTATGAAAAATGACATTGACGACTATGTTAGAGAATCTCATGAGTTGTCTGATGGTTAGAGGGCTTTATGGAGTGGTTCTTTTATATTCATAGGAGAAGATCGGTAGTTTGCTTGAACCATTTTCTTGGTTGTGAGAATTAGAAAAGTGTGCTTATTAGAGGTTTGAACTCGATTCTCTATTTGTTGGGAAATTTTATAACTTGTATTATATTGGAGTTTCATAAGTGATTTTATGGTTATAAGCTTTATGAAAAGTTTTATAAGTCGATTTGTATCGAGAAGCTTTGCAATGGATTTTTGTGAATGTTTTATAATGAAGGCTTTACAACGAGAGGTTTTATACAACTTTCTTGTTGGAAAGCCTTGTGGTTTCTACCCCACTCCAAATAAAAATAGAAAAGCACTTAAATCATTTTGTTTTGTGTTGGGAAGGTTTTAGTAAGTCATTCGTGTAAGGCTTTATGGGTAGTTTCATTTGAAAGTTTTATAAGTCTTTTTGGGGATTTATGGTCTTACGATTGGATTTGGGTTGAAAGACTCTTGGGTGTCTTTGTTTTAGAACGAATGATTATGGGGGGGATTGTCTTCCTTTTAGTTTGCACTTATTTTTTAAAATAGGGTTTTAGATAAATATAAAAAAAAAAAAGAAACTTGTTTTAAATTTTAGTTTTTGAGAGCTTGTTTCCTCTCGTCGCTTTGAGTTTGTTTTGAGAATAGTTTCTGTAGTCGAGTCGGATTTTCTCAAGTGCTTTGTTTGGAGCGTGGGGATAACAAATGGCATTAAAACATTTTCTCTCTCATTCATATTACCTTGAATGAGAGTGAATGGTGTTTTAGAGATATGCTTGGATTTGATGAAGCATATCTAATAATAAAATGCCTACATTCCTTTATTATATTGTTCTTCTCTCATTTCTTCCTTTTTGGTATTTTGTAGTTTTCGTTATTCTTGCATTTCCACTGCTTTTCTATTTATTGTCTTATTTCATAGGTTCCTAAACTTATTAATACATGTATGAATGTCCAAAGGATTAGAGATAAAACTCTTTTTATCCCTACAACACTAGTGACATCTAAGGACAAAAATTAAGGACCTAGTCTTAGAAAATATAGACTTAGGATGCATGCTCCTTATAGGATAGAGACATCAAACCTAAACTTAGTGACACGCTTTCCTAGGTTTAGTACCCTCTTAATCCATTAATAATCAACCAACAAATTAACCCTAATTCGACCTAAAATACACTAAAGTACTTAGCTTTTAATCAAATCCTAATTAACATAACAATTACTAAAAAAATGTAAACTTAAAAGCATACACTTACTCTAAATCCTTCTAATTCATTAATCAACTTCTAACCAACCCAAAATTTAAAAGATATAGATTAAGTTAGGAAAGTGAACATAAACTAAAATTTATTAAGTTAAAATCTTCTAAAATTCAAAACCTACTAATTCACCTAAAATTCAATCAAACATTAAGCTAATCTTTTAAAACAAATCAACAAACCTTTTAATACAATTACATCAACTTGGATTTTAGGATGGACTACTCCGGGCTGCGGGGCTAAGTGTCCTAAAGAGGCCTGGTTCCTCAAGCCTAGTGGCACAACGCCACAAACCAGTTGATAGCAAACATAATTAATCTAACCCTTTAATTGATAATAAACTGCCTAATTCATCTTTCTTTCTAATTTGTAACTATTGAATAATTCAATCAAATCCTAAAATAAAATATCTTAAATCAATCTTTTAAAATCAGTCAACAAACCCCTTAATATATAACAATCACTCCAAAGATGAAGTTTATTGGATGGACTACTCCGAGCTGCGGGGCTAAGTGTCCTAAGGAGGCCTGGTTCCTCGAGCATGGTGGCACAACGCCACGAATGAATTCGATGGAGTGGCAAAACTTTAAACTTAATTGATTATTAATGATTTGAACTAAACATCAATCGATAATAAATCACATAATATACCTTTCTTTTTTAATTTATAACCAACTAAAATAATTCAACAAAAATTGGTTGCCACTGGGTAACCCAAGCCTACGAGGCTATTAAGTTAGCCCCAAGGAGGGTGAAATAAACCTCACGGCCTCGGTGTGAAACAAAGGTGGTTATCAATCAAATACTAAAAGTAAAATCTCTAAAATCAATCCTAAAAATATTAATATTTAAACTAAAATTAAAAATCTTCCTTTTGACCTCTAACAAACCAAATGAAAATAACTTGAACTAATAATCCTACATAGGACATACCCTAAATTACACAGCCTACACATACCTTAGACATGTTTGATTAGAACACGACTTTTAGCTCTAGGTCAGGCTTACATTTTCTCTTGTTATTCAATGCTTGTTACATATACATGTTCTATAAATGTAATTATTAAATTTCCTGTTAGCTGTATTTAATTTTTTATTGGTTATATTTTTGTTAGTTATCTGCACTTCTTTTCTGAACGGCATCTACGCTCATATATATATTTCTATGTTATCTTTTCTTGCGAGGTACATTGGAGTTTAATGATCGGGAGCTAAACGGGACTGTTTGCTTATAAGCTTTTAAGTGGCAGCGCCACATACAGTCAGGTATAATTTCTGCAGCTTGCAAAAATAAATCTTTAATTATATATCGGAACTGCTTCACATCACACACTGCTTGTTAATAGGTATTCTAGCATGTTTAGGTAGCCAGCCTTAGGTTAGTTCATTGACGAAGCTTTGGCCCTATAGGTCAAAGCTTGCCCCCCCCCCCCCCCCCCCCCCCCCCCCCTTCTGTGATCCCTAGAGACCATTAGGGTCATTTAGGCCTGTAGAGTAGGCCACCTACTCATGCCATTGGGCATCGTTGTTTTCTCACACGAAGTGGGCATCGCTAGGATTTTGGCCTTTTCCAGTTTTGGGTATGATACCCCCCCTCCCTTTTTCTTTCTTTTTTTTTCTGTGAGCCTTAGAGACCATTAGGGTCATTTAGGCCTGTAGAGTAGGCCACCTATTTGTGCCAGTCGGCACCGTTTGAATGCTTTTCGGTGCGGGTACCTTGCCTGGAGGGTATCCTTATGGTGTTTTTATTTACTTTTTCTGTACTCTGAATGTCATGCATGCATTTGTTTTTACACACCTTATCTCACATTGTATTTCACTTACATACATGCATTACATCAGTAGACTTAAGGATATTTCGTATCTGTTTCATGCATCATATATGGCGCTAGGTACATCCTTTTGCATATTGTAGAGTCCCTGATTGAAATCTTTTAAACTACAAATCCTTGATTTCCTAGGATAGAGCCTTCCTATCTTGTATACATATAGGGCGATTGATTGTGTTTAAGATGTTAGCTGGCAGCTCACTCCAGGCAAGCATAAGTCCAGATTGTACACCCTTCAGTGTGTCTCCTTTCATCTATGTTTTGAGTCTGTCGTTTCTCTTAGGATAATAATCTGGTCTTTGATCTTCTAAACTCAAAAATTTAATCACATATTTATCCATTCAAAAAATGTCTAATCATCACTAAGGGTAAATAGAAGAGACTCTTTGGAATAGAACTTAGGAACTCTTTTTTGTGCACCAAATCAAGAAGTGAATAATACACCATCCTTAATCGAGAGTTGTCTTAGACCGAGGTCGAAGATGTAATTAACTACGGGGGCTTGTGCTCGTAGGAAACCGATCTCCACAATCAAATAAACCCAATTCGATGCTGATGTATCGAATAGGGGAAATCTCATGAACTTTTGGGTTATAGATATTATTATTCATCGAGGTTGGTAGGTGAAAGCCGCTATACTCCATGGCTAATCGTATCTATAACTCCATCTGCTCTTCCATCGGCCTGCTTGTGTCGATTGTAAAGGTCTACGACCATTTTGTCCTATGGGATAGTGTGATCGTACCCTTTGCATTCGAACCACACGAGCGGAATCCTTTCGTAGACCCATATGGGCCTTTGAGAGATAAAATTGCTTGGAAATACACTTAAGAAGATAATTCTTTATTGCATAAAGTTTTAATTCCTAAATATGGATCTCGTTTTGAATTTCAACTCTCAAATAAGAGAGGCTCTTCAGCTTGGACCATTATATAAAAAGGTGGAGAGTTCTTGAGGCCGATAGTTAGATGTGTTAGGAAAGTTGCTATTTGCATATTTTACATTATTGCAACTTGTATAGTTTTGATGATTCCAAATATTATTGTTTTATGTGTTGTTATCTCCTAACATTTTTTGGAATATTTGTTTTTGCTCTTATGTGTACTAATATTTCAGGAAAATCGAACCCAAGACTACGAAGACTTCAAATCAGATTCAGCATGAGATACTTTGTGAATTTGAAGCTTATACTTTTTATTTGAATTAAATTTGAGAGGGAGTGATTGTAATTGAGTGAATAAATATACACACACTTAAAGGAGATCTTGAAAAAGTTTTTGTACTGATCGTACGGGACGAACATTATTCGTACAGGACGATCAGATCAGTTATCTCCTTGTAAGAGCAATAGAACGGACAGGAACTGAACTGGAAAATTTTTCTAAGGACTGATCATCCAGACGAAATCATTTTTCATCCCAGGACGAGTTTCTCACTATAAAAATTTTGTCCAGATGAAGTACAGTTCGTCCATGATGATGGGAATCGACTATGGCAGTTTCTGGCAATGTGCTGCAGTTTTCGGAACCAACTTTTGATATAACTGTTCGTACCGGACAAAATTTTTCGTCTCGGGACGAACCAATTTCGTCCAGGATGAAATTGGTTCGTACAGATGAACAAATGGTTCGTACGGGACGATCCGGTGCGCAGAAAAACATGTTTTTAGCAATTTTTTGAGCGGTTTTTCATGTCCTTTCTATATAAAGAGTCCTAGAAACTATTACAAGTACCTTTGGAGTTGTTTTCTCTTGAGAGGGATCATTGAGAGGGAGAAGATCCTTGGAGGGGATTTCAAGGGAGTGTGGAGGGGATATTCACACGGTTGCTCCGGCGAAGGCTCTCAAGTGAAGTTCAACAACATTGGTTTGGTTCTCTGCCGACACTTGGAGAGTGTAAATGGATGACAAAGTGTATCTTTGACTACTATTGTGTCTTCGTTCTTTGGGTGAAAACTAGAAGAGAGAACTTGAAAGGGAGAGAGGAAAGGGTGGAGTTTGAGAGGGAGATGATCCTTGGAGGGGATTTCAAGGGAGTGTGGAGGGGATATTCACACGGTTGCTCCGGCGAACTTGCACTTCAGTACCGTCGGATTCAAGGGTCGTCTTGAGGGAAGTTTTGGCGAGAAGAAGATCTCTTTGGTGTCAAAGAACTCGGCTACTCCGCCGCACCGGGGAAGGTGAAAGTGATTTTATATAGGCTTCTCCGCCTTGCTGTGGGGCCAAAAGGAGAGTCACTTTGTGGTATTAGTGCAATACTCGGAGGGTGCCTCCGAGGAGTGGACGTAGGTCAAGGTTTGACCGAACCACTATAAATCTGGTGTGTTCTTTCTTATTTTTCTTCCACATTTAATTTCATTGCAAGTTGTTTACTCTGGTTGAAAAGTTTATTTTTTAAACTTTAAATTTAACTTGCATTAATAATTAAAAAGGTTTTCTAAAAATCCAAAAGTAGAAGTATAATTTTTAATTACCAATTCACCCCCTCTTGGTTAGCCTTGGGACATTTAGTTAGGCTTAACATCCTAATTCATATTGAACAAGTTCCAACAAGACGGAATGTGGGCAATGGAAATTCTGTCAATACTCTTAATGACATTTGGATTTTGGATAAAAATCTTAATAAGTGGCCTACTTTTCTTAATCCCCAATTCCTTGAAGGTATTTCACTTGATAAGTTCATCAGTAATGGTAGATGGAATGATGATGTGCTATTTGAATCCTTTGGTCTAGATCTTGTTAATCTAATTCAGCAAATAAAAATCAAAGGCAGGAATTCTAATGATGAACTGGAATTGCTGTATAGTAGATCTGGAAAGTCAATTTTGGCATTGGCTTTTGAAAGTTCGATCCAAATTCCTCAGCAAGAGTTATATTGGAAGTGGACTAAAAAAGAAAAGTTGTCTCCTAGAATTGAAGTATTCTGGTGGAGGATCTTTAACAAAGCTATTCCAATATTCCAATTTTTATATTATAGAAGATTGCAATCACTTGCTGAATGTCCACAAGGATGTCAATTACTGGAAGACATTAAACACGTTTCTGTCAAATGCAGTAAAATGGTAGAAGTTTTCAATCACTTAAAGAGATGGGGTTTCGGTATTTCCAAATGCAACTCTTTCTCAGAATGTATTTCTTGGTTATCTGTACAAAATGGCTGGTTAATCAACTTATATTGCAATGTTGTTTACTACAATTGGAAAGCTAGGAATAACCTGGTTCACAATGGGACGGAATCAAGTGCTATTTTTGTTGCTTTGGAAGCTATCTCTATGGCAGCAATATCTTTTTCCAATGCAGCAAATATCTCGGGTAAATAGGGTGTCAACCAGCTTGGTAAGCTGTCAAACGATCATTGACATCCCCCTCCACCCGGTTGGATCAAGTTTAATTTTGATGCTTCACTTCTTCAATCATATAAAGGAGGCATTGGAGGAATTTGTAGGGATTCTAAAGGAAGATTTTTTGTAGCATTTGGATATCCCATTACTCATTGGGATGTTTCTATGCTTGAAATGCTTGTTGTTATTTCTTTCCAAAAAGTTTTTAAAGAAGATATGATGATGTATGAAGGCATCATCATTGAAGGAGACATTGCAAATGTTATCAAGGCTTTGCAAGACAATATGGCTCACAAGAATGATGAATTGAGAGGTATGTTCAAATACTTTAAAAACATCATCTTCAATTGTATAGATAGAAAGTGTAATAAGTTAGCGGACCTTTGTGCTAACTATGCTATCGTTTCTTCTTTTTTTATTTGGGATGATTTAGTTCTTAATATGGTTCCTCCTTCTTTTATTGCTTTGTTAAAGGGGGTATCTTATGGATACATTTAGTTTCTTGCTTTTTAGTTTTCAATAAATTTTAAATGCTCTTTACATTTTCTTCAAAAAAAGAATTAGAGTATGTATATCCTTAGATCTCAATCAAGTTTGTAAAGATTTAAAGAATGGTTTATGGCATTCCATTAAATATTCTGTTTCTGTAGATCCTAGAATACTTAACATCATATGCATATGTTGTAATTACTAGATGCGCCAAGAGGGGGGTGAATTGGATGATTAAGAACTTCTTTAATGAAAAGAAATATCTTTTTATGACTTTATGTGGAAGCGAATTTCATTCACAATAAAAAGATAGATAATCAATTTCATCCACATAATTATCACAATAAAAATAAATGCGGAAATAAAGTGCAGAAAAAATAAAGGAAAGAACACACCAATTTATAGTGGTTCAGTCAAATCATTACCTACGTCCACTCCCCGGAGGAACCCTCCGAGTATTACACTAAACCTTTAGTGATTCTCCTTTACCCCCCACAGCTAGGCGGAGAAGCCCTTACACAATCACTTCCACCTTCCCCGGTGCGGCGGAGGAGCCGGGTCCTTTGACACCAATGAGATCTTCTTCTTCCCAAAACTTCCTTCAAGACAAACCTTGAATTCGATGGTA
This sequence comes from Dendrobium huoshanense, assembly GCA_016618105.1. Taxonomy (NCBI): domain Eukaryota; kingdom Viridiplantae; phylum Streptophyta; class Magnoliopsida; order Asparagales; family Orchidaceae; genus Dendrobium; species Dendrobium huoshanense. Next base: position 17,579,261 of record CM028355.1, read on the forward strand.
CTGAGGTGAAAGCTCACCGGAGAAACCGTGTGAAATCTCCTTCACACTCCCTTGAAACCCCCTCCAAGGATCTTCTCCCTCTCTCAAACTCCATCTTTTCCTCTCTCCCTTTCAAGTCCTCTCTTCAAGTTTTCTCCAAAAGAGCAAAGACACAATGGCTACCAAAAGACGCTTACAAAGTCTTATGAGAGTGCTTAAATAGAGGGATAAAAAAACCCTAAAAAAACTCAATTTAGCCACTAAATATCATACTGTACGATTGTATGATCGTCTAGTACTATATACAGAAATTGACCTGTTAGTATTGTACGATGTCCAGTTAGTACTGTACGAACAGTTCAGTTGAAGTTCATACTGTATGAATAGTTCAATAAAAGTGCAGTTCGTCCATAACGAAGCATGGGACGGCCATAATTGTCTGTGTTGATCGTACAGTACGATCCAATTTGTACAGTACGATCAAAATATCAAAATTAAGCTGTTTTGATTGAATAATCAAAGGATTAAATTAGGCAATATTTTAAACATCGTACAGTACGATAATGTTCATACAGTACGATTAGAAGAAATTTTCAAATTCAAATCATTGCCTAATTTAATAGACGGCGAGCTTTCTAATTATAACAGATCGTACAGTACAATGTAGTGGTCGTACGGTATGATTAGTTATATTCAAAAATATTTTTTTCAAGAAAAAAATATTTTAATTTATTTATGTTACACCAGTTCGTACAGTACGAAATAAATTCATACAGTACGATGAATAGAAAAGTTAAAATATTTATAATCATTTTTAGCTCCCTCTATGTGTGTGCATGATGAACAAACTAACATACATCATTACAAGACTTGACTCAATAAATGAAAATTACAGACTCATTTAATACGACCAATTCTATGCAATCTTAAACCTTGAATCTTTAAAGAACGGTGCTTGATGTACCTGAAATATTAGTCAGCATTGAAAGACATATGCACTGCAAATACTAGGAGAAATAAAAAATTAATAAATATTATTTGTTATCATCAAAATCATAAACTCGGAATACCGAGTTGTAACAATCTCCCCCTTTTTTATGATGTCAAATAATATTGGTTGACTTTGCAATTTAAAAAAATTTCTCCTAAACTCCCCCTCACTAAAAGAATTACATTAAAATTAGGAAAAAGCCTTTTTTTTAACTAAATAACATTAAAAATTAAAATAAAATGCAATAAACTACAATACTTTCTCCCCCTTTGACATTATCAAAAAGAAGAGATAAAATAAAATATAAAATAATGAAACAAAAACATATAATTATAACAAAGTTAAACATACAAAATGGATAAAAAAACATACAAAACATATAAACGAAACACACAAACAAACCTTAACATACTTATACCTCATCATCTTGCTCCTATTCTGATGATTTAGAAACGAAGTCTGCCCAGGAGACTTTTTGCTTTTTATCTTTTCCCCATATTACAAACGGTTTATTTTTACTCTTTTCCTTTGTAGGAAGAATTTTTAGGTTGGGGCATTCACGCTTCGAATGTCCGGGTTTCCTACACCCAAAGCAAATTATGTTAGAAGAAAACTTAATATTTTTACAATTTTTACCTTTATTCCACTTTTGTTGATGTTCATGCTTGTGCTTCAGTAGACTTTCAAATTTATTTATTATCAATGACATATACTTGCTTTCATCATCTACTAACTCATATTCATCTTTGTGTTTGGCTTTTAGCACATTAGTCTTCTCGTCACCTGCATCCAAAAATCTTTGACTCACACTTTGCTCGTAGGCAATAATTGAGCCAATTAGATTATCTACAGAATAAGCATTTAAATCTTTTGATTCACATATAGCCGTGACTTTGGCATCAAATTTATCAAGTAGAGAACATAGAATTTTACTAACTTTTTCAAAGTTTGAAAGTTCTCTACCTAAATCATGCAATGACATCATAATTTGATTAAATCTTGTAAACATGTCTAAGATAGTCTCATATGGTTTCATACTGAAAAGTTCATAATCACGCATTAGAATATTCAATTTAGAATGTTTTACTTCACTAGTACCTTCATATGAAATGCATAATCTATTCCAAATTTCTTACTAGTGGTACATATAGAGATTTTCACGCAATCGTCAGAATTTAATGCACAGAAAAAATAATTCAAACATTTAGCATTTAGTTGTGCATTGACTAGTTCTATTCTACTCCATTCATTAAAAGGAATATTAATTTTTGAAGGTTCGTAAGGGATGTTAAGCCCTATAGAACTGGCCCAAGCTAACCAAGAGGGGTGGGGGGGTGAATTAGTATTTAAAAAAAAATTCTTTTTATAAAGAAGTAAAATCTCATAAACCAAAAATCGCACCACAAGAAAAATAACTGCGGAAATTTAAAGTGCGGAAGCAAGAAATAAGAACACAGAAATTTATAGTAGTTTAGTCAACTCGACCTACGTCCACTCCCCAGAGGCACCCTACGAGTATTGCACTATAATCGGGACTCTCCTTTAACCCCCACAGCTAGGCAGAGAAGCCTTTACAAAGAACCTCTTTTAGCCACCCCAGCAAGGCAGATAACCTATCTCCTTTTGCTTTCTCCTGAAGCTAGTAGAGAACCACAATCAGATGCTGAATCCTTACCTCTACCAACCCTTCCACGAACGAGAAACTCTAGACGAACAAGAAGCAGAGCGATCCTTGAAGCAACCCTTGTGAATCCCCTCACAAGCTCCACCTCACAAGATCCTCTCTCTCTCTCACTCACTCTCTCTCTCTCTCTCTCTCTCTTTCTCTCTCTCTCTCTCTCTCTCCCCCCCCCCCCTCAAGGTCTTCTCAGGTCAAAGAAGCAGCAAATGATTATTCAAAAACATTGAACAAGAGCTCTTAAATTGAAGAGCTTCAAAGGAGCTCATTAATTACAAGTTATCGACTATATCGCCCAGGACAATATGTAAATCATCCTGGCCGATCAGTACAAATTCCATGAAATCAACCAAAGCATTGCCTTGAATGCAAACTGGATGATTAAAAATTGGCTTGATCGTCCTGGCCGATCTCACGGTCATCAAGGCCAATCTCACAATCGTCCAGGCTGATCAGTTCAAATCAGAGGATATCGTCTAGAGCATCGCCTTGAATTCAAGATGTTCGATCCCGATCGTCCAGAAGTAACTAAGGTTTTTTTGAATAGATCGTCCTGGTCGATCCTGCGATCGTCCAGGTCGATTTGATCGTATCAATAATCCTTAATTACTTCCTTGATTTGTCTGATTAATTAAGGCATAATTGTGAATATCGTCCAGGCCGATCCAAGATCGTCCTGGCCGATTACCAAAAATTACATAATACCTTAATTGTTTATGGCGGCAACTTCTTTCTATTTTGAGCTTATCGTCCTGGCCGATACAAGTATCATCCAGGCCGATCAGTTAATGACGGCTGCCTTAATTAAGAATCCTGAATAGAATCTCTATTTTAAACTAGATCGTCTAGGCCGATACAAATATCGTCCTAGCCGATGTGAGTAAAAACAGAAATTCTAAGTCTCTCAAGTGTGTGTGTGTGTGTAGGGTTACTTAGCATCAGCCTCTTTGAACATTACAAATAGACTCAGAAAGAGAAAAAAATAAAGTACAGACTAACTCAACCCTAATCAATGAAAACTTGAACTGGCTTCGTTTGTTCGTCCAATCTTTGATTCCTAAAAAGTTAGAAGTAACAGACAGTCCAACAGAATCAATAGTGTTTGTCAATCATCAAAACACAAGTCATAAAATAAATTTGCAACAATTCCCCCTTTTTGATGATGGCAAACACAAGTAGGAAAATCTCAGTAAAAACAGTAGTTCATTAAAATTTCAAAGTTATAAGCACATCAACGTTTCCTACCACATCCAACTCCCCCTTTTGCCATCACAAAAAGAGGGTCCTATACAGACTGTTGCAAATCTATTTTTCATGTCTTATGTTTTGATGATTGACAAACACTGCTTTTCTTGGACAGCTTGTTGCTTCTAACTTTTCAGGAATCGACGATCGGACAATCAAAAAGGAGCCAAGTTCAGGAATGCGTAGGGTTAGGGTTGAGTCAGTCTGTACTTTTATTTTTACCTTTTGAGTCCACTTGTAATAGTCAAAAAGACTGATACTTTGTAACCCTTCACACACACACTTGAGAGAATTAGAAATTCTGTTTTTACTCATATCGGCCAGGACGATATCTTGGATCGGCCTGGACGATCAGCTTAAAACAGAAAGTCTAATTAAGGATTCTTGATTAAGGCAGCCAACGTTAACCGATCGTCCTGGACGATACGTGTATCGGCCAGGACGATACGCTCAAAACAGAAAGAAGTAGCCGCCATTGACAAGTATGGTATAGCATATCTTTAAATTATCGGCCAAGACGATCCTCGTATCGGCCTGGACGATATTAGCAAATTATGCCATAATTGTTCAGGAAATCAAGGAAGTAATTAAGGATGATTGATACGATCATATCGTCCTGGACGATCGCAGGATCGGCCTGGACGATCTAGTCAAAAACCTTAAGTTACTTCAGGACGATCAATATCGGCCAGCCCATATTCAGGGCTATTGTCAGGACGATTTTCCTCTGATTTGAACTGATCGGCCAGGACGATCGTGAGATCGGCCTGGACGATAAAGCTATTTTTCAATCGTCCAGATGAGCATTCAGGGCTATGCTCTGGCCGATCTTCATTGATTTATACTGATCGGCCAGGCCGATGTCCAGATCGGCCTGGACGATAAAGTCGGCAACTTGCAATTAATGAGCTCTTTTGAAGCTCTTCTATTTAAAGAGCTCTTGTTCAATGTTTTTCAAGACCTTTGGCTGCTGCCTTGACCTGAGAAGACCTTGAGGAGAGAAAGAGAGAGAGAAGAGAGAGAGAGGATCTTGTGAGGGGGAGCTTGTGAGGGGTTTCACAAGGGTTGCTTCAAGGATCTCTCTGCGTCGTCTTCGTCTAGAGTTTCTCGTCCGTGGAAGGGTCGGTAGAGGTAAGGAGTTGTGCTTTTGGTTCTGGTTCTCTGCCAGCTTCAGGAGGAAGCAAAAGGAGATAGGTTCTCTGCCTTGCCGGGGTGGCAAAAAGGAGATTCTTGTGAGAGTTTCTCCACCTAGCCGTGGGGGCTAAAGGAGAGTCACTTTTTGTTTAGTGCAATACTTGGAGGGTGCCTCCAAGGAGTGGACGTAGGTCGAGTCGACCGAACCACTATAAATCTCTGTGTTTCTTTTCTTGCTTCCGCACGTTTAATTCCGCATTATTTTCGTGGTGTGATTTGGTTTTATGTGACTTTATTTCTTTGTTTAAAAATGAAGTTTTTAAAATACCAATTCACCCCCCCCTCTTGGTTAGTTTGGGACTAAGTTCATAGGGCTTAACATCCCCATCGAACTTTCAAGTGGTATCAGAGCCTGTTTCGAAAATTAAAGTTTAAAAACTTTTTGAATTTGATCCATGTCTAACTTTGGGAATCGCAACACTACGGAAGGGTATTCTATTACCCGACCTCCTCTGTTCGATAACCTACCTTTTGATTTCTGGAAAACTCGCATGTCAACTTTTTTACAATCTACTGATTATCGCATGTGGATGCTTATTCAAGAAGGTTATTCTCCACCTTCTCGTGAAATTAACGGTTTTAAAACTGAAGTTGCTTTTACCGAATGGACTTTTGATGAGCGAGATTTAGCTCAATTAAATGCTAAATGTTTGAATTGTTTTTTCTGTGCTTTAAAATCTGAGGATTACATGCGTGTTTCAACTTGCAAAACTGGTAAAGAAATTTGGGATAAATTGTGCATTACTTATGAAGGCACCAATGAAGTTAAACAATCCCGTTTAAACATTCTCTTGCATGACTACGAACTTTTTCGTATGAAACCTCATGAATCAATTTCTGACATGTACACTAGGTTTACTCAGATTGCTACCTCATTGCATGCACTAGGAAAAGAACTCTCGAACTATGAAAAAGTTAACAAGATTTTGAGATGCTTGCCTTCATCCTATGATGCAAAAATTACTGCAATCACTGAATCTAAAGATTTAAACACCTATTCTATTGATAACTTGCTTGGCTCACTCATTGCTTACGAGCAAGGGGTGAATCAAAGAAATCTTGATACAGGTGAGAAGAAAAAGGAGAAAACAATTGCATTGAAGGCACACAAATCGGATTCTGAAACTTCCGGGTCTGAAAGCGATGGAGTTGCCTTCATCACAAGGCAATTCAAAAGCTTTCTAAGGAAGAAACAAAAGCATCATCAAAGTTGGAGAAAAGGTAAGGATCATAAACATACTAAAGGATCTTCTGATGTTGTTTGTTTTGAATGCAAGAAACCGGGACATGTAAGATCTGATTGTCCTACACTTCAAGATCAATCGAGCAAAGGAAAAGGTGATGAGAAAGCAAAGTCTAGGAAGGACAAAAAGAAAAACCAAAGGAGCTTTTGGGCAGAGTCTGGTACTGATTCTTCTGAGACTGAACCAGAGGAAGAAACTACAAACTTGTGTTTCATGGGAAAAGATCAAATTGATCAAGAAGAGGTATGTGAACTTTCATATGATCAACTTCTTGAAGTTTCAGAAAAAATTCATGCATCATATAGGAAATTAAAGAAAACTCATGCTAGCTTGAAAATAGAATTCTTAAATCTACAAAAAGAGCATGAAATTTTGATTAAAGACCATCAAACAATTGATTCAAATCACATGACTTTACTTGATGAATTTGATGAGTTAAATAAAAATTATGGCAAGTTAGTTGAAGAGCATGATGCATTGAAAATATCACACACATCTCTTGAATCTGATTTTAAGAAGTCAAAAGAAATAGAAAAAGATTTGAGGATTGAAAATAAAGTTTTAGAAAACACAAACTTAAAAATTCAAAATGATTTAGAAGCATGTAAAGAATCTAGGATGACATCTACTTTTAATCAATTGCCAAAACCTAGAGAGAGGCATTATAACTCAAATCACTTAAGAAATCCCTTTCCTGGAGTTAGATGTTTTTCTTGTGGCATGCTAGGACATATCTCACACACTTGCACAATTCATCATAGTTCACATTGGGTGTGGAGACCTAAGATGCATGTTCCACAGCATACCACACATGCATTGCATTCTTCTCTTCATAAGAAGGAACCCAAACCTGCTTGGGTTCCTAAAACTAACATTTGATAATTTTGCAGGAAGCCTCTCACAAAAGACCTCGTGAGAGTATGTGGTACCTGGACAGTGGATGCTCTCGACATATGACTGGTGACGCTAGCCAGTTTGTTGTACTAGAATCCAGGACTGGAGGCAAGGTTACTCTTGGAGACAACACCACCAGGAAGGTGGTAGGAGCAGGTATAATCGGTAATTCCAAGAACCTAATGATTGAAAATGTTTTGCTTGTAGATGGATTGAAGCACAACTTGCTAAGCATCAGTCAATTCTGTGACAAAGGCTTCATCGTACAATTCTTTACAAATTCATGCATTGTAAGTTTAAGCAATAACACCATTTTGCAGGGAAAGAGGGTAAACAACGTCTATATGCTTGATTTAAATAGCATTGAATGTGCTGCTTCTTTTTGCTTAAAAACTGTCATTGATGATTCTTGGTTGTGGCACAGGAGGCTTTGTCATGCAAGTATGAAAACCCTTAGGAAAGTGACCCAAAAGGACCTAGTTAGAGGTGTCCCCAAACTTAAGTTTACAAAAGACCACCTTTGTGATGCCTGTCAACTAGGAAAGCAAATTCACTCCTCTTTTCACCCCATAAAGGACATTAGCACCTCTAGACCTTTAGAAGTCCTTCACATGGATTTGTTTGGACCCATTAGCATAGCAAGTTTGGGAGGGAAAGTCTATGGTTTTGTGATTGTTGATGACTACTCGAGGTTCACTTGGACTAGATTTCTTTCTCATAAAAATGAGTCTTTTGAGGAGTTTAAAACTTTTTCTACTTGGATTCAGAAGAAGCTAGGATGTGAGATTTTGACCATCCATAGTGATCATGGGGGAGAGTTTGAAAATGAAAGATTTAGAGATTTTTGTGAGGAGAAGGGGATTAGCCACAATTTTTCAGCTCCTAGGACTCCTCAGCAGAATGGAGTAGCTGAAAGGAAGAACCGGACCTTGGTGGAAGCCGCTAGAGCCATGCTTGCTGAGTATTCACTTCCAAAATACTTTTGGGCTGAAGCGGTTAACACAGCTTGTTATGTGTTGAATAGGGTGAATGTTAGAGTCAAGTTAGAAAAGACACCCTATGAGATCCTTAAGGGTAGAACACCTAATCTTTCCCACCTTCATGTCTTTGGTTGTAAAGTTTTCATTCACAATAATGGAAAGTCTCACTTGGGAAAATTTGATCCTAAATCTGATGAAGGAGTTTTCTTAGGATATTCTAGTGTTGGGAAATCTTTTAGAGTGTTTAACAAGAGAACCTTGATGGTGGAAGAGACAACCCATATAGTTTTTGATGAGTCTGATCATAAGAAGCATGGAGTAGATGATGATGATGTTGGAGAGATTACAAGTGGAGTAGAAAATTTGGGGAAGGGGAATGAGCACCTAAGTAATGGAGGAGTAGAAGGAGTCACCCAAGGAATAGAAACTTTTGATGAAAGGGGAGAAACTTCACACACTTTGCCTAAAGATTGGAGATACTCTACTAGTCACCCCAAGGATTTGATCTTAGGAGACCTTTCTAGTGGAGTTAAGACTAGACATGGACTTAGGAAGGAGGTGAACCACTCTGCCTTTATCTCTATGACTGAACCCACCACCATTAACCAAGCCCTATCTGATGAGTTTTGGATGTTAGCAATGCAAGAAGAGTTGAATCAATTTGTAAGGAATGATGTTTGGGAACTTGTGGAAAGACCTAAGGGACAAAGTGTAGTTGGAACAAAGTGGGTATTTAAGAACAAAGTGAATGATTCAGGAGTGGTGGTGAGGAATAAAGCAAGATTAGTGGCTAAGGGGTACAATCAAATAGAAGGGATAGACTTTGAGGAAACTTTTGCCCCTGTAGCTAGATTGGAAGCCATTAGAGTGCTATTAGCCTTTGCTTGTTATAAAGGATTTAAGCTTTTTCAAATGGATGTCAAGAGTGCCTTTTTAAATGGGGAGATAAAAGAAGATGTGTTTGTAGAACAACCTCCAGGTTTTGAGAGTTCTCTATTTCCAAATCATGTGTTTAAATTAAAAAAGGCTTTGTATGGTTTAAAACAAGCACCTAGAGCTTGGTATGAGAGGCTTAGCACATTCTTACTAGAGAGGGAGTTTGTCAAGGGGAGCGTAGAAACCACCCTTTTTCTTAAAAAAGTTGGAGATGATTTACTCATTGTTCAGATTTATGTTGATGATATACTCTTTGGATCTTCAAATAAAAATTTGTGTGATGACTTTTCTAAAACAATGAGTAGAGAGTTTGAAATGAGTTTAATGGGAGAATTGTCTTACTTTTTGGGGTTTAGCATAAAACAATTGGAAGATGGCACTTTTCTAAATCAAACAAAATACATAAAAGACATTTTGAAGAAATATGAGATGGACAAAGCCAAGCCAATTAACACTCCCATGACTTCTAGTGCTCCGTTGGATAAGGATCCAAGTGGTAAGTCTGTTGATCAGAAGAAGTATAGAGGCATGATTGGATCTTTACTTTACTTGACTGCAAGCCGACCTGACATTATGTTTAGTGTTTGTCTTTGTGCTAGGTTTCAAGCCGACCCTAAGGAATCCCACATGACTGCTATTAAAAGGATTTTTAGATACCTTTTGGGGACACAAGGATTAGGGATTTGGTACCCTAGACATAGCACTTCTTTTGAGATTATTGGTTTTTCTGACTCTGATTTTGCAGGATGCAAGGTGGATAGAAAGAGCACCTCTGGAACTTGTCAATTCATTGGACAATCCTTGGTCTCTTGGTCTAGTAGAAAGCAAAATTCTGTTGCACTTTCCACTGCTGAAGCTGAATACATTGCTCTTGGAAGTTGTGTGGCCCAAGTTCTTTGGTTGAAACAACAGGTATTGGATCTAGGAGTACATGTAAGCACCATCTCAATTTTTTGTGACAACACTAGTGCCATATGCATCTCTAAAAATCCTATCCAACATTCAAGAACTAAACACATTGACATTAGGCATCACTTTATTAGAGATCATGTGACTAAGGGAGACATTGAGTTACACCATGTGACAACTGAAAACCAACTGGCAGACATCTTTACTAAACCACTGGCCTTCGACACTTTCAGCTCTTTAAGGACCAGATTGGGTGTGATTGACATAAATGCATGAAAACTTTTTTTTCTTTCTTTTATTCTTTTTGTAGTCTTCTTTTTCTTTTCATGTACCTTAGTTTTAGATCTTCACTGATATGATATCTCTTGTCTTGTCTTTAACAATTTGTAGTTAATATGTTTTCATCCACTTAATCCCTAAATAGTATGAATATCTTGTGATTGTGTCTCTTTACCTAACTTAGTATTAGTGGCATAATTTTCTTTTCTAATCAAAAGTCTATCTCAAAATAAAAGATTGCTTATGAAACTAAGATTCTTTCTAAAGCTTGCTTAAGCAAATCTATCTTATATTTACAATGATTAAAAGTTTTTTTGTCACCTCATGATCACTCGTTACTCTTGTCTTCAATTATTAATCCTGCTTGTGGTAATTCTTCCCTATGTTAGAGAGAGAGCTCCTATTCTCTAATATCTGAGAAGATATATTCACAACTAAGTTTTTTAAAAGAGTCTAAAAGGGAATCTAGCTTGCAAAAATAAAAAATTTGGCCAATGATGCCAACAAAAGAAGCGCAAAGACGCCAAAAAATTGAAAAATCTATAAGAGGATGCGCAAAGCACCACAACATTGACAAGAGGCATAAAATGAGCCCACTCAAAAGCAAGCTATTCTCTCTTTTTATATCTTTTAGAACTTAGAAGTTTTGATTCTCAAAGGCTTGATCTCGATTATCATTCGATTATGACAAATCTACCTCATTGTTTTATGGAGATATTTTCCTTATGCCAAGTGGTGGGTAGATTCTTTTTTTCATATCCAATTAATTATTTGAGTTAGGTTATTGATTTCAAAAGACGATTCTACCCTAAGACAACGTTTTGGCTAAGGGTAAACCATGAACGGATATTCTCCTATTCTATGGATTAAATGTGATTGGTAACACATTAACTCACAAATTTTTAAAAAACAATCACATGGAATACTATATCATTGATGTGTTTAAAAAAAAAAAAAAAAAAAAAAAAAAAAAAAAAAAAAAAAAAGGGAAATTTCTTTTACTATGCTTTCATGTACCCTCCTTTTTGATATGTCAAAAGGGGGAGAAGTTTATGAGATTATTCTTTCATGGTTGTGATTAAATCCCTTTAATATGTTTTGTCATCATCAAAAAGGGGGAGATTGTTGCAAATCTATTTTTCATGTCTTATGTTTTGATGATTGACAAACACTGCTTTTCTTGGACAGCTTGTTGCTTCTAACTTTTCAGGAATCGACGATCGGACAATCAAAAGGAGCCAAGTTCAGGAATGCGTAGGGTTAGGGTTGAGTCAGTCTGTACTTTTATTTTTACCTTTTGAGTCCACTTGTAATAGTCAAAAAGACTGATACTTTGTAACCCTTCACACACACACTTGAGAGAATTAGAAATTCTGTTTTTACTCATATCGGCCAGGACGATATCTTGGATCGGCCTGGACGATCAGCTTAAAACAGAAAGTCTAATTAAGAATTCTTGATTAAGGCAGCCAACGTTAACCGATCGTCCTGGACGATACGTGTATCGGCCAGGACGATACGCTCAAAACAGAAAGAAGTAGCCGCCATTGACAAGTATGGTATAGCATATCTTTAAATTATCGGCCAGGACGATCCTCGTATCGGCCTGGACGATATTAGCAAATTATGCCATAATTGTTCAGGAAATCAAGGAAGTAATTAAGGATGATTGATACGATCATATCGTCCTGGACGATCGCAGGATCGGCCTGGACGATCTAGTCAAAAACCTTAAGTTACTTCAGGACGATCAATATCGGCCAGCCCATATTCAGGGCTATTGTCAGGACGATTTTCCTCTGATTTGAACTGATCGGCCAGGACGATCGTGAGATCGGCCTGGACGATAAAGCTATTTTTCAATCGTCCAGATGAGCATTCAGGGCTATGCTCTGGCCGATCTTCATTGATTTATACTGATCGGCCAGGCCGATGTCCAGATCGGCCTGGACGATAAAGTCGGCAACTTGCAATTAATGAGCTCTTTTGAAGCTCTTCTATTTAAAGAGCTCTTGTTCAACATTTTTCAAGACCTTTGGCTGCTGCCTTGACCTGAGAAGACCTTGAGGAGAGAAAGAGAGAGAGAAGAGAGAGAGAGGATCTTGTGAGGGGGAGCTTGTGAGGGGTTTCACAAGGGTTGCTTCAAGGATCTCTCTGCGTCGTCTTCATCTAGAGTTTCTCGTCCGTGGAAGGGTCGGTAGAGGTAAGGAGTTGTGCTTTTGGTTCTGGTTCTCTGCCAGCTTCAGGAGGAAGCAAAAGGAGATAGGTTCTCTGCCTTGCCGGGGTGGCAAAAAGGAGATTCTTGTGAGGGTTTCTCCACCTAGCCGTGGGGGCTAAAGGAGAGTCACTTTTTGTTTAGTGCAATACTTGGAGGGTGCCTCCAAGGAGTGGACGTAGGTCGAGTCGACCGAACCACTATAAATCTCTGTGTTTCTTTTCTTGCTTCCGCACGTTTAATTCCGCATTATTTTCGTGGTGTGATTTGGTTTTATGTGACTTTATTTCTTTGTTTAAAAACAAAGTTTTTAAAATACCAATTCACCCCCCCTCTTGGTTAGTTTGGGACTAAGTTCATAGGGCTTAACATCCCCATCGAACTTTCACAGACAAAATGAAAAAAGAAACACCACAATAGAGACTAAAACAAACTACAAGAAAAACTACAAAAAATAGAAAAATAAAAAATAAAAGCTAGAAAAATGAGGGATCCTGATCATCAGATGGAGGTGGTGGAGGTGGCTACTGAAAGTAGCTAGCTAGCATAGTAAACTGAGCATTGAACCAAGCGATGTCCTGGCAAAGGAAATGATTTGTCGTGGACTAGTCAAAGTCAGGATCTTAAACGATTATGTGCAGCTTATCCCCAGTGGTGGATAGCTGTAAAAGTTCAATACAGTCCTGATATGTGATTTCGACCGGGCGTCGATTCACATAGGAGGTCAGGGCAGTGAAAGTAGGATTTATGCGAAGGTTTGCAAAGAATTCATGAAGAAGCTCAGTATGAAAGGGGAAAGCGAGAGAAAGAATGAAACAAAGAGAAGTGTGAGCAAAGAGATCCATTACCGGATATGAAAGGTGGACAGGATTGATGATTATGGAGACAATTATCCCACATTCTTTATATTGATGGTAAGCAGCTTTATCTTCTTCCTCCTTGAAATGAGGGTCAATCCTAGCCCTCGAAGAACTCCCAGAAGTTTGTCGGACTCGCTTCCCACCACCCATAGCAAGAAATAAGTAAGAAAACACAAGAGAAGAAAGGATGTGAAGTGAAAAACATGGCTGAAACGGCCTGAATTTAAAGAAACGGCCATATCGTCCAAGCCGATCGCAGAATCATCCAGGATGATATGGTACAATAATTGCGTAGAGGCCGATTGGTCAAAAAGGTGGTCTGATCGGCGGGGCCGATCAGATATTGGCTAGGCCGATTAGATATAGGCGATCGTCTCGAGGAGTCAAGCTGGACGACCGTTGAAAAAGCATATCGTCCGGGCCAATTAGGTGTATTGTCCAGGACGATGCACAAAAATTCATCGTACCGGCCGAAGTTAAAATGTTTTAAATCGGTGCCACGTGTATCGTCTAGGATGAAAAGTGGATCGGCCGGGATGATTGTCCAATAATGGATTATCCGGGGCTAATTTTAAGGATTTAAACGTACTAACACGTGGATCATCCAGGACGATTCAGTGTATCGGCTAGGACGATGACCATAAAATGCATCGGTTAGGACGAAATATGTTATCGGCCAAGACTATCATCATGATTGCAATAGAGTTCGATCAGATCATCCAGGATGATAAATTATCGTCCAGGATAAAGAGTTATAGCAAGCTTAAAAAAAGGTTCAGCAGAAGGAATTTTGAAGGAATTATCCTATCATCCAGGACGATATGAGAATCGGCCAGGATGATGTGACAAGAGATTTGAATCCAAGGAAAAAATTGATGATCAAGGCCCTAAAAAAAAAGACTCACAATACAAAGCTAAAAACAACAAAAAAGCAAAAAACTAAAAGGAAAACCGAAAAAAAAATTTTTTGATTTTGGTTAAACATTTTTTTTTAGCAAACTATCCATATGACAGATTTTTTCAAACAATTCAATTTAAGAGATTCAAAAGATCAAAGAGTTAATAAGTCGAAATCTGAAAAAAGGTAGAATATCCGATATTATTAATCCCTAGCTCGGACTTCTTTCAGGGCAATAATCGTCCTTTTAAAAACAAATGGTCTAACTAAGAAAAACTTTACTGGGTAAAAAGAAGATTCAATCAAAACTTGGATACAAAGAAAATATCTTATAAATAATATACCAAAGTAATTTATCTTAACCAAGGAATTTGAAATCAAGCCTTTGAAAGCATCACATAACCAATGAGTTCTATAAGTTTTAAATGTTTTGAAAAGAAAGGATAGCTTGCATTTAGTGGGCTCATTTTATGCCTCTTATCACTTTGATTTGCTCTTTGAGCATCTTTTGATTTTTGATACACTTTTGTGTATATAGTTTTCTTTTCAATTTGGCGTCATTGGCCTCTTTCCTTTTTAATTCTTGCAAGCTAAAAACTCTTTAACAAACTCTTAAAAAGAACCTTAGTTGTGAGTATATCCTCCAAATATTAGAGAATAGGAGCTCTCTCTCTAACATAGGGAAGAACCAGTCACAAAACAAAATCATAATCATGTGATAAATGTAATGGCAATATTTCATTTAACTTGAAAGATATATAAGAACTTTGGTTATTACGCATAAGATAGATTATTGAGCCGGATAAGAAGAATCTTAGTTTCATAAACCAGTTGTAAATATGAGATAGACTCTTATCTAGAAAAGAAAATTATGTCACTAAAAGAGGTTAGTGGGAAGGAAACCATCAACGGTGTTTCTCCATTTAACTAATTTAGATATGATAATCAATGGCTTTAAATCACCAAAATCTAAAAGCTTAGAAAACTAATCATAAAGAAAACCAAACAATAAAACAAAGAGAAAACAAAACAATCTAAAACACCAAAAAGTTAGCGCACAATAAAAATAACACAAAACTAATTAAAAATATTTCAAGAAATTACGAAGCAGTAAGTTTAAGCAATTATGAGCTGCGAGCCTCCATATGTCCAATTATCCTATGCTCCCACGAGGTCTTTGGTGAGAGCACACCTGCAAAACTCAACAACAGTCAGATTTAGGAACCCAAACTGGTTTGGGTCCCTTCTCAGGAAAAGTAGAATACAATGCAGGTGTGGTATGCTGTGAATCATGTACCTTAGGTCTCCATACCCAATGTGTACTACGGTGAATGGTGCAAGTGTGTGAGATGTGTCCTAGCATGCCACAAGAAAAACATCTAACTCCAGGAAAAGGTTTTCTTAAATGGTTTGAGTTATAATGCCTCTTCTTAAGTTTTGGCTTTGGATCAAGAGTAGGTGTCATCCAAGTTTTCTTAAGTGTATCCAATTCATTTTTTATTCTCAAGTTTGTATTTTTTAGAACATCATTCTCAACCCTCAAGTTTTTCTCCATCTCTTTAGACTTCTTAATTTTAGATTCAAGTGATGTGTGTGAAACTTTTAATGCATCATTCTTTTCAACTAATTCAGAATAGTTTTTATTTAACTCATTAAATTCATCAAGTAAAGTCATATGATTCGAATCAATTATTTGATGATCTTTAGTCAAAGTTTCATACTCTTTTTGTAGATTTAAGAATTCTAATTTCAAGCTAGCATGAATCTTCTTAAGTTTTTTGTATGATGCATGAATTTTCTCACAAATCTCAAACAATTCATCATAGGTTGGTTTACATACCTCTTCCTCATCTCTTTACTCAATATGATTTTCTCCCATTAAGCACAGGTTTGTTGTCTCTTCCTCTGGTTCAGTCTCAGAGGAATCAGTACCAGATTCTGCCCAGAATGCTTTTTGGACTCTCTTCTTGTTCTTCCTTAACTTAGGTTTCTCGTCACCCTTTCCCTTTTCTTTGCTCGAGTGATCTTGAAGTGTAGGATAATTGACTTTCACATGTCCAGACTTCCTGCATTCAAAACAAACAACATCAGAAGATACTTTAGAATATTTATGATCCTTACCTTTTCTCCAATGATGCTTTTTCTTCTTCCTTAGAAAGCTTTTGAATTGCCTTGTGATGAAGGAAATTTCATCGCTCTCAGACCCGGAAGAATCGGAGTCAGATTTGTGCTCCTTCAGTGTAACTGTTTTCTCCTTCTTTTTCTCACTTGCATCAAGATTTCTTTGATTCACCCCATGCTCGTAAGCAATGAGTGAGCCAAGTAAGTTATCAATAGAATAAGTATTCTAATCCTTAGATTCAGTGATTGCAGTGATTTTAGCATCATATGACGAAGGCAAGCATCTCAGAATCTTGTTTACTTTTTTAAAGTTTGAAAGTTCTCTTCGTAGTGCATGTAGTGAAGTAACTATCTGAGTAAACCTAGTATACATGTCAGAAATTGATTCATGAGGTTTCATACAAAAAAGTTTATAGTCATGCAAGAGAATGTTCAAACGAGATTGCTTAAATATTTTGCATTTAATTGGGCTAAATTTCTTTCATCGAAAGTCCATTCAGTAAAAGCAATTTTAATCTTAACACCATTAATTTCACGAGAAGGTGGAGAATAACCTTCTTTGATAAGAATCCACATGCGATAATCAGTAGATTGTAAAAATGTTGACATGCGGGTTTTCCAGAAATAAAAAGGTAGGTTATCGAATAGGGGAGGCCGGGTAATAGAATGCCCTTCCATAGTGTTATGATTCACAAGGTTAGCCATGAATCAAAATTCAAAAAGTTTTCAAATTAATTTTTTATGAATCCCGCTCTGATACCACTTGAAAGTTCATTAGGGATGTCAAGCCCTATAGAACTGGCCGAAGCTAACTAAGAGGAGGGGGGGGGGTGAATTGGTATTTTAAAAAAAAAAATCTTTTCACAAAGAAGTAAAATCTCATAAACCAAAATCACACCACAAGAAAAATAAGTGGGGAAATTTAAAGTACGGAAGCAAGAAATAAGAACACAAAAATTTATAGTGGTTCGGTCAACTCGACCTACATCCACTCCCCGGAGGCGTCATCCGAGTATTGAACTACCATCGTGACTCTCCTTTAGCCCCCACAGCTAGGCGGAGAAGCCTTTACAAAGAACCTCTTTTTGCCACCCCGACAAGGCAGAGAACCTATCTCATTTTGCTTCCTCCTGAAGCTGGTAGAGAACCACAATCAGATGTTGAATCCTTACCTCTATCGACCCTTCCACAGATGAGAAACTCTAGATGAAGAAGAAGCAGAGCGATCCTTGAAGCAACACTTATGAATCCCCTCACAAGCTCCCCCTCATAAGATCCTTTCTCTCTCTCTCTCTCTCTCTCTCTCTCTCTCTCTCTCTCTCTCTCTCTCTCTCTCTCTCTCTCTCTCTCTATCTCTTTCTCTCCTCAAGGTCTTCTCATGTCAAGGCAGTAGCAAAAAATTGTTCAAAACTATTAAACAATAGCTCTAAAATAGAAGAGCTTCAAATGAGCTCATTAATTGTAAGTTCTCGACTATATCATCCATGACGATATGTAAATCATCCTGGCCGATCAGTACAAATTCCATTAGATCGGCTAGAGTATCGCTCTGAATGCAAACTGGACAATTGAAAATTGGCTTGATCGTCCATGCTGATCAGTTCAAATCAGAGGAAAATCGTCTAGAGCATCGCCCTGAATTCAAGCTGTCCGATCCCGATCGTCTTGAAGTAACTAAGGTTTTTTTGAATAGATCGTCCTGGCCGATCCTACGATCGTCCAGATTGATATGATCGTATCAATCATCCTTAATTACTTCCTTGATTTGTCTGATTAATTAAGGCATAGTTGTGAATATCGTCCTGGCCGATCCAAGATTATCCTGGCCGATTACCAAAAATAAAGAATACCTTAATTGTTTATGGCGACAACTTCTTTATGTTTTAAGCTTATCGTTCTGGATAATACAAGTATCGTTCAGGCCGATCAGTTAATGACGGCTGGCTTAATTAAGAATTCTAAATATAATCTCTATTTTAAATAAGATCGTCCAGGCCGATACAAATATCATCCTTGCCGATGTGAGTAAAAATAGAAATTCTAAGTCTCTCAAGTGTGTGTGTGTAGGGTTACTTAGCATCAGCCTATTTGAACGTTACAAATAGACTCAAAAAGAGAAAAAGCAAAGTACAGACTGACTCAACCCTAATCAATGAAAACTTGAACTGGCTTCGTTTGTTCGTCCGATCTTTGATTCCTGAAAAGTTAGAATTAACAGACAGTCCAAGAGAATCAATAGTGTTTTTCAATCATCAAAACATAAGTCATGAAAATAGATTTGCAATAATTTTGACTCCATCTATCATACATGAAGGTACAAAATAGCCAGTTTGAATCATATGCCACATTCGATAATCAATTAATTGCAAAAAAAGTTGACATGAAAATTTCCAAAAATTAAAAGAAATATTTTCAAATAATGGTGGTCGTGTAATATAATAGCCTTCCATAATCTTATGATTTCCAAAATATGCCATGATCAATTTTTTCAAGGTTTTTTAAAACACTATTTAACCCGCTCTGATACTAATTATAATTACTAGATGCGCCAAGATGGCGATGAATTGGATGATTAAGAACTTCTTTAATGAAAAGAAATATCTTTTTATGACTTTATGCAGAAGTAAATTTCAATCACAGTAAAAAGATAGATAATCAATTTCTTCCAAGCAATTAATCACAATAAAAATAAATACAGAAATAAAGTGCAGAAAAAATAAAGGAAATAACACACCAATTTATAGTGGTTCGGTCAAACCATGACCTATGTCAACTCCTCGGAGGCACCATCCGAGTATTACACTAAACCTTTAGTGATTCTCACAAATAGCTCTCCTTTCCCCCCCCCCCCCCCCTCGGAAAGGCGGAGAAGCCCTTACACAATCACTTCCACCTTCCCCGGTGCGGCGGAGGAGCCGAGTCCTTTGACACTAATGAGATCTTTTTCTTCCCAAAACTTCCTTCAATATGAACCTTGAATCCGATGGTTCTGAGGTGCAAGCTTACTAGAGCAACCGTGTGAAATCTCCTTCACACTCTCTTGAAACCCCCTCCAAGGATCTTCTACCTCTCACAAACTCCACCCTTTTCTCTCTCCCTTTCAATTCCTCTCTTCAAGTTTTATGAGAGTGCTTAAATAGAGGGCTAAAAAAAACCCTAAAAAAACTCAATTCAACAACTAAATATTGTAGTGTACAATTGTAAGGTCGTCCAGTACTACTTGTAGAAATTGACCTGTTGTACCATACGATTTCCAGTTAGTATTATATGAACAATTCAGTTGAAAGTTCATACTGTACGATGTCCTGTACGATGTGCTATACGAACAGTTCAATAAAAGTGCAGTTCATCCTGGACGAAGCATGGGACACCTAGAATTGTCTCTATTGATCGTACAGTACGATCCAGTTCGTACAGTACAATCAGAACAAATTTTCAAATTCAAATCTTTGCCTAATTTAATGGATGGCGAGCTTTCTAATTATAACAAATCATACAATATGATTTAGTGATCATACGGTACGATTAGTTATATTCAAAAACAATTTTTTCCAGAAAAAAATTATATTAATTTATTTCTGTTACACCAGTTCGAATTGTACGAAATAAATTGGTACAGTATGATGAACAGAAAATTTAAAATATTTATAATCATTTTTTGCTCCCTTTGTGTGTGTGCATGATCAAAAAACTAATATACATCATTACAAGACTTGACTCAATAAATGAAAATTACAGACTCATTTGATACGACCAATTCTATGCAATCTTGAGCCTTGAATCTTCAAACAAACGGTGCATGATGTACCTGAAATATTAGTCAACATAAAAAGACATATGCACTGCAAATACTAGGAGACATAAAATATTAATAAATATTATTTGTTATCATCAAAATCATAAACTCGGAATCCCGAGTTGCAACATAGGTATGGAAGCATTCCATTTCAATTATCTTGTTTTTTCTAAAATTCCTCCATCGTCCAAATGCAACATATTAAATGTTAATTTATACATGGACATTGCATAAATTAAATGAATGTTGGATGATATTGAAAACAACCATTTATACATCAAAATATAAGCATCTACATTATAAAGTACAAAGGCTTTTCACATAGTCAATCCAAAACAATGAGTTTAGCTAGCAATGAAATTAAAACTTAAAAACACAAATTTCATTAATGCTTAAAAAAGAAAGCACAAGTAGAGAATATTAGTCAAATATCACCTAAAATGAAGAATCCTAATGGGGTTAGCAAATGTTAATAATATGAGCAAGAATGTGACTTGCTGAAATTGAAATATTCATAAGTTTTCTTTGATATGAAATTAATACAAGCCAACTAAAATATGCAAGCATATGTGTCGAAACAAGTAATAAAGTGATAGAGAAGAGTGTCAAACCCATGAGGAAGTGTTCTACCTAATTGCAACTTAACTTCTATTGCTATTTCAAATGCATGACTAATTCTATTGAAGATAAAAAAAGATGTTTTTAAGTTTTTATGACTTTAATAAAAAAACTTACAAAGAAAGTTGATACTTATGAAAATAAAATATTTTTTTACAAATGAAAATATTTTTGGCATGGCTCCACTGATGATAACGGCTTTGCTATGATGCTTTAAAAGCTTCAGCACTGGGTCGTTAGAGTGTGATTTTGGTGCTAAGGTGTTGCAAAGCTTGGCGTACCAACACTCATTTTCCTATGTCTTTTGACACTGCAATGCTAATTTTTTGTGCAAAAGTGTTGTGTAATGTCATGCCACTGACTATGGTAGCTGTGAAAATTACAAAGACAGAAGACTATAATGTAATGTCTGAAATGGGAGCCTCTGCGTAATGATCTCGGTGCTATAGTATCATATAGGTTGGTGCCATCGTGCTTTTTAAAACTTTTAATTTTTTTCCTTTTTTAAATATTTTTAAACAACGATAATCAAAATAACACAATTTCACTAAAATTTAAATTCAAGAAATAGTACACAATTTACCCTTAATAAATCCCAAATAAATCTTGCAAATGGTCCCTTTCCCAAATTGAATCCCTTTGAACTACGCTCTCCACACTCCTTGTTCAATTGATTATTTGCTCACGAAAAAGTTGACTTGCCACTCTAATGGGTATATCTCACTATTTCCTAGTCTCTCTTATACTCTCCTCTAGCATCTATAAAATATTCTAAACAAATCTAAAAAAACTCTAACAAAAACTTTCCTTAAAAAGATTAAAAAAAAACCTATTTTTACTTAATATGTAAATAGTTTCAGGCACTACAAAACTCGATGTGGTGGTACCATGGTGTTAAAATATGAACTTGTACTTCGATGCTAATAAATATACTCCGCTATGGTGCTATGCTAACCTGGTGTGATTGTTAACTGCACCAGTTCAACCTTTAGCAAAGTAAATATGGTGCTTTTTTGTTTACTATTCTACCATAAAATAACAAAAGATGGGAGCTATGATGCTTTCTTTTTTCATAATGTTGCTTTCAATATTGGTATTTAATGTTGAATTATTTGTAAATTTTGTTGAGATTTTAGCACTGCAATATTTATTTTTGGATGTATGGTGTTGTCCTTTAATAAAAAGGGTGTTATCTTTACTGAAATTTTATAGAGACTCTTGCACTATAATGACCAAAACTAGTGCTGGGGCATTGAAGGTGATGCAACACTAATACTTATAGCGCTACAGCATTGGTGCTAAACATATAAAATTTTCTCCATTTCTGAGATAGTTTTGCACAACATGAACTAAAACACACATCTTTAATTGAATTAACATAATAAAAATACTACATATTTTTTACTTAATAGTGGGCATTTGATTATTTTGAGGTAAGCTAACCTACCGATCTTTACCTTTAATTGAAGAGGTATTTTAGTAGCATTTTATTCCTTCATACTCACCCTATACATAGTTTTCCATCATCTATCAATTGAAATGTACAACTAATTGAGTTTCCCCTATCTTGTAATGAGCTATAGATGGGCAAGTAGGTCATAATATTCTTCTTGATTATTTGTCACCTTGAACTAATGTTGTTTTTTTTTTCTTAGAGAGAGAAACTCCCATTTTTTCCTAAAGAGAGAAACTCCCAATTTTCGAAATTTTCTTTTTTTTTTTATGTTTTGGCAGAATTTTTGCAAATGATGGTAGAGTCGTCGATAGCCACTACTGGTTGCTAGAATTTTGCCGGTGGTACTACCTCAGATTCTGAACCCTAGATGGTTCTTTTTCTTCAAATTAAAAAGGTAGTTCAGTTCATCAAAGTAGAATTGTCAAGGATTCCCCTTTGGTGATTAAAGAACCTCCATCCGTTCCAATTAAGACTTCCTCCCCAATGTTTGGCAAAGGCAAAGAAATTGAGGATGGATTTGTGGTAAAGACACCTTACCCCTCTGGTAGTTTTTCTCCACCTAATAGATCGAATGATTTTTAACGTCATCTTCCTCGGGTATGAAGCTTTTAGTAAACAGGTTTGATAATTTTAATGCTAAATCTTTTATTCCTGAGAAGGAGTTGTCTAAGAAGGTGGTTTCAGATTGTCAATGATTCTCCTTTGGTGATTAAAAAACCTCCGTCCATTACAGTTAAGATTTCTTCCCTTATTTTTGGCAAAAGGCAAAGAAATTGATGATGGATTTGTGGTAAAGACACCTTGCCCCTCTGGTAATTTTTCTATACCTAATAGACCGAATGATTTTTAGCATCATCTTCCTCGTCATCTTCCTCGAGTATGAAGCTTTTAGTAAACCGATTTGGTAATTATAATACTAAATATTTTATTCCTGAGAAGGAGGAGTCGTTTAAGAAGGTGGTTTCAGATAATTCATCTGGCATTTATTTAAATGCTTAAGAAAAGAATCATGTTGAAAATAAGTTAGAAGAAGTTTTTGTTGGTCATGATAGTCTGCCTTCTAAAGCTCCTATTTATCTATGGTCTAGACGTCTGAATATTATGGTTAATTTCTCAAAAGATGAATCTATTCTTTTCAAATTATATGAATCAAGTGTACATGGTATCTCATAAAAACTTAAGTTTTTTGTAGTAGTTAAAGCTTTTGGGAAGGATGTTCTAGTCTAGATGACTGCTGATGAGTTATTTCATCATTGGTTGCAATTTGAGAAATTCCACCTTACTATACCTTGTTTATGTTGAGTTTTATGTTCATTTTCCTCCCTTGAAGCTATGATGAATGTTTTATCAGGAGGTACGTGGTATGTGAATGGTCATATAGTAGGCCTTGATAAGTGGACTCCTCAATTTTCTCCTACCTCATTGAAAGGCTTATCATCTCCTATTTTGGGTTGGGATGCCTCATTTACCATTGTTTTGTGGGGATGAGGTTAATGTGGTAAGAATAGCATCAATGGTAGCAAAACCCTTATGGATTGATCGTAATTTTTTCCAATGGGGTAAAAGAGAATATGCAAGAGTTTGTGTTCGTGTGGCATTAGATAAGCAACTCTTTATGGGAGAGGTGGAAGGGTTGAATGGACGATTTTTTCAAAAAATCAAAAATGAAAAAATTTCTACATTTTGTTTTAAATGTAGAAAAATTGAATGTAATATGAAAGAGAATGTCTCTTATGATGAAGGTGTTGTCAGGTCTAAAGTGGAAATTAGTATTTCTGGTGAGTCTCTGCTAGAAGATGTGAACAATGGGGCTTTTTATGGACCATGGGTGCATGTTAATTATGGGAGGAGGAAGTTTTTTGCTACTAAAAAAAGAGGAGACCAAAAAAAAGATTTTTTTCTAATAAACCTGTAAATCATTCAAAAGCAGATCATTTCTATGTTAAAAAGTTTCAGCCAAAAGATAACATTTCACAGGCCTCTGAATAGGAGGGGACGGATAAAGTCAATTCATATGTTTCTCGTGATGTTAATCTTGATTTATTTGTTATAATGTAAGAAGAGAAAGTTAATGTTGATTTTAAAGCTTTGGTCGATTATGCAGGACTTAAGTTAAACGAGGATGTTCCTGTTAAATCAAATGAGCAACTAGTGAAGACATCTTCTATTTCTATTATTGGTAAGGAGTATAGTTATGTTAATTCTTATATACCAATGGATGTAAACATGTCCAAAATCTTGGAGTCTTGTTGTGATGAAGAGAAGACCAAGGGTAATCCCTGTTTATCTAATTCAATTGTGGATGTAATAGAAGATGGAGAATTTGTTGATGCAAAGATGAAGATTGCTGAATTAGGTAAAGTATTAGATAGAGTAAGTTCTGGAGTGGCTAAATTTAAACTTAAAAAAGAACTCAAATCATTAGGCACGGTTATTTTTCTTTCTCGTAATAGAAAATGTGTTTTGTTGAATAGAGATAGTAGTGGGAGTAAACCTAATTCAAACCTTAAATGTCACCATAGCTTTTTTGAATTGTAGGGGGGCTAGGAAGAGTGAAGCCTCTTGATATTTGAAGGATTTTGTGAAAGACATTAATACGTTCATTGTTGGGCTTGATTTTTTTTTTTTTTTTTTTTGAAGACTTGCAAACAAATGCATTAAGAACCAAAATGAAAGCTAATTACAAGTAATAAAGGGATCACATTCCTCCTTGATTAATTTCCACAACAAGGACGGAATGTTATCCAAAGAAGATCTATCAAAGTAAAAACTATTTTCCAATGCCAAAGTAGCACAACAATTAGCTACCTTATTACAATTTCTAAAGGCATGATGAAAAATTACCTTATTGAAGTCATTAAAAAAACAAAGATCCTTTGTCGGCCACCTATCCATATGCCAATTATTCTTCTTGAAAGACTCTTGAATGAACTTGATAATGTTTATATTATCACTTTCAATAATAACCCCTTTGCAATCCAACATCCATTTACAAAGAAATTCCCTCACCGTGATTACAGCAGGTAGCTCAAGCTGAGCTATATCCCAATGTGTCTTATTCTTCCCAAAGCACTGATGAATCTGCCCTTATGGTCCCTATAAATGCCACCAATTCCAGCTTGATTAGAGCCAATTAAAGAAGCATTCACATTAATTTTAATCCAATCCTTTGGAGGAGTGCACCAAGAATTTTGGGACTCTCTAAGGAGATTAGTGACCCAGCTTGTAAGAAATGGATTAGAAATAGAAGTAGCTAAGAACAATGCATTGGAAGCTACCAAAGAGCACGACAAAGAATCCTTCTGATGCTTAACATCATTACGATTCCTCCATTACAAATACACCACGGTGTAATAAATTCTCATAATTCCAGAATTCTGGGCAGATAAACTTTTCAGAACCTGTAAATAAGTGTCCAATGATTGAAAAATTGGTATATGGATACCCCATTCACGTATTTTCATAATCACATCCACCATATACTTGCAATGAACCATAATATGCTCATAAGATTCAATGGATTGGCAGCCTCTAGCACAATAATCATATTCAGAAAGCTTACGGTTCTTTAGGAACAGATTAGTTGGAATAGCTTTTTTGCCAAGCCTCCACCAGAATATCTCAACTTTCTTATTCAATTTTAGCTTCAGTACCCAATTGGCAAATCCTTTCTCCTCATCATCACAACTGTAAGAAGCTGCAGACTCATGAGCCAATGCAGATACAATCTTCCCCGAACACCATTTCAATAGTTCAACTCTATCCTCCATCTCATAATCAATACTGATTTGGCTAATCAATAGAATTAAATCTGGATGAAAAGCCCTCTGTAAAACCGTGTAATTCCATTCACCATTTCTCGTTAACAGCTGATGGACATTGACATTTTCCAGAAAATCACAATCCACATAAGTAGGCCACCGGTTAATGCATTTGTCAAGCAACCAAGTATCATTCAAAACACTGATATTATTGCCCTTGCCAATCTTCCATCTGACCACATTCTTCAGGAGGCTACCTCCATCCAGCAAAATGCGCCAAGCACTAGAGTTAGCATTTTTATGAACTTCATTCATAATATCATCACCATATTTACATTTCATTGTTCTATGAAACAATGAATCCGGCTTTTGTAAAACATTCCATGCCAATTTAGATCTAAGAGATCCAATTCTAAGTAATGGAGAATGCAAACCCAAACCACCCAAACTCCTTGGTTTGCAAAACTCTTCCCAAGCAACATAATGCATTCCTTTAGATCCATCTTTCTTATTCCAGATAAAATTTCTACAAAGCTTTTCAAGCTCATGAAGAACCCTTTTGGGAACTAATGAATGAGTAATCAAATAATTTGGCATAGAAAGCAAAGAACTTTCAATAAGGACGAGTTTACCTCCCAAAGAAAGGGACTTCTTACTCCAAGCATTAAGCCTATCCATAATAATGCTAAGAAGCTCTTGAAAATCTGCCATCTTGGGTCTTCTAAGCGACATATTCACTCCTAAATATTTCATTTCCTTAACCATCTTAATGCCAAGCACCTTAGTAATCTTCTTCCTTAAATTTTTCTTAACCATCTTGCCAAACATAATTTGAGATTTGCTGAAGTTTACTTTTTGTCCAGTCCATTTGCAAAAATCTTCCACAATAATCTTTATAGACTTTGCCAAGGTAGTAGAAGCAAGGGAAAAGATTAACACATCATCTGCATACAAAAGATGTGTAATCTTTGGACCTCTGGAAGAAATCTGATTGCTAAGAGAATCTCCTCTTTGTGCCACAGAATTTGACAGCAATTGGGAACACAAGATAAAGAGGTAAGGTGATAGTGGGCATCCTTGATGGAACCCACTATGAGCTCTAATCCACTTGGAATTATTTCCATTAATGCTAATGGAAAACCTCACATCACTAACACATTCCAAAAGAAGGTTAGAAAAATGAGAAGGGAATCCATACCACTTTAGAATTTGAAGAAGAGTTGCCCATCCCATACTATCATAGGCTTGCTCCATATCTAATTTAATTCCATCATCCCCTTCTTGTTCTTGGATACTTTGAACTTATGAAAAATATCTTGAGCCAAAAGGTAGTGTTCTGAAATAGATCTCCCTGGAATAAATGCCATTTGCTCTTCCGAAATCAACCTGGAAATTGCATTTTACAATCTATTCACAAGCATAGATGCAACAATCTTAAAACTAAGATCTCTTCTATTGATATATTTGAATTTAATAGATTTATTGGTGATAATTTGGACTTCTTCCTTTTTTCCTTCGGATGGCTTATCAGGTGGTATCATGGTTTGCTGGAGGATAGATATAGCTTCTATCAAAGTTATAGAAGCATCTTGTCAAGTGGTTGTAAGAGAGCTTAGTATTGTTAACAAAGGTGTGTGGTTGGTTTCTATGGTTTATGGTAGTAGAGATATTTATAATAGGAGAAGCTTGTGGAATATTCTAGATGTGATTTCGGGTAAAGAGCTTCCTTTTATTGTGGGAGGAGACATTATTGTATTTTCTCTCAAGATGATAAAAGAGGAGGGAAGAAGTTTGTCCTCTCTCAAGGGCCTCATGATATGAAAATGTTCATGAATAATTGTGACTATCATGATGTTGGGGGGATTGGTCCAAAATTCACTTTGTGTAACAATAAAAGTGGTGGAGCTCGTATTTTGGAAAGGTTGGATCGGTGCCTTCTGAATTATGCTGCTTTAGAAGCTATCCAGTTGGCAATTGTTAGGCATCTTGTAAGAGTAGCTTCAGATCATTATCCTATCTTGCTAGAGTAGCTTCTAAATTCTCTTCTTAATAGGATACTTGTGTCTAAGTATGGAAATTATATTTGGAATTATGAAAGAAAAATTTATTTCTCTCCAACTTGGAAGATTATTTTGAATGGAGCTAAATTTATTCAATCAATAGTTACATGGATGGTTTCTACTAATTGTGATATTAATACCATAGAAAATTCATGGATTTTTTATAAGAGTATTGGGAAGTGGCCTATGTTTGTTGCAGAGTTTAGTGAAGAAACTAATTTTTTAGTGGGATTCATAAGGGATGAAAAGTGGAACGAGTCCCATCTAAATCTGTTCATTGGACAACATTTGGTTGAGTTAATTATGTCTATTCCTATCCATTCTAATTTGCATAAAGATCATTTGGAGTTGGTATCTAAGTGTTCATGAAAGTCAATTTTTGTGCTAGTTCTAGAGAAATTGTATGAAGACGGCGGAGAAGATAGACATTGAAGATGGATGAAGAATCTGAAGTTAAGACCTCATATTGAGCTATTCTGGTTTAAACATCAATGAAATTTCCTCAAATGATTTTTATGTATAGGAGGCTATTGGTCTTTAATGGATGTCCTAGAGGTTGTAAGCTGCTAAAAATTCAGAACATATTACAATCACTTATAGGAAGCTCCCTCAAGTGTTTTTTTCCTCAATAAATGGGGATTTAATGTTCTAATTTTTTCTTCTATTGAGGAATGTATTCGGGTCCTGGAATATCTTGCAAAGTCTAATCCTTTTATTGGTAAATTGAATTATTCTGCTATGTTTTCTCTTGGAAAAGTAGTAATAAGATATAGCATGGTGGAACAAAGGATAATGCATTATTCATAGCATCTAACTCTATTAGTTTTGTTATTTCATCTTTGTGTTAATATTATTTTGGAAAATTGGGATGCGAACCAGCTATATCAGCTGTCTCCTTCTTGGCATTATCCACCTCCCGAATGGATTAAGCTTAACAATGATGCTTCCTTGGTGAGTACATATAAAGCTGGTATGGGTTGCATGTTTAGAGACCATGGAGGAAGATTTTTGTGTGCTTTTGGGTTTAGCAATCTGCACTGGGATTGTTCATTATCAAAATTGTTAACAATTCTATCTTTGAGGAAAGTTCTTCAAGAGTGGATGTTTAAAGCTAAATGTATCATTGTTGAAGGTGATAACTATAATGCTATCAATTATGTTAAAAGTTTGATGAATAATGAACCTGTCAAGGTGGACATCTTAAAGCTGAAAGATTTATCTTTTCTTATTGATTTTAATCAAGTGTTATTTCATTTTTCAAATAGGAATTGTAATAAGTTAGCTGATTTTTGTACTAACTATGCTCTTTCGTTAGATTTTTTTTGGATGATATTAGTTGTAATAAAATTTCTCATTCCTTTTTTTTTCTTTGTTAAATGAGGAATGTGATTGGGATTCAATCCCTTAGTTGGTTGTAACTTTTTCTTTTTAATAAATTGCTTAATGCATCTCTTCAAAAAAAAATCAATTTTGGTGACTTATGTGCTGACAATACATATTAGGTTCTTTAAAATCTTCCTTTCACCTATTCCTTTCTCGCTTGAAGCTCCATCAAATCAGAGGATCCAATGTTGTATATAAGCTTCTACCTCTTATTATCTCCTTGAATATTATATAAAAAATAAAAAGGAAAAAATAAAAAATAAAAAAAATAAAAAAATAAAAGGGAATAAAAGAAAAAAAAAAGAAAAAATAATGAATATTATAATCAATAAGTCAACAAGTTCCTAAACCTTAATGGTAGTCCTCTACATCTAGGTAATTTAAAATTCACTTAACTCCAATGACAATTTCAAAAGTCTCCTAGAATGATCATACATTGTGAGTATTGACTTTATAGGATGGTATGTAATAACTTATATTGAATGAGCTTAAAAGAATTATCGTTGAAAGTTCGTTAGGGATGTTAAGCCCTTATGAACTGGCCCAAGGCTAACAAAGAGAGAAGTGAATTTGAAAAGAAGAATCTTTAAACCAAAACTCAAACTAAAACCAATATCACCACATAGAAAATCAATGATGCAAAAAAAGTGCAGAAGTAATAAAGAAAGAACACACCAGATTTATAGTGGTTCGGTCAAACCTTCACCTACGTCCACTCCTTGGAGGCACCCTCCAAGTATTGCACTACAAAAGTGTATCTTCTTTAGCCCCCACAGCTAGGCGGAGAAGCCCTTACAAAATCACTTCCACCTTCCCCGGTGCAGTGGAGTTGTTGGGTCCTTTGACACGAAAGAGATCTTCTTCTTTGGTAAACTTACCTCGAGACAAGCCTTGAATCCGATGGTACTAAAGTGCGAGTTCGCCGGAGCAACCGTGTGGATCCCCCACCACACTCCCTTGAGTTCCTCCCCCTCAGAGGATCTTCTCCCTCTCAAACTCCACCCTTTCCTCTCTCCCTTTCAAGCACTCTCTCCAAGTTTCCCCCACAAGAACGAAGCTACAATGGCTGCCAAAGACACTTACAAAGTGCCTTGTCATAGCTTAAATAGAAGAGCTAAAAATGAGCTCATTAATGCAAGTTGCTGACATTATCGTCCAGGATGATAGGCATATCGTCCTGGCCGATTAGTTCAAATATGAGGAAAATCGTCCTGAAATGAAGTTGGACGATGTCTAATCGTCCCGGACAATCTTGCGATCGGCTCGGACGAAATCCCCATTAATTGCTTTCCAAAATTGCCTGAGAAATTTTAGAAAAATTTCTCTGGATCGTCCGGGACGATATTTTATTGTCCAGGACGATCCACCGAGACGATGTCCAAAAATAAGATTTTTCTAAGTAGATATGGCGGCAGATTCTTGCTGAACTGAGCTGATCGTCCTAGCTGATACAAAATCGTCTAGGACGATGTGTTTTGCATAAAGACGGCTTCTTTAATGAGGATGCCCTAATTAGGGTTTCTACTTTTGTCAGATCGTCCAGGACGATATAAATATCGTCCCGGACGATGTTACCAAAAATAGAAATCTTTTAGGGCACAATAGAAAATCTTTCAAGTTACAAATCATCAGATGCCACACCAAATACAACAGACTCAAGAAAGGAAAAAGATTACAAACTGACACAGACCTAGTCTACCCATTCTTGAGCTGGTTCCAAATTGCAGTCTGATCGTGTGGACCTGAAACGTTAGCACAAAAGGCAATTGTAGAGAAATAAGGAATGTTTACTATCATCAAAATCATAAACCATTGATCCGCAACAATCGTAGTTGCCTAGCTGAGATCACCAATTTCTATTTGAGTTTCTCCATAGTTATGTCTCTTTGTTCTGCTCCCTTTAGTGTTTTAGTCACATAATATGCTATCCATTGCTTCTTCCCTTATTCTCTGACAAGTAATGAGCTGAAATAATCCTCTCCCACTCCAAGGTATAATAACAAGTCCTCTCCTGATATAGGACTCTAGATTAAAGGTGAAATGGAGATGAGAAACTTCAATTATTGGAAGGAAACCTTACACCCATTGCTCTAGGAAAACTTTTAGCATTTATAAGTTGATGGAAAAATAATGAGCACCTCTCTCCTAGACTTGACTTGAAGAAAATCATCCCAATAACCTTCCTAATGAGTTGCTATGAATATTTTTTGTATATATATATTAACATTTTAGAATTAACTTCTCCTTTTCAAGCTTCACTTTGACACCTTTGTGGTTGAGGAGAAAACCAAAGAACCCCCTTTTATTAATTAAAATACAGTATATTTAGAAGTTGTCAAAAAAGTTACTGAAAATCATAGGATTTTTGTTTGGGACATAATCTGCAAGCTTATCTACTTCTCCAAAACTAACAAGGAAAATCTCCATATCTAAAGCACATGAGATAGACTCCAAGTTCACCTCTCCAACCTTTATTCTTTATAAGTCACGAGCATGTTAGTTCAGTCTTTCCCCATGATGATGGGTACAACTTGAGTAATAAGAATGTAATGGGCTACGGTGGGCTAATATCCATGGTTCTCTATGGGAGGCCTTTTACTATGAGTTGATAGGGATTAATGAGTGTATAAACCTTTATCTTGGTGGCCTTGATGAGTTCTTAAACTAATACTTAGGAGTGGTGGCACTCCTTTATCTCTTGGATGTGTTCATTATGGAAAGAACAATATCTGAAGGTGTCCCTAATATGTGCACCCACCTATATAAGCACTAAAATCTAAAGAACTTTTATTTTGGAAGACATAGAAAACGTCACTATTGATACCAATAGTGGAGTATATGTGGGATATGTTAGGGCATGATATGTAGCTTTCTTATGGTAGGGCTATGTGGTAGGTGAAAGCTTGTGGACTCTTAGTCTTGGCGGCCAGCAATCCTTGGTGGCTTGTGCAATAAGAGCACTCTTTGGTAAATTGGCAACATCTTTCTCATGGCATGATGGACTTTCGATCTATTTTTCCCCTTGGGATTCTTTCTCGATCTCACCCTTGATTTCAATCTCTTCTTGGGGTATGTTCATATGTGCAAGTAGGCATGAAAGACTTTGTCATTCTATGTATTCTTAAGTGGGGTCATAACTATTGGTGAACTCTACAAATTCGACCAACATGCTTAGCTACTTCAAGCTGAGCATAGAAAGAAAAAGACCTTTACTTAATCCTTCAGTTAAGGTAACATAGGCTATTATTGGCTCCAAATATTTCACCTGCAACATGTCTCTTTAAACAAAATGAAATTTCTCATCACTTCTTTTGGTATTTACCTCTTGTTAAGGAGAGTCCGTACATTTGTTTTATGCTTTTTAACCCTATAAAATTATGTCACAAACATTTGATTGAATTCCTAGAAGGCGGTGATGACACCCATTGATAAGGAAGTGAACTCGTCAATGCATATACTCCTTAAGGATTGTAAAGAATAGAAGACACTTAAGGACATCATGAATTTCAGTAGAGAGGTTATTGATTCAAAAGTTACAATGTAGTCCACTATTTCAATAATCCCGACCCACATAGGACTCCAAATGTGGCACCTTGAACATAGGAGGCCACTTAGCCTCTGCTATCTCCTTAGAGAAGGCATTAAAATAGTTTTTTTCATTTCTCCATTATCACCAAGTTGGCGGGTTATGTTCTTCATCCCTGGTCACCATGCAAGATGAATTATGGACATGTGCTAAGGTTAGTGATGTGTTTTCTTGCCTCCTATAACAAGCCATCAAGTTAAAGGTGCATTCACGGGTGTTTTCTCTATGTACAAGCCTACGTACCTATCCAAAGGCTGCTTAGATAATTCTTGCCAATGTTTTCTCCATCTCAATGTGGCCTTGGCGAGTTGTGTACTTGGGGCTTTCCATCTCCACCAAGGGGTCAACATTATTTTGCTCATTGAGTGTGTCCTATCTTCAACTAAATGGCATCATTACACACTCATTGGATCTTTGAGGATGTTGAATCAAAATTTTTTCTTAGGTGATACTTGGACTTGCTTCTCTCTCTCTCTCTCTCTCTCTCTCTCTCTCTCTCTCTCTCTCTCTCTCTCTCTCTCTCTCTCTCTCTCTCTCTCTCTCTCTCTCTCTCTCTCCTAGGTAGCAGAGAGAAATCAATAACTCAAATGTTTGTAGTGCAAGTTTCAACATATGCTTAGGTAGCAAAAAAAATAAAATAATATTCTTTTTCTTGCTTTATTTATAGAGAGATATGTGATCTTTCTGCTATATCAGTAAATTACTTTTCATATAACATTAGATTACAGTGGGGACAAAATATATAGATTTGCTTTACATTTGTTGCAGTTTTTTTTTTTTTGGGGGGGGGGGGGGGGGGGGGGGGGGGGGTTGTAAAAGCATTTGTTAGGTTTATTAATTTTTTTATTTTTAAGATATACATTTATCATTAAACATAAAAGAAAGATACAAAGAAACCTATGTGATAGATAAACTATCACATTCCTTCCTAATCAAGTCAACAAAATTTGAAGGAAGTATACTAGTAACAGAAGTATCCCAAAAATCACCTAAGAGGGCACAATGAGAACAAAAGTCCGCCACTCTATTACACTCTCTAGAAACAAATTGAAAAATTACATAATGAAAAACTTAGTGAAAAATCCAATCTTTGAATGCATTTATTCTAATCATTGGTCTTCTTCACTGAATTTTGCAAAAATTTGATAACATTGATGTTATCACCTTTAATTAAGATTTCTTGTTTATCACTAATCCATTCTTGAATTACATTTTTGAAACAGAAAACAGCTAGTAATTTGTTATTTTTACTTTAAGTTTTGTTTTGTGCGCAGCTTTGTAGATGCCGCTTTAGATTCCATTGAACAAAGAGACAAATACACTACATTCAATACAGCAGAAGTCATGTTAGCGACATCACTTATCCCATTCATATAGAAAAAAATAATAAAAAAAATAGATTTATATGAAGTGCATAATATTATATAAACATTAATTTCAAAATAAATTTAATGATATTCGCATCAGGTGACATAAATTTTTGGCTTTAAATAAAGAAAGCCTCCATCAAAGAGTTGAGAGAGAAAAAAAGTATTGAATCAAAAGGTTTGTAATGGCGGCTGATAAGTTTTCAGTTCCAGTGATTGATCTAGTGAATTACCTCCCTTTGGAGATGAAAAGGCTTGCGGCAGCCGTAACCGAGTTTGGTTTTTTTCGGGTTGTAAATCATGGGATTCCAACAACTTTAATTGCAGATATTAGGGCCACCGTCCGTTCACTGTTTCAGAAGCCCGTAGAGGTAAAGCTTCGCAACACTGAAAAAATTATCTCAGGCACCGGTTATGTTGCAACGAATGCTCAGCCCGATATGACACAGTTCTTTGAGTCTTTTGGCATCTACGACGCAGCATCATACGAAGACGTTCAAACCTTTTGCTCCTTACTGAACGCGTCTCCAAGCCAACGGTGCGTCTCCAATTTTCTAATTAACTTTTGTATTAGAAAAAGGCGAATGCTTTTCAATGACATATATTTTTGTAAATTTTTTTTTGCTATTTGTGCTTAGTTATGCGAATTACAGGATAATTAGAGTTTCAATCTACATAATTGGAGCTTAACCATCTACTTCGGATGATTAGTGATTAATTTTATTTTGTTCTGATTTTTAAAACTTTATTGTCATAATTATGGCAATTAAGACATTTCAATAATCAAAATATTGAAGTACAATTTAGTATGCACTTTAATTAATATCATCATTTTTTAATTAAACAGCCAGATAATAAATTATAAAAATGAATTCATTGATGAATTAGAATAAGGTTATTTGATTATATTTTGACAGAATACGAGTAATAGAATTTTAACTAAAATTATATAAATAGTAGTATCATGTAAATATTAATTGATTTTTGGTCATCTTGCAGAGAAATTATTAGTGAATATGCTTCAAAACTCCATAGCCTAAGTATGGACATAGCTTCTAAAATATCAGACTGTTTGGGTGTGGTGAATTTTTCATTTCAAGAGTGGCATGGCCTCTTAAGTCTACACAACTATAAGTTTACAAAAGAGTCAATCGGTTCTGTTGCAGCGGTTGCTCACACAGACTCTAGCTTTGTCACCATCATCCAAGAGGATGGAGATGTTGGTGGCCTTGAGATTATTGGATCAACAGGCAATTTTGAGACAATCGATCCTGTATCAGACAGCTTTTTCATTATTGTTGGTGACATGGGAACGGTAATTTCATAAGTAATTCCATTAGTATGATTATTACAATAAACATATTCATTAGCCTTCTAATCTAAATATTTTATTAGTTTAGTGCAACCAGCACATATATTTGAAGTACAACTTAAATTTGCATATAAATTTGATTGAAATATTTAAAAGGTTTGTGTTAGGATATATCTACGAACTAGTTATATATCTTTGAAGATATAGGTCGGTTCAACACCAAATCATATAAATATAATTTTATACATTAATTTATTCAATTGCGTATATACTTTGCTTGTTTAGCTCGAATATTTATGTGCAGAATGTAATAGGTTGTTTTATGTAAATGTATAAGCCTAAACTTTATTACCTATGCTTAATTTCAACTATTCACCATTGCAGCATATATTTTGTAATTACAGTAACATGTATTTGTACTTGTCAATTTTTAGCTTTAATGTAGAAAGCAAGTTGATTATGCTTGTGTGGTTGACTATATTATTTTAATATGATTTTAATTGTTGCAAAGCACCCACATGCTTCATAAATGGTCTGCACATTAGTTAACTTGTTTAATGTTATACTTGTAGGATTAGATAAAAGTGTGCTTACTAATATCAATATAGGTGGTGGATGAGATATTTTGATAAACATTCAATAAAGGTTGTGAAAATATGATTGTTGCGCCCTAGAATATTTGCGGCAGTAGAGAAGTATAAATTTTAATGTATTAGCATTGTATGAAGATCTAGCACACACACAGATAAAAGAGATGGTGCATCATTCATATGAGACACTAAGATTTTTATGTGAAATGCCCTAAAAAGGGTAAAAAGCACAAGGCCTAGCCCAGTTTGAATGAATCCACTAGTATTTGTAGTTGATTACAAATGAGGCCCTTAGTGGAAAGAAGGCCATGACTTTATGTAACAAATATACATCATATAGAGTGTGTTACATGGTGAAAATATGAAGAATTATTGTTGACTTGTTCGCTTGGTCGGAAAGGCCATAGTCTGTGGGAAACGGAGGTCAGAAGGGCTGTAGTCGGTGGGTGACGTAAGTTAGAAGGACCGTAGTCGGCGGGCGATGGAGCTCATAAAGACCTTCGTCTGACGATGGAGGTCAGAAGGACGGCATTAGGTAAGAGTACAGTGATGGGCATAAGTCCAGCGTCAGATAGATGTCCGGTGAAAGTCGACAACGGGCAGAAGTCCGTCGTCAGATAGAAATCTGGCGATGAGCGGAGGTCCGACGTCGGGTAGAACTCGGATGTCAGTCGGTGGCGGAGAGAACTCCAGCGTTAGATGGTATTAGAGTAAAACTCCAAAGTCACTTGGAGATCAGATAGAATTCCGGCGTCACTTGGAGATCGAGTAGATTTTTTGTGTTACTTGGAGATCGGGCGGAGTTTCAGCGTCACTTGGAAGTCCGGCGGAACAATGGCGTCACTTATAAGTTGGGCGAAACTCCAGTGTCATTTGAAAGTTTGGTGGAACTTTGACGTCACTTGAATGTTGGACGGAACTCCATCGTCACTTGAAAGTCGAGCGGAACTCCGACGTAACTTGAATGCCGGGCGGAACTCCGACGTCACTTGAAAGTCCGACAAAACTTCGGTGGTGGTTAAGGAGGAGATTCTTCCCTCCTCTTCTTCTCTTCTCTTCTTCTTCCTTCCCCCCTCTCTCAAGAGAAATGAATGGAAATTTATGGTTTTCTGAGAGTGGCATGGCCAGTAAATAAGAGTAAGATCGAGGGTAAATTAGGAGTGAAATGAATGGACGGCTGATGTTGAATCCTTTGATTATGGACCATTTATTCAGCATTTGAAGGCCTTGATGATTTTAGAATTCCGTGATCTTAGGCTCATTGGGTTCATCTTGTCATGTCGCTCGATTCAATTATAAGAATGACACGTTTATAAACTATTTGATAATATAAATTATGGTTTGAACCTTCCGAATGTGATTCGGGTCTTCGATTTGGACCAATTTGAGCTTGGATTGGGTCGAATTTGATGTCATTAGGATTGTATTTTTGAGACGTTCAGTTCAAGTATAAGTTTACTAAAATCGGAGTTTAAATGGTCCCGAATTTAATTTCTAAAGTTTTCAACTTGATTTTGCATTGAGATTCGTGCCAAATCAACATAATTTTTTGATGATATAAAAATTGCCCCCCTATTTTCGGATGTAGAAGCCTATAGAGTCCGAAAATATATAATACAACATTTTACATTGGACTAATCGTAAAAAAATTATGTTTAAAAATTTATAAATTTGCTCAAACTCGATCATAAAAGCTCCGTTGAGCTCTAAAAAAAGAAAATTTGAGTCGAAAAAATAGAAAAATGTATCCAAGGACCCCAAAAATATCAAATTTGGATTGTCCGGGCTCAAAATCAGAGCTTGAATGCGATTTAGTGGCCGAACTGCCCGACAAGCCAGCTGCTGCCTACCGCCGGCGGGTATTGCCACCGACGAGTGCCCATGTATTAGTGCGGGCTGAAGGATCACGTGAAGCACCCCCTTGAGAGGGAGATTTTAAATTTTTTTTTTCAAAAGGGCGGCAGCAACAACCGCCCCTTTTTTCAATTATTTTTTTGTGGGTGCACAAATTTTTTTAAAATAATATTCCTTGGAATATTTATGGCATCTTTTTAAAATATTCTTATTCCAAATAAATATTCCTCCCTCCTCTTTCTCCCGTAAATATCCACTTAAGGCAAGGGGAAAATTTCTCCTCTCCTCCTTTCTTCCTCTAACTTTCTTACAGATGAGGCTTTCTATTAATTTTCATAGGTGACTTTTCCTACACAAAATCACTGCTCCTCTCCTTGTGTAGAAGTTAAAAATTCTTATCATTCTCATTTTCTTTCTTCATTTTCTAAATTTCTTATAGTTAAGGCTTTCCACTATTTTTCGTAGGTGACCTTTCCAATACAAAATTAGTGCCCCTCTCCTTGTGTAAAAGTTGGATTTTTTATAGTCGTTCCTTTTTTTTTCTCCTCCCACATTCTATCTTTCTTACAATTGAGGCATTCCCATGTTTTTGGTAGGTGGCATCCCCTACTCAAATTCAAGACCCCTCTCATTGGGTAAAAGAAAGAATTTTATAGTCATTTCTTTTTTTTTCTCCTCCCGTATTCTAATTTTCTTACAATTGAGACATTCCCTTTTTTTTGGTAAGTGGCATCCCTACTCAAATTCAAGGCCTCTCTGCTTATGTATAAGTTAAGCTTTTTGCAGTCTTTCCTTCTCTTTCTCCTTCCTCATTTTATCTTTCTTATAGTTGAGGTATTACCCTATTTTTTATAGCTGTCATCCCCTACTCAAATTCAGGGCACCTCTTCTTATGTAGAAGTCGGGATTTTTGCAGTCATTTTTTTTCTTTCTCATTTCTCATTCTAACTTTCTTACAGTTGAGGCATTCCCCTATTTTTGATAGGTGACATTCCCTACTCAAATTCAGGGCCCCTCTCCTATGTAGAAGTAATTATAATGAGAGTTTGTTCACTCCACTAAACTATCCTTGACAAAAGATGGTCAAATGATTCTTTCATGTGAAAGTGATTTGAGAAGATTTGGTGGTAATTCTACTAGGGAGGAAAATTAGAAGTTATTAGTAGATGGGGAGAATTTTAATAATATTTGAGTCGAAGTCTATTGGTGATGGACGATTGAGTTGAAGTCCATTGGCAGTTAACGACCAAGTGTATAGCCAAAGGAGAAAGTTTGAGGGGTGCTACTATCAGTTATTTAGTGAGAAGCCGATGATGGCATATATAAAGTGATAGTTATCAAATGATGGGCTAATGATGGTGGGTTTCCAGTGGCATTTTTCTAAGGCAATATGCATTCATACTTAAGTGTGTCGACATCAAATATCCTTGAGTTAAGGGGCTGAAGAAGTGTGTTATGATAGCATTCTAGCAACACACTAATACGGTTAACTCAGTTGAGGCCTGATAATGATCAGGTTTTGTCCTTTCTTTAATAAAAAATTATACGAGATGCTTGTGTGAAGTAGAGAAGAAGTCACTTAAATCCATTAAGGATATTTAACTGTTTTGAAGTTTCTTATTGCATAATGATAGTAGCTTGAACAGATAATGCCAATGTACTATTTAATTTCAACTTATCTTGAGAATAAATATACACCTGAAACTGAATTTATGTAACTCCATTTATATTGTATATGAAGTTGAGAATTTGTCCCTTAGACAAAGCTGAATTGTTATTGCATCTTCGAGACATGCTTTTATATATTTCATAATATAGTTTTTTGAGGCTTTTTAGCATGCTAAGATCTTCATATGAATGATGATTTTATCAATCACTTGCTTTCATAGAATCTTTATAGAGAGAATATTGTTCACTCAAAATAGTACTCAAACTCTATGGAAGAGGTCCAGAGAACCAATCAAGGATGTATGACCTATTCGAGGTTATATGTCAGAGCCCTACTCGATGACGTGAACCTATATGAAAGAGGTCGAGAGAATCCATCAATGATGTATGACCTATCCAAGGTTATATGTCAGAGCATTGCTCGATGACGTTAACATATATGGAAGAGATCAAGAGAATCCACCAAGGATGTATGACCTGACCTATCTAAGGTTGTATGTCAGAGCCCTGCTCGATGATGTTAACATATATGGAAGTGGTCGAGAGAACCCACCAAGGATGTATGACCTATCCAAGATTGTCTATTATAGCGCTGCTCGATGATGTTAATCTATATAGAAGAGGTCGAGAGAATCCACCAAGGATGTTTGACTTATTTGAGGTTATATGTCAGAGCACTTCTCGATGATGTTAACTTAT
Organism: Dendrobium huoshanense; assembly: GCA_016618105.1. Classification (NCBI taxonomy): domain Eukaryota; kingdom Viridiplantae; phylum Streptophyta; class Magnoliopsida; order Asparagales; family Orchidaceae; genus Dendrobium; species Dendrobium huoshanense. Next base: position 17,619,834 of record CM028355.1, read on the forward strand.
ATAGATAAGGTCGAGAGAATCCACCAAAGATGTATGAACTATCCGAGATTATATGCCAAAACCCTACTCGATGATGTTAACATATATGGAAGAGGTTAAGAGAATCCACCAATGATATATGACCTGACCAATCCAAGGATGTATGTCAGAGCCCTGCTCGATAAAGTTAACCTATATGGAAGAGATCAAGAGAATCCACCAATGATGTATGACCTATCCGAGGTTATCTATCAAAGCACTGCTCGATTACATTACCCTATATGAAAGAGGTCAAGAGAATCCACCAAGGATGTATGACCTATCTGAGGTTATATGTCAGAGCACTGCTCGATGACGTTAACCTATATGGAAGACGTCAAAAGGATGTATGACATATCCAAGGTTGTATGTTAGAACCCTACCCGATGATGTTAACTTATGTGGAAGAGGTTGAGAGAATCCACCAAGGAAATGTAACCTATCCGAGATTTTATGTTAGAGCCTTGCTCGATGACATTAACCTATATGAAAGAGGTCAAGAGATTCATCCAAGGATGTAAGACCTATTTCAGGCTGTATGTCAAAGCCCAACATGATGCTGTTAACCTATATGGAAGAGGTCAAGAGAATCCACCTAGGACGTAAGACCTATTAAAGGTTGAGTGTAAGAGCCCTGCTTGATGATGTTAACCTATGTGAAAGAGGTCGAGAAAATCCATTAAGGATTAAGACCTATCATAGGTTAAATGTCAGAGCCCTGATTGATGAAATTAATCTATATGAAAGAGGTTGAGAGAATCTAGCAATTATGTAAGAACTATCCGAGATTGTATTTTAGAGACCAGCTTGATGCGTTAGCCTACATAGAAGAGGTTGAGAGAATCCACTGAGGATGTACTACCTATCTGAGGTTCTATATTAGATCCCCGCTCAATGAAATTATCTTGTGTGTAAGAGGTTGAGAGAATACACCAAGGATGTGTGACATATCCGAGGTTGTATATCAGAGCCTTTGCTCGTTGAAGTTAATTTATATGGAAGATGTCAAAAGAATCCACTCAGGATGTATCACATATCCGAGGTTGTATGCCAGAGCCTTTGTTCAATGACTTTAACCTGTATGGAAGAGGTCGAAAGAATTTACCAAAGATGTAGATCTATTCATGGTTGTATGTCAAAGCCTTTGCTCGATGACATTAACTTGTGTGGAAGAGATTGAATCAGATCCTCCTAGGATCAATTTTGCCTTGATTGGGAGGGGGCGAATGCTGCGTATATCCTGAATCAAAGGTAGTGAATGGTCTATCTTTAGACTGTTACTACCTTTTAAGATTAAGACTTGGCCCAAGGAATAAAAGTCCAGTAAGGGACTGTATAAAGCTTGCATTCTTTGTATTTTCTAGAAACTTTATAAAAATGTTTTCTCAAAATATCATTTTAAATGTTGGAAATATTGGAGGAACTTTATTGGAAACAGCTGTAGTCAAGGTTGCCCCCCAATCTGTATCTAATTTTCATGAATTTGAGGGAGAATTAATTGATGTCAAGATATTGATATAAACCACTTTTGAGATTGGAGCAATAGTTACCCCTCAGTCAGAAACAATGTTCCCACAGATGACGCAAAACTATTGCATCCTAAAATATTCATAGTGGTAGCGAAGTATAAAATTTAATGTCTTAGCATTGTACGAAGATCTAATACACACAAAAATAAAAAAGAGGGTGCATCATTCATAGGAGAAACTAAGATTTTTACATGGAAAACCTTAAAAAAGGGGAAATATCATGTGGCTAGCCCAATTTGAATGAATCCACTAGAATTTGCAGTTGATTACAAATAAGGTCTTTAACATGTAATTTCTACATTTCTTCAAAAAAAAAAAATATAGATTACAAATGAGGCCCTCCATTGGAAGGAAGGCCATGACATTATGTAACAAATATACATCATATAGAGTTTATTACATGTTAGAAATATGATAAATCATTGTTGACATGTTCGCTTGGTCGAAAGGGCCACAATCGGTGGGCGACGGAGGTCAAAAGGGCTATAGTCGGTGGGTGACGTAAGTCGGAAGGATCATAGTTGGCGGGCAATAGAGGTCATCAAGACCTTTGTCTGATGATGGTGGTTAGAAGAAATGTGTCAGGTAGGAGTCCAGCGATGGACATAAGTCCAGCATCAGATAGATGTAGGGTGAAAGTCTAATAAATAGGCAGAAGTCCGGTGTCGGATAAAAATCTGGAGACGAGCAGAGATCCGTCATCGGGTAGAAATTCGAAGTTAGTCGGAGGTCGGGGAGAACTCCAATGTTAGATTGTATTAGAGAAAAACTCCAGAGTCACTTGGAGATCAGACAGAAGTTCGGCATCACTTGGAGATCGGGCGGAGTTTTGGCGTTACTTGGAGATCGTGTGGAGTTTTGGCGTCACTTGGAAGTCGGACGGAACTCCGGCATCACTTGAAAGTTGGGCAGAATTTTGATGTCACTTGAAAGTTGGGCGGAACTCTGACGCCCCTTAAAAGTTGGACGGAACTCCGACGTTACTTGAAAGTCGGGCGGAACTCCGACATCACTTGAAAGTCAGGCGAAACTCTGGCGGTGGTTGAGGAGGAGCTTCTTCCCTCTTTCTCTTCTTCTCTTCTCTTCTTCTTCCTTCCCACCTATCTCAAGAGAAATGAGGGGCTATTTATAGTTTTTTAAAAGTGGCATGGCCAGTAGATAGGAGGAAGATCAGGGGTATATTAGGAGTGATATGAATAGACGACCAATGTTGAATCCCTTGATTGTGGACCATTTATCGGGCATTTGAAGGCCTTGATGATTTTAGAATTCCGTGATCCTTTGCTCATTTGATTTGTCTCGTCAAGCCGCTCGATTCGACTATAAGCATGTCATGTTTGTAAACTGTTTGATAATCGAAATTATGGTTTGAACCTTCAAAATGTGCTTCGGACCTTCAATTTGAGCTCATATTGGGTCGATTTTGGTGTCGTTGGGTTTGTATTTTGGAGACGTTCAGTTCGATTATAAGTTTGTTGAAATCAGAGTTCAAATGGTCCCGGATTTAATTTTTTAAGTTTCCAATTTGATTTTGTTTTGAGATTCGTGCCCGATCGAGATAATTTTTGATGATATATCAATGATTAACCTTAGTGTCCTTAGCAACCAAAATAAAAATAGAGATTTTTTTATTGTAATTATATAGTAAAACTAAAGTGGGAGAGGCTTATAAAAAAATAAGTTATAAAAAATAGTAGGATCTAATAATTTTAAAATAGACATGTGAAAATGTTTAAGAGATCAAGGTATTTTTTGGCTTGCTAAATATTTTAATATTATTTTCAAGATTAAATAAATATGAGATGACTGGAGAATTAGTGTGTTGGTTCTTATTTTAAATAATAAATATGATGATTAATATATAGTGTGCACATTATAAAGAAATTAAGTTATTGTGTTACACATTAAAATAATGATAGAGAGCAATTGATCATAGACTATGACATGAAACTAAAGTTTCTCAAACTTTGTTTTGATTCATGCTAGGTAGATCTACTATAGAATCTATATATTTATTGAGAGGATTGATGGAGAAGTACAGTAAGTGTATAGAGGATATGTATACGTTATTATTTTTTTATTTAGAGAAAGCATTTGATAAAGGAGTCAATAATGCTTAAATTAAAGTCGGGTATATGCATTTTTTTATTAGTGTTAAAAAAAAAAAAGATGATTTGATTTATTATTTTCTTATGTTATTTGGATTACCCAAGTTTTAAGCCTACATAATTTATTTGGTTATAGATTTTCTTACTAGAAATTTGTAAGAGGATCTCCCGTGGTATATGCTTTTTGGACATTGAAAGAGAAGCATAAAATTAAGTTAAGTGTGTCAAAAATTAAGAAGCTTAGGTGGATTAGTAGGTTTACACTTGGAGATAGAATGTTAAATGAGCAAATGCCTGAAAGGTTGGAGTAGCTCAAATGGAATGTAAGATTAGGGAGATTTGTCTTAGATGATTTAGTCATGTTAAATATTAGACTTCTAATGGCCCTATTAAGAGACTAAATATATTAAATACAACAATTGTTAACAAAGGTAGATATAGACCAAAAAAGATTATTTTAGAAAGTATTAAAAATGAAATTTTTTTGTTAGATTTATATTAGAATTTGGCTCTTAATAAGACATAATGCAAAAAAAAGATTCATGTAGCTAACCCAAACTAGTGGGGTAAAGGAATTTTTTTGTTGGTGTAAATGCTTACCAAATATAGTGATAGATGAGAAGAGTTTTCTCACTAATTTTCTAAATTATTTGATAAAAATTTGATTATTTAAATATTTTTAATAAAAATTATGCCAAAAAATGAAATTGATGCAATCAAACTAGATAAAATTTGTGATGAAAAATTTATGAAAAATAGAGATTAATGAGGCGAGGCATTAACAAAATTTTCAAAATTTTTATGTTTGTCAAAATCTCTTAATGTGTATTACATTTAATTAAGAGTTTAATAATTCTTTGAATTTTAAGATATTTTGAATTTTTAAATGTTCTATTTCAAATTAAAATTTTGTCGTTGTTTGTTCTCATAGAGATGAGTTTATTCACAATATTTAGACCATTGTTAAGGTTTTTATAAATTTTCGATATTTAGGCATATTATAATGAATATGATCAGTTTGTGTTAGAATATAAGACTTTCAACTCTACTTTAGGGGTGTGGATCTTAAATTGAGTTTAATGATTATATAGAATATTTTAGTAAATTCTTAATTGACTTGACCATAGGAATACTCTTTTGGTTAAATAAATCACAATGCATGATTCCCCAAAGAGGTTAAATCACTTTGCTTAAGCTTTAAGTCACCTTATTGAGTTAGCTTATATTGAAGGACAAAACTTTTGTGTTTTTAAAGTGTAAGATTGATTTGAATTGATATAACAAAAGATTAGTATGATTTAAAAAGTGTTTTTATCCTTAATAAATGGCCTTGATTTAAAAGTTATTTTATCTTTAAAATTAGTAAGATTAGTATGCCCATATGTTGGTTATTATAAATGAGTTAAGAGTTCTAGAATTATAATTGTTATTCCAAGATATTTAAGTTTATAAACCTTTGTTCATTCTATGAAATAAGATGGACTCCTACTTTTCTTTATCTCCTTCAAAAATTATTTGGATTCATTCTAAATAAATCTATTCACAATAAATTCTTAAAAAAACTTTAGACATCCAAATGTTCATTTTTACTCCACCATAGGAGAAAATATTTGGTGCAGAAACCGAACGTAGCACTACGTCTGGACTTCAATTAAAATTGGACATGTGGAAATATGTCATATATATTTTTTTGTATATTACTTTTTCTTTATGTTCTGTTTGCTTGATCGACCCATTGTCCCTAAAAATTTACCTTTTAGAAGTCTGGGCTTAGGATTTCTGCTTAAAAAAAGTTATGAAAGCTTCAAAATCAAAATATTTAGGACTTCTCATAGTTGCTCCAAAAGAAAAAAAAAATAGCATAACTTTGCAATATTTTGTGGAGATGGAATGTTAACAAGGCACGAATGTTGAAGATAGGTATGGAAACATTCAGCAATTAGAAGTTAATTTGGCTGGAACTGCTGTACGTTTTAACAGTAAATTTCTACCTCATCCGAAGTTGTTCTATGGGTTTCAGAAGATGTGCAGAAATAACAACTTAAATACTGAGTGACGAAGATCTTTGCAATAATCTACTGTACTTTTTCTATGAATTTATTTGTGGTCTTTCTCAACCTTGCAATATTCTACTGCACAATATTCTGTCGCGCTTTAAATGTACATACTATTTCGAGGTGATATTATTCTCCATAAACTTTTAAAATAATTTTGATTTTCTTTTATTTCGCTTTTACTATGATACTACCGCCTTTTACTATTATTTAACTAGGATTTCACTGAGCTTTTAGTGCACTTTAATTGAGCTTTTGCTGCACTTTTATTGTGCCTTTGTTGTGCTTTTATTATACCTTTGTTGTGCTATTATTGTGCTTTTGTTGCGCTATTGCTGCACTTTTAATGCTCCTTTGATGATCTTTTTCTTTCTTTAGATTGTGTATAAAGATTAAAAAGATTAATATGATGCTTAATGTAGTTATGCCCATAAAAGTGGCTTTATTGTATGCAAGGGTCATCATAGTTAGTTGCTTAATAATAGAAAGATAAAAAACAAGGACTTTATATGTTCAAAATCTTGTTTCAAGAAGAGATTTGATTAAAATTCTCAAAAGAAATATAGAAAATCTAAGACTAGAATGGGTTGTCCATCTTTGATCAGGTTTGCATTTAATGAATATAGAAATTGGATTGTGAAAAATTTTATTGAATCCCAAAAGTAAATTGGCTAGGTCAGAAGGCCAACACCTCCTGAGATCATGTAGGAATATTTATGATGTGAATGCTTTAGTTTTGAAGTCAATGATAGAAGCTGAGAAAAGGACCGTTGAAGCATCCTCTTACCTAGCAGAGGAAGTTTTGTTTGAATAGTTGCTATTTGAATGATTTATATTTGTGCAACTTATGTAGTTTTGATGATTCCAAACATTATTGTTCAAATGTATAGTTATCTCCTAACAATTTTAGAAGATTTGCACTTGCTCTTGTGTGTACTAACATTTCAGAAAAATCAGACTCCAGACTACGAAAACTTCAAATCAAATTCAACATGTGATATTTTGTTTATTTGAAGTTTGTCTTTTCTTTGAATTAATTTTGAAAGGGAGTGATTGTAATTGAGTGAATAAAATCTCACACACACAAATAAGGAGATCTTGAAATTCTATACATATCGTACAGGACGATATTTATCGTACTGGACGATCTGTCAGTTATCTCCTGTAGAGCACTTGGAACGAATAGGAACTTGCTTGGAAAAATTTTTCTAAGTCCTATTCGTCAAGGACGAATTTTATTATCGTCCCGGACGATGGGTTCTATGTAAAATTTTCGTCCAGACCAATTTTATCATCGTACGAGGCGACCAGTGCTCTGGAAAATTTTCGTACAGACGAAAATAAATATCGTACCGGACGATCAGCTCTCTGGAAAATTTTCGTCCAGACGAAAACAAATTATCGTCCGCGGCGATGGGTGCTCTGGAAAATTTTCGTCCAGACGAAATAAATAATCGTCCAGGACGATCGGCTCTCTGGAATATTTTCGTCCAGACGAACATATTTTCGTCCAAACGATGAACCGACTTAGAACAGTTTTCAGCAGTTTCTAGAACCGACCTGGTAATAACCGTTCGTACTGGACGAACCTAGTTCGTACAGGACGATCAGCTGTACGAAGTCATTTCGTACACATATACAAATTGGGTCGTTTCAGATCGTTTAAGTAAAATCGTGGTTGAAAAACATTTTTCTACTAACTTTAAAAGAAAATTTTATTTCGGTTCAACTTTATTATTTAGAGGGTTTAAAATTTTTAAAACTACCAATTCACCCCCCTCTTGGTAGCCGTGGGACATTTACTTAGGCTTAACAACCTAATTACTGGACTCAACAAGTGGTATCAGAGCATTGTTTCAAAATCATAAGTTTGAACTACTTTTTGATTAACGTAGATGGCTACATTTGGAAACCGAAACACACCTGAGGGTTACTCTATCACTAGACCTCCACTGTTTGACAATATTCCTTTTGATTTTTGGAAAACACGCATGTCTACTTTCTTACAGTCACTTGATTATCGCATGTGGATGCTAGTCCAGGAAGGTTACACAAAACCAACTAGATTAGTTGATGAAATTAGGGTAGATACACCCTATGCAGATTGGACTATAGAAGAACGTGACTTAGCATAATTAAATGCAAAATGTTTAAATAGTTTCTTTTGTGCTTTAAAATCTGAAGACTACATGCGGGTTTCCACTTGTAAAAGCGGAAAAGACATATGGGATAGACTTTGTATTACTTATGAAGGGACAAATGAGGTTAAGCAATCAAGACTCAATATCTTGTTACATGACTACGAATTATTTCGCATGAAACCTAATGAATCTATATCTAACATGTACACAAGATTCACTCAAATTGTCACCTCTTTGCATGCACTTGGTAGGGAATTAACTAATGCTGAAATGGTTAATAAGATTCTTCGTTTTTTACCTACTGCATACGATGCTAAAATTACTGCAATTACAGAGTCAAAAGATCTGAACATTTATTCTATTGACAATCTTCTTGGTTCACTCATTGCTTACGAGCAAGGAGTAAGTCAAAGAAAGATTGATGCAGGTGAACCAAGAAAAGACAAGAATATTGCACTAAATGTGGAAGAGTCAGAAAGTGAACACTCACAACCTGAGGATGAAGACGATATTGCACTGATGACTAGACAATTCAGAAGCTTTTTAAAGAGGAAGCAGAAGAGACGCCAGCAATGGAATAGAGGTAAGTATAACAGAAATGGCAAGGTTTCTAATGAAGTTATTTGTTATGAATGCAGGAAACCAGGTCATATAAAGACTGATTGTCCAAAACTCAAAGCCACTCCTAGCAAGGAGAAGGTAGAGGAGAAACAAATGGTAAAGAAGGGTAAGAAGAAGTTTCAAAAGGCTTTTTGGGCGGACTCAGCTTCAGACTCATCTGAGACTGAAAAAGAAGAAGAAGTCACCAACCTTTGCTTGATGGCAGATAAATCTGAACAATCAGATCAAGAAGAGGTATGTGATTTAACTTATAATAAATTGTTTGAAGTTTCTGAACACATGCATGATGCATATAGGAAAACAAAAAAGATGCATGCTAGTTTAGTTTTAGAATTGGAAGATCTTAATAAGGAACACAAAATCCTTAGCAAAGATCATGCTTTAGTTGATAGCAACCACATGAAACTACTTGATGAATATGATGACTTGAATAAAAATTTTGAGAATTTAAAATCATCCTATGCTGAACTTGAAAAAAAATTTAAGAAATTTAAGGATGAATCTGAGCACAAGACATATAGAATCAATTATACAAATCGAATCTTGGAGGATATGAATTCATTTTACAAACTTACTATAAGAGCTCTCGAGGATAATAGGAACCCCCCTAAACTTGAAGATTTTACAAATCCTAAATATTATCCTAAATTCATGAAATCCCTTAGAAGACAATCATATGAAAGAAAACATAGGAATATTTTTCCTAATGTTAAATGTAACAATTGTGGATTTTTGGGACATATATCTCACACCTGCACTTTAAAGATGAAACCTAATTTGGTGTGGAGAACTAAGATGCATAAACTTAGACATATCACACATGCATCTGATTATAAATTTCATAAAGGTGAACCCAAACTAGTTTGGGTTCCCAGGTCTAACATTTGAGAATTTTGCAGGAATACTCTCACACAAGACCTCGTGAGAGTATATGGTACCTGGACAGCGGATGTTCTAAGCACATGACTGGAGATACTGCTCAATTCATAACGCTGGAAGCCAGGAGTGGAGGCAAGGTTACACTTGGAGATAATACCACAAAGAAAGTGGTTGGATCAGGTATGATTGGAAATTTGAAAAACTTTTTCATAGATAATATTTTATTAGTTGAAGGCTTAAAACATAATTTGCTTAGCATAAGTCAGCTATGTGATAAGGGCTATAATGTAAAATTTTTACCTACTAGCTGCATAATTAGCCTAAATGGGAAAATTGTTTTAAATGGAAAAAGGGTGAACAATGTCTACATGCTAGATTTAAATTGTATTCAATCTCCTACTGCTTTTTGTTTGAAAACTGTTTCTGATGAATCATGGCTTTGGCATAGGAGACTTTGTCATTCTAGTATGAAAAATCTTAGAAAAATTACCCAAAAGAATTTGGTGAGAGGAATACCTAAACTAGACTTTACTAAGGACCATCTGTGTGATGCATGTCAACTAGGAAAACAAGTGAAGTCCTCTTTTAAGTCCAATAAAGATCTAAGGACCAGTAAACCATTAGAAATTCTTCACATGGATCTTTTTGGACCTGTAAGCACGGTAAGTCTAGGAGGAAAGGTATATGGATTTGTTATAGTAGATGATTTTTCAAGATTCACCTGGGTTAAATTTCTTTTTCATAAAAGTGAATCATTTGAGGAATTCAGAAATTTTTCAACTTGGATACAAAGAAAACTAGGATGTGAAATAATTTCTATACAAAGTGATCATGGAGGAGAATTTGAAAATGAAAGATTTGAAGATTTCTGTAAAGAAAAGGGTATTGATCACAATTTTTCTGCACCTAGAACTCCTCAACAAAATGGAGTAGTTGAAAGAAAGAACAGAACATTAATAGAAGCCGCCCGAGCAATGTTAGCAGAATACTCACTTCCTAGATATTTTTGGGCTGAGACGGTTAGCACTGCATGCTATGTTCTGAATAGGGTGAATGTGAGATCAAATTAGAATAAAACACCCTATGAGTTGCTAAAAGGTAGAACACCAAATTTGTCTCATTTGCATGTATTTGGTTGCAAGGTGTTCATACATAATAATGGAAAATCTGCCTTAGGAAAATTTGATCCAAAATCAGATGAAGGAATTTTTGTTGGATATTCAAGTGTTGGAAAATCTTATAGAGTATTCAACAAAAGAACTTTAGTCATTGAAGAAACCACACATGTTGTTTTTGATGAAAATGGAAACATGGAAGAGCCAAAAGTTGTTGAAGAAGAAGTTGAAGAAAACTCCCAAAAGATTGATAGATTAAATTTGAAAGAGAATGTGGAAGAAAATTTAGAAAGAGAAGACCCTTTGCCTAGAGATATGAGATTTTCTAAAAATCTCCCAAAGGAATTAATTATAGGTGAACCAAGTGAGGGTGTTAGAACTAGGCGTGGATTAAACAAGGAAGTCAATCATTCAGCCTTTGTTTCAACTATTGAACCCACTAACATTGATCAAGCACTTTCAGATGAATTTTGGATATTGGTCATGCAAGAAGAGTTGAATCAATTTGTAAGAAATAAAGTTTGGGAACTAACTACAAGGCCAAAAGATCAAAGTGTTGTTGGAACCAAGTGGGTGTTCAAAAATAAAATAAATGACTCAGGAGTAGTCATTAGAAATAAGGCTAGATTAGTAGTTAAGGGGTATAATCAAATTGAAGGAATTGATTTTGAGGAAACTTTTGCCCCTGTAGCTAGACTTGAAGCAATTAGGGTTTTACTAGCCTTTGCCTGTTTTAAAGGTTTTAAATTGTTTCAAATGGATGTTAAAAGTGCCTTTTTAAATGGAGTAATTGAAGAAGATGTTTTTTTAGAACAACCTCCAGGTTTTGAAAATTCTAAATTTCCAAATCATGTTTTCAAATTAAAAAAGGCATTATATGGATTGAAACAGGCACCTAGGGCTTGGTATGAGAGGTTAAGCACCTTCCTACTTGAAAGATCTTTTGAAAAAGGAAGTGTGGATACAACTCTCTTTTTAAGGAAAATTGGAAAGGATATACTTATTGTTCAAATTTATGTGGATGACATCATCTTTGGATCTTCAAATAAACATCTTTGTGATGATTTTTCTAAGACAATGAGTAGTGAATTTGAAATGAGTCTAATGGGAGATTTAAATTACTTTCTAGGATTTCGCATTAAGCAACTTGAGGAAGGTACTTTTCTTAGTCAAACCAAATATATTAAGGACATCCTCAAAAAATATGAAATGGACAATGCTAAACCTATTAGTACACCAATGAGTTCTTCAATTCAGTTAGATAAAGACCTTAAGGGAAAATCTGTTGATCAAAAGAAATTTAGAGGGATAATTGGATCTTTACTATACTTGACTGCTAGCCGACCAGATATTATGTTTAGTGTTTGCTTATGTGCTAGATTTCAATCAGATCCAAAAGAATCACATTTGACAGCAGTGAAAAGGATTTTAAGATATCTACTAGGAACTCAAAACTTAGGAATTTGGTATCCTAAGTTTAGCTCTTCATTTGAAATTATTGGTTACTCAGATTCTGACTTTGCAGGCTGTATAGTGGATAGGAAAAGCACTTCTGGAACATGTCAATTCATTAGAAATTCATTAGTTTCATGGTCTAGTAGAAAATAAAATTCAGTGGCACTATCTACTGCAGAAGCAGAATACATTGCATTAGGAAGTTGTGTGGCACAAGTACTTTGGTTAAAACAACAGTTGATTGACTTAGGATTAACTATAGGCACTATTCCAATTTATTGTGACAATACTAGTGCTATTTGCATTTCCAAAAATCCTATTCAACATTCTAGAACCAAACACATCGATATAAGGCATCATTTCATAAGGGATCATGTATCCAAAGGAGAAATTGAACTCATACATGTTTCAACTGAAAATCAACTTGCAGATATTTTTACAAAACCTTTAGCCTTTGATACCTTCAGTACTTTAAGAACAAGGCTTGGTGTTATTGATTTGAATGCTTAACTAAAATGTCTTTGCAACATTGATACTTGTTGTGTTTTGTTTTTGTAATTTTGTGAATTTTGTGTGTTTTTAATGAATTGTTTTTGGATCTATGATTTTGGTTTTATGTTTTCTGTGTTTTTGTTGATTTTGTTAATTTAAAAAATTCAAAATTAAAATTTTTTTTTTGGAGGAAATCGTCCAGGACGAAATGTTTTCGTACGGGACGATATGTGAAGGAACAGTTTGCGCGAATTTAAACCGTTTTGAGAGCAGTTTTTAATTTGATCGTCTGTACGATATTTAATCGTCCAGTACGAATGTTTTTTTCTCATACGTCGGGACGATTGAATGCAGCGGTTGAGTGGATAAGACAGTTTTTAATACGAACTTCGTCTGTACGAAATTTTTTCGTCTGTACGAACATGTGTCGGTTCATTGTAGGGGACGATTTTCAAGAGTCATTAAAACGAAACACTTTTCGATCGTCTGTACGAAATTTTTTCGTATGTACGATCGGTCAAGTCAAAAAGCCTGTACGAAGGGACGCATCGTAAGTTGTGTTGAATACGAAAAGCCGTTACATTTTGGACGAATTGGATCGTCTGTACGAAATTACTTCGTCCAGACGAACGATAATTTTTCGTCCAGGACGAATATTTTCGTCCAGGACGAACGTATCGTTTTTCTTTAAATATGAAGACTTTCAAACTTGACAATCACACTTTCAAACATCTTTTTCAATCCCTTTCTACATCAAATCAACTATGGCCTCCTCTAGCAAAAGACAAAAAGTTTTGGTGAAGAAACCTAACAGGAATGCCCCAGACAACTTTCTTTCCAAAGCAAATGAGGAATCTTTTCCTCGTTTTGCATCTGCAAAAATCACTCCGTCTCGCATTCTTATCCAAACAGAGTTGAAATTTCGGGTATTGCACCTCTTCGCCTCAACCCAATTTCAGTTCATTCTTTCTCTCGTCCATTTCTACAATAAGCAAACCTACCATTACTTTCTAGCCAACATGAGTTTCAATTCTGACCACTCTATCATTATTTCTTTTGTTTTTAAGAAAAAAGTTGAGATCACCAAGCACGACCTTGGTGCATTTTTAAACTTAAGAACTGAAGGATATAGAGCCCACACCCTAACATCAGAAAACACCTTCAAATGGTTTGAAATCAATAGGGTGATTAGAGAGAAAGGCATAACCTATCATGTTGCTAGAGTATCCGGTATGACCCAAGATGCCAGAATCATCCAGCATATCCTTAGATCCTCAATTATTCCTAAAGCTGGTGATAGGATTAACATTACTCCTCTCCTTTCTGTTCTAACCTTTTTAATCATGCAAAGACATCCTATTGATGAAGCCCAACTCATCCTAGATCATATCTATGGGCTTTCAGAAATAGGACATCCTGATCAGAAGAGGAAAAAGAACATTTCATTAGGGCACTTGATTACTTATATTTTGGAGAATAAGTACAATATAGTGCATCCTGATGAAAAATATGAAGAGCCAGTTTACTATAACGATGCATCATTCAGATTGCTCTTCAAGGAGGAAAAAGAAAAAGAGAAAGCACGTGCTAGTGCTTCAGAAGAAGATGAAGAAGAAGGAGTGCAAGCTTCTGCTTCTCAATCAGATTACCAGAATCTGATTGAGAGATTTGATAGACTAGAGACTCACATTGATCATAGATTTGATCAATTTGATGCTCAACTTATACAGCAGCAACAAGACATTGGTAACATTAAAGATGAAGTTCATGAAATTAATACCAATGTCATGTTGATGGCCTCCTACTTCAATCTCTTTGGCGGCATTCCTCCTCCTCCTCCAGAACAGTAGAATTTTTTTTATGTGTGTCTGTTGTATTTTTTTTTGTTGTTTGTTTTGTTTTTGTTTGCTTTTATGTTTCTAAGTTCAATGTATCTTTTTTTTTGTGTAATCCGTTCCTTTAATTTTAATGAAAGTTTGTTTCTATTAGATTTGTTTTGAAATGTGGTTAATGTTTGTGGATTTCATTAATATTATTTAATCTACATAGTGCTTAAATTCGATTGTAATTTGAGATTATCTATATTAGAAAATCTAGACTTTCTAAATTTATAAATTGTTTATAACTTGTTGTAATTAGAACTTTTAAATTCATGTCTATTCATTTAGACTACATAACAGTTAATATTATTGCAATTTTGATGTTTTCTTATTTTGTATTTCTATGCTCAAATGATATTTATGCACCTAGAAATATTTGAAATTTTAGATTATAGATTTTGGAAAGAATTGGTCAAATTACTCTTGAACATTGTACAAATGTATAAAAATCAAAAGCAATACACAAAAATTTGCAAAGTGAAAAAGAGGCACAAAATAAGCCCAACCAAAGAAAAATGCACAAAAATGTGCTCCAAAACTTTGAAAAGATGTGCAAAGCACCACATGAGGTAATTCTCTTCTTTCCAAATTCGTTCAATCTCTTAATTCAAGTTGATCTAAATGTTCATTTATATTCTATTGAACTTTGAAATATAGAATTTTTTTTTACATCTCACTTGTAATGATTTTCAATAATCAAAATGTCTAAATTGAATCATGTCTTTGATAAATTCTTCTTACTTACAATGTTATATCATATCATAAATTTTATGAATTTCTATGATTGACCTAATATCTTTAGTTTAAAATTGCATACCCTATGTCAAATCACAATTTAGATTAAATTTTAACAATGAATTTCATATAATTATTTACATTTCTTGTCTTTTTCTTCTTCACTTTTTGTTGCTGTCAAAAAGGGGGAGAAATTATTATATTTGTGTTTTCTATTTTTTAATTGTTAATTGTTCTGTTTGCAAGTTTTTTATTTGTTAATTGTTAATTGTTCTGTTTGCAAGTTTTTTAGTTTTTTATTTGTTTGTGTTAAAAATTTATTGAAAAAAAAAATATTGTTCTTTAATGCCTCCTTATTTTAATGTACTCATAAATTCAGGGGGAGTTTAGGAGATAAGAGATTTGTTTTAACTTGAAACTATACTAATAATAATTGTTTTGCCATCATCAAAAAGGGGGAGATTGTTTGAATAGTTGCTATTTGAATGATTTATATTTGTGCAACTTATGTAGTTTTGATGATTCCAAACATTATTGTTCAAATGTATAGTTATCTCCTAACAATTTTAGAAGATTTGCACTTGCTCTTGTGTGTACTAACATTTCAGGAAAATCAGACTCCAGACTACGAAAACTTCAAATCAAATTCAACATGTGATATTTTGTTAATTTGAAGTTTGTCTTTTCTTTGAATTAATTTTGAAAGGGAGTGATTGTAATTGAGTGAATAAAATCTCACACACACAAATAAGGAGATCTTGAAATTCTATACATATCGTACAGGATGATATTTATCGTACTGGACGATCTGTCAGTTATCTCCTGTAGAGCACTTGGAACGAATAGGAACTTGCTTGGAAAAATTTTTCTAAGTCCTATTCGTCCAGGACGAATTTTATTATCATCCCGGACGATGGGTTCTCTGTAAAATTTTCGTCCAGAAGAATTTTATTATCGTACGAGGCGACCAGTGCTCTGGAAAATTTTCGTACAGACGAAAATAAATATCGTACCGGACGATCAGCTCTCTGGAAAATTTTCGTCCAGACGAAAACAAATTATCGTCCGCGGTGATGGGTGCTCTGGAAAATTTTCGTCCAGACGAAAAAAATAATCGTCCAGGACGATCGGCTCTCTGGAATATTTTCGTCCAGACGAACATATTTTCGTCCAAACGATGAACCGACTTAGAACAGTTTTCAGCAGTTTCTAGAACCGACCTGGTAATAACCGTTCATACTGGACGAACCTAGTTCGTACAGGACGATCAGCTGTACGAAGTCATTTCGTACACATATACAAATTGGGTCGTTTCAGATCGTTTAAGTAAAATCGTCCAGGACGATCCAGGATCGTACAGGACGATCCACTGCGTACAGAATTGGAAATTTGCAGTTTTTGGGCGGTTTTTCTTGTCTTTTCTATAAAAGGTCCAAATTAGACTGCCACCCAATCTTTTTGTCATTTGATCTTCGTGCCTCTTGAGAGAATAGCCAAGGAGAGAGTGGAAGAGAGCATTCAAAGGAGGATTCCTACCACTGGAGCGAAAAGGCTTCAATTGGATTGCTAAGGTAAGAGTCTCTACTTGTGAAATTAGATTTCTTCACTCTTTTCTTTCTTCTTTCTAGATTCTTGTGAGAAGATCATTCAAGAAGGTCCGGTTCTCTGCCGACACTTGGAGAGTGTGAACAGACGAGGGTTCTCTGCCCACACTAGGAGAGTGTAAAAGGGAGAAGGTTCTCTTCCTACACTTGGAGAGTGTGAACAGCCTTAGGGTTCTCTGCCCATACTAGGAGAGTGTGAAAGGACGACGGTTCTCTGCCAGTACTGTGGATTGTGTAAAAGGACGACGGTTCTCTGCCGCACCGGGTAGTGGTGAAAAGAGTGTTTTGTACAGGCTTCTCCGCCTTGCTATGGGTGCTAAAGGAGAGTCACTTTGTGGTATTAGTGCAATACTCAGAGGGTGCCTCTGAGGAGTGGATGTAGGTCTGGTTATAGACCGAACCACTATAAATCTGGTGTCATTTACTTTATTGCTTTTACGTTTCCGCACTTTGAATTTCAGTTTTAACAACTCTGTGGTTGAAAAACATTTTTCTACTAACTTTAAAAGAAAATTTTATTTCGGTTCAACTTTATTATTAAGAGGGTTTAAAATTTTTAAAACTACCAATTCACCCCCCTCTTGGTAGCCGTGGGACATTTACTTAGGCTTAACAACCTAATTACTGGACTCAACAAGTTTGACTATTGATAATGTTGGATTCTCTAAAAGGGAGGCATACAACATTATTTAGAAGGAGAAAAGAGCAAAGATTGAATTTGGAGACACTAATTTTTTATTCAATTATTTAAAGATCGACAAGTTGATGACAACATGTTCTCATGGGACGTCCAAATTGATGAGTTTGATAATTGTTAATTTTTTTTTTGGTTGATGGGATGGGTAGGATAGATTATGACTATTTTTGTAGATGTGGTGATTTTGTATATTAATTATAGGCTAATTAAATATAATTTAGTTTTTGCCCCATTTGTCGGTGTAAATAATCATTAGCAAAATATTTTATTAGGAGTCACCTTTCATTATAGGAAACAATTAAATGATTTACATGGTTATTTTGAATATTTGTAAGAATAATGGGTGATAAACATCAACTGACAATATTTACAAATCAGGACCTGACAATAGCTAGGGCCATAGAAGTTGCATTACCCCACACTCGTCATTGACTTTGCTAATGACACATCTCTAAAAGGTTCCATCAAAAGTTGGGTGCTTCAATAGCAACAAAAAAGTCAAAGGACTCTTTTATAATTGTTTGATCAAGTGTGACTCTGAGGAGGAGTTTGAGAAAATATGGGTTGAAATGATCATAGAAGGGAACCTCTAAAACAATGTTTGGTTGGAGGATCTTTATAAGATACAAAATAAGTGGTCAACAGCATTCAATAAAGACCATTTTAGCATGGGAATTCTACTAATGTAGCATAGAGAGTCTACTAATAATATGTGTCATGACATTTATAAGCTAACAATTTTTATAATTGATTATTTTCTTGAGTTTGAGATGGTGATGATGACTTGGTGTTAGAATGAATAGGTTGAGGACTATAAAGGTAACCAGTCCGAAATAGTACATGTAATAAAAATAGCTCAATATTAAAGTTAGCTGCTTAATTTTACTCAAGAAAATTATATTCATTTTTAGGAATAATTTTTATAATGTGTTGGTGGAATGAGTAAATACCT
This sequence comes from Dendrobium huoshanense, assembly GCA_016618105.1. Lineage (NCBI taxonomy): Eukaryota > Viridiplantae > Streptophyta > Magnoliopsida > Asparagales > Orchidaceae > Dendrobium > Dendrobium huoshanense. The sequence goes on from CM028355.1 coordinate 17,638,114, forward strand.
TGCCTCAAGTGATTCTTCAATGTTTTTAATTAACTACACAAAGAAAATACCAATCTACGCCTTGGGTTATTCATGTTGATGCAACATAATGTAGCATTTAATTCACATGTTAGAAGTTTGAAAAAATGGGATTATTGTGATCTCATTATATGAGGGTTTTGAGGCAGCTTGATATTGTGAAAATCCCTGAGAAGTACCAAATGCTACAATGGTTTGTAAGAGTTCGAAAACATATATATTCAGGTCACTTGGGCATATGTAAAGGTAAGATTACATCTAAATCTGGGAGTGGATTCATATTCAGAAATCATATAAGAAGGTTTGTATATCAAATAAGCACACGAGCTCAAGTGAATGAGGAGATTGAGCAGTACATGTTGGTTGCAATGAAAGACAACAAAAAATATAGACTTCGTTCTTGACAGCAAGATAAAAAATTATAAGTTTGTTGCAAATACACATGGTGGTGACAGTGCAAAATTTAAAGATCCACTAAAGCATAAGCCTAAAGGCATCTCCAATGCAAGATTGAAGGGCCACTAAGAGAAGAAGAAGATTAAGAGTTCAATTTAACTTCCATAATTTTTTATTAACTTATATATCAAATTGTGCTTTAAATGCACTTTCATTGTGCTGTAATTGCATTTGAACTCTGTATTTACTGCATTTTTACTACTATTTTACTGACCCTAATTTTCTCAATAGAGAAACATGCATTAAATGATAAAACAACATAAATAAAAAAAATTTCTTCAACACAGTTAAACTTCCCTGACATGCCTGAATACTTCAGTAAGGAATTCATATTTAGGGTAGCAACTAGAGAGCTAAGGGCCGAATACATAAGAATGATGGTGGATGTCATTTCTTCCGAATTGTAATTGTAATATCTTTGTATTAAACTCAATTTTTTGTTTAATGCATCATAAATAATTTTTTTGACCGCTTTTATTGTTGTCATTATGTCGGTACATATATCACTATTGTTTGTTAGGCTTAGGGTTGAGTTGATTATGTCTTGTATTAATTGTCCATTTATTATTGGTTTGACAAATTTTATTGCTATATCTATATTATCTTTAATAGTGATATGTCGACCATCTTCTCTATATAAACGGCTTCGTAGTTTACATATTCCCTTACCTGCTATGGAATGCGGTGTGTGGTATTTGAGATTTAAGTACCTACTTCATTGTCGTCAACTCATAGATTTTCCAGTGCACTCAGATTTAGCAAATACTGAGTAATTTTTTGCTTTCCCTCCACATTACTTTAACTATAATGAGTTTATTTTGTATTCCAAGATGGTATCAAACACTACCTCTATGATGTAAACTTCAAAGTTATGTAGAGAGTGCTTGAAACCTTTTTGCCTACAAAAAAGTGGCGACAATGAAATGACACTCAATATTTGTTTTGACTATGCTTTTATTGTTTTTTAATTGCACTTTTACTATGCTTTTATTGCACTGTCACTCCATCTTTAATCTGCTTTTATTGCTCTTTAGCTGCGCAACTACATACAATACAAAATTATTACAAAAAAAAAAAAGAATGAATTACACATTATAATAATGATTACAAAATGTACAGAAGAAGTACAATTAGATACAACAAAATTATTTCTTTGTTGAAAGGAATAGAATGTAATCGAATTCAACCTTAAACTATTGCATTTCTTGTTGCTAATTTTATATTTTGTCCAATCTGCTATATATTTAAGATTTAGTTTATCCATGTACTAGCAGACGAATATTCTTCAGTCACATTGCTCATCTGGGTTGAAGTCCACAAACACTTGGTAAATTCTATTTTGTTATGTCACTTTGAAAGTATTCCTTTGTGTCATCATATTTGTCATTTATCTGAACAAAATAAACAATAATTATAACTTTACTGGACATATCGAGAGAAGAAATAACATATTATTATGTTCTAACTTACGACTTATTGACAAATTTGATTGTGCTATAGATTGGGTAAGAAATTATAAAATTTCCAAATTTTATCCTTCAGCCTGCATACTATTAGGGTCCAGTGCTTACTATCAAAGAAGGGTAGAATTATAAGATTGGTTTCCTTCAATGAATTCTCATTAATATATTGGACAAATAAATCTGCGAGTTTTTTATAATCCTTGTATACCTATAGTAATCAAACAAGGATTATTCTAAAACATGAAAAAAAAATATGATGAAGTTATTAAATACTACATTAATGCTAAACTTGTGCATTAGAGAGATATATAAGTAGGGTCCAAACTTGTTAGTAATAAGCTTATTTTTTTTTAGATAACAACAAAGAGAACTCATTTACATGTTTATTATCCAAGTAATCATCAGTAACCAACTGATCAATATCAGCTCTCATTATTACAATGTTACTAGAAGTTAATATTGGATCATCCATGCGAAAAAAAGTAAATATCAAGAAATTTAATGTAAAGAAATGCAAAGCACAGATAAAACACATTAAAAGCACAATCAAAATACAACTAAAGCGCATCCAAAGTGCATGGAAAGCACATTCAAAGAGCAACAAAAATAAAGTGAAAGTTCATCAAAGACGCATCCAAAGCACAGTGAAAGCATGTCAAATGCACAACAAAAATGTAGTGAAAGCGCAGGAATAACACAGTAAAAGTGCATCCATCCTTAAAATTTACTTAATTAATTTATGTAAATCAACTCAAATTTACTTGTAATAGTATTTTTTTGAAGCATTCATTTATAAATAATTATTTTTATGTACTAAGGAATGTCTTGACTTTAAATTCCATTTTAGTGGGGGAAGGACGAGGGTTTACTTAGCTGATTCAACACAAATGATTTCACCAGCAGAAGGGGCTTTTTGTGATATTCAGGTGGAAGCTTTATTAAAAGAAATTTTCTTATCATCTCTATTTCTTTTTGTATTTTCCCCAAGTGGGGGGGGGGGGGATTATTTTTAAATGGGGGGAATTGAGCGGTAGGTAGGTGTACTAGAGTTGCAATTATTGTGGTGGTTATTTTTTTCATATGGGAGCTTGGGTGGAAGTTGGGAGTGTTTAATGCACAACTATGGTGGCGGATATAATTTCAGATGGAGGGACTTGGGTGGTAGCTGGGAGTGTTGGCTGTACAGCTGTGGTGGCGGGTATAATTTCATATGGTCCCCCATCTGAGATTGATGTATGTATAACTATGGTGGGGGCTTTTTACTCAGATGGGGGGACTTTGGTGGTAGCTAGGTTGGTGGGGGCTTTGAAGAGTTTATGTATAGTTCTGTGGGTTTTGGTGACAAATGTGGTGGGAGGTTTCTGTACAGATGGAATAGATGAGGATGAAGAAGATGGAGAAGTTTTTTTTAGGATTTAATTTACATTGGCATTATTGTTGATGAATTTGTACTTAAGAGAATTGACCTTTACTTCAAGTCAATTAAACTTTTCGTCAAGTTGATCAAGCCTAGTGCCCAAATTTTCTTGAATTCTATTGCAAACCTTTTTTATGGCATCAAGCAATTTCTTTTCAACACTAGCCCAAATCTCACTAGCCCAAGTCTCAACTTGAGCTACTGGGGGTCTTGATGGGTAGAATGTTGGTGGGCTTGAGGGGTAGGAGTGGAAAATTTCTTTGGTGTTCGTGAGTTGATTTGGTGAGGAGATTGATGAGGAGATTGAATTTGAAGGTTATCAATAGTAATTAAGTTAGTATTTACAAAAGTTGGATGGAACTCGTGTTCGAGCTCGACTCGCGAGCTCGATAAGCTTGACTCGTCAAGCCTGTTATCGAGTCGAGTTCGAGCCGACTCGTGAGTCGGCTTGACTCGGTTGCACCCCTAGTAACATCTTATAGGACATGAAAAATCTGCACATATTTTACATTCATATTGGTAGATTTGAAGATAGGAAGCAATTTAGTTATATCAAAATCGCATCAAAAGCACAGTGAAGGCACAACAAAGTCGTAGTTAAAGTGCAGCAAATACATAGTGAAAGCGCAAAAAAATGCAGTAAGAGAGCAGTAAAAGACCGCTCCATAGGACATTGTTCTTTCATTGCGCTTTCACTACGCCTTGCTGGGGTTTAACTACATAAGCAATTATTAATATTTTCATTTTTAATTTACATGATAATTACAAATATCAATATGTACCTTCCTTTCTTTTAAGTAAGCAAAGAAATTCTTGGCCTTATCTATAGAATAGAAAATATTTGTATTTCACTCCCATCTAAGAACGCTTGGTCTTAAATCTGGGTACCTAGGTTTATTTACAACGAAGTGATCCAGGAACTATATATGCATTAGATAATGTTAGAGCCACCTCATCAGTAGTAAATTTCACATGAAATCGCAAATAAAATGCTAAAAAAATAATGAAATTAAATAATAAAAATTTAGTAGTACGCAGTAAAAGTGCAACAAAGGCACATCATTTTTTACCTATTTATTGAAACAAAGTAAATGAACTTCTACAACCCTCGATTGGTCTTAGAGAAAAAAAAAATGCCGAAGATTTCGAGAAACAACTTCCGGATAATCGAATGAGAAGAGAGAATGAAATGTGTAAAAATGCCGGGTGAAAATTAAAAAAGCCCCATTTCTCGTCTTTTGAACCTTCTGCATTCAAATTTTTAGGGTCGGTTGGGTCAACCAGCTAACAAGACAAAAAAAGTAATATACCAAAAGAAAAATCCATGTGGCATGTCCACGTGTCCAGTTTTAATTGGAGTCCGGATGATAGAGGCATAAACAAAGTGTTTTGTTAGTAGCATCACTTAACATTCTTTGCTTCTAAGTTATCAATGTTTAAAAAATATAATTGTGCTGATTTAGAGTTGAGGAAGTGCTACACTTGGCTTGCATGCAGGCTTACTAATTTTGAAATGGTACGAGATGAGCTTCATTATAGAATTTTTTTTTTAAATATTAGCATGCAGCTTTCATTCATGATCTTTATGATAAAGAAATAATATTTTTTCTTCCACAAAATTTATATTTTTGCACACACATCAACTGCATATTAATTGAAACCCAAATATGATCAACCTATAAATGGGATCTTAGAAGAATAATCATAGGTTTCATAATCACCATATTTAACATATGTAGTTGAAAAAAATTTTAGGTCTTCCCTTAGAAAAGGCTAACTAAACTACCTTGATAATCTATGTTAATTAAGGATTGAAAAATTTTTTTTTAGAGATTAGCTATATTTCTAGTAAACATACTCTGAAGTAAGACTATAGATATTTCAATTTTAAAAATAGCTCATTAATAAAATAATAAACATTAAAAAGCTTTAATTTTCAATTTAAAAAGTCTTCATAGTTGATTTAATTATTATCACAAGTGAATTAATTATGAAGGTATGGAGCAATGGAAGATTGCATAATGTAAAGCATAGGGTCGTTTGCAAGGAAGGGTTGGAACGATTCAGTAATGTATTTTTCTTGCTTGCGCCAAAAAATTATATGATCCAACCGCAAGCTGAGTTTATTGATTTGCAACATCCGAAGCTTTATGGTACTGTAAATTTTAAAGAATATCGAAGGGTTCGACATGCAACAAGATCCCTGACTGGCCAACTCCTCCCCTTCTTACCAACGTCTTAGGTAGCAATATGTAAGTGATATTGGCAATATATTATTGTCTTGATGTTTTAGTCTACATATTTCTTATGTTCAACTTGTAAAATTTATGATCAACGGTGACTTTATTAACTTTTTTTTTTTTTGGCTTCTGAGGTTATATGAAAGATTTCATTGGTGTACCACATGTTTTACCAAATTAGATGTACAAATAGTAAATGAAGTATATATTGCCAGCAGTGCATATAAGAGAATTTATATTTTATTGAAGAAATTTTTGTAAGAATATTAATGTTCTTGTTCATTAGAAGGATAATTTTTTTTTAATTAATGTGACATTCCTTTTATTTAGCTCAAAAATATTAAAGGTTGTTACAAAAATCTTAAAGAAAAAGGGTCAAAGTGAAGTCAAAATTACCACTATAAAAAATTTTGTTATTAATTTAATACTTATTAGAGTTCATAATGGTAGACTTAATAGTCAAAGGGATATTATAATATTATGGTAATGAAATTTAATATGATGATGAAAAAAAAAGGTTATAATCTATCTTTGTTACAAAGAGGGGAAAATGGTGGTTGAGTAGTCCCTTAAATTGATAAAACGAAGACAACATGGTCAGAATAACATAGAAATACAATAGTGAATAAAATATATTACAAAAAATTTGTAGGCAACTGGATGAATGACATGTAGATTGCCTACACCATGAGTCCTCATCTTTTGAGAAATTATTACGTGTGGTTGCTGGACTGTTCGGAGGCGAATCAGGATGTTTCACGTAAACAAATACACAGTTGGGTATACAACAAAATGGTGATGTGGCGCATTCTGATTCGCCTCCGAACAGCATCCAGTAACCACACATAATTATTTTGCATTTGTAACAAAGCATATTATCTTGATTTTGCATAATAATTACTAAAAATGTGTTTAAATTCATTCCACATTGGTATAAGTGGGTACAAAAGTAAGCCCAATGACAATTATAAAAACATAGACATAAAAAGGAAAATGATATATGTGAGGAATAAGATGTCCACCAAAAATAAATGAATAAAAATATTAAATAAGAAAACATGAATTAACAAGCACTTCAAAAAAATAAAATTTTTTGCAACTATTCTTAAGAGCGGTTTTAAAACTGTTGCTATTTTAGCATAGGTTTTAACAACTACAATATACACCGATTTTATATATGAAGCATATAAGACCAAAAATATTCATCTGAGTGTATTAGAACATTAAGATATCATAGTCCATTAGATTATGGATTAATGGAAACTTAAGCCTTCAGAATGAATGTAGGTCTCAAAAATATTGTGATATGAATAAATAAATCTGTGAGAGAAGTAGATTAAAATGTTAAATATATGACTATTTTATTAAAGAAGCAAATAATAACATTATATAAAAAATTTCATTGTAAATAGTAACCTCAAAATTAGGCATGCTTTACATTGAATTTTTCCTGGGATTACATAATATTTAATAGCTAACAACTTTCTAAACAAGAACTAGGTAACTAAGATTTATTTGAGTGCATATGTGCATGTGCATGTGTGGAGAGCATGGTTTAAAATTGCGCAATATGAGGCTCGCCTTGAGGTCTGCCTTTGCACAATTCCAGTAAAAAAATGCCTCGATGCTTACGCCTCAAGTTTTTTTTTATGAGGCTTGCGCCTCAACTTGGTTGAGGCCCGCCTTAAGGCCTGCCTCGCCTCACTAGCATGAGGCTTACACCTCACGCTATATATATATTAAAACTTACATAAATCTTGAAGTAAATGCTCGATATTGAACTCTAGGAGAGGAGGAAGGGGAGAGATCAGTTCATCATAATGATGATTCAAATGAATAACCCCTTAGTGATGACAGTGCTGATGACTTATGAGTTCTTATGTGATATGTCATTGCTATTTATTTTTGGAAATTGGAATCATATGTTAATGAAAAGAATACTGGGATTTGGGAAAGATAGAATTTTGAGTTGAACTATATTTCATGTTGTCTTATTATTGGGATATTTTGATTTCACTTCATATCTTATGCTTTTTTATGTTTTATATTATTCACTCATTAGTATATAAAAAATTTATCATTTTATGTTTATGCAATCTTTTGATTTTTGAGGCTTACGCCTCAAAACGCCTTGAAGCTTACGCCTTGCCTCACAAATGAAAAATGCCTCAATACCGGAATACGCAATTTTAAACATTGGTGGAGAGAGATGAAAACTTAAGGTATAGTAAGGTTTCGTTTGGGACGACCTTTTTATTGCTTTCTAAAGCAACTTTCTAGTTTAAAAATTAAATTTTTTTATACTGAAAAGCTGCTGTAAGAAGCAAGAAAAAAGCTGTTCCAAACGAAACCTGAAATATCAAGCGAAAGTGCTTTGGCACACCAAGAAAAGGGGTCAATTGTCTTAACAAAATTTCTTGTCATTAGAGATTGTGTGGAAGCAATTAAATGTATTAAAGAAAAATAATTAATACTTATAGAAACATTTTTCTTACACACACACATATATATATATATATATATATATATATATATATATATATATATATATATATATATATATATATATATATATATATAATGTAAAAGCTCACTAAAGATTCAACAATTATCGTTTTCACATTGATATACAATATAAGCTAAAGGTAAGAAAATAAAAATAGAAGAAAAAATAAACAATTAAAACTTGCAATTTTTTTAGTGGTTTAGTCACTAGATCAACTTGCAGTCCCCAAGGTCGTCCTTCTTATGAATTTTTCTATGAAGAAAGTTCCTTTTTTTTAAAGATATGCAAAATGAATTAATATTAGGAAAAGAAACAATTACATGCTAGAGAGAAAAAAAAGCAAAAAAGTATCCATTTGGGAACATATGGAAAGGAACCATTGTTTGAAAAGCAAATAAATCATAAGAAAAAAAAATATTTGCAAAAAAGAAGATATCATAATGGAAATAAGATCCACTATTCCTCATTTTTAACCAATTAGGATGTTGGAGACACCAAATTTTAAACAACCAAAAAGGTTGATTAGTATTCCAGAATTTCCAATGAGATAAAAAGTGAAAACTAAGAAGAGTTTTAAATTCTATTAATCTACTTTCATATTGCAAATGAAAAACTATGCTCAAAACATAAAACCCTAGTGGCCATAAAGCCACATCAAACCTAGTAAAACCAACGCTATAACTATACAACATTAAAGTGAACAATCTATCCAATAGGAAAAATCGCCTCGCCAATACTAAACCACTTATCATAGATAAGTCTTCAAAACACTCTAAAAAATTGAGCTCTATGCTTCATTAAAACAGTCTTTCCCTTAGCAACCAAAAAAAGGGAAGATTTACCACCACCAAGACACAAATTTAAATAAATTTTCCTTTTTCTTGGAAAATCTTCATTAGGCTCTAAAGATTTAAGTTCTTTATTGCATTTTTATTTCACACTAAAAGAACTTAAAGCCTTATTATAATTAGCAAAACTAGCAGGCTTAGAACTTGTCAAAGGACCAATATTTTGAATGGAAGGCAGATTTTGACAATTGATTCCAACTCCTTTCATCTTCTGATGAGACAAATTCCGAGACATTTGACTTGAGATTAGCAATTCCATCATCAACATGAACATAATCAGCTCCAGAAATATTATCTGAAAAAAATTCAGCTCCAGGTTGAACACGAATAATTTCAGATCCTGAAATAGATTTAGCTCCATCAACAGAATTATCTCCAAAATCACCTTCAGCTCGATAATCAGCTATCGAAAAGTTTTTAATCTCATCACCAGCTCCAGAAACCAAGCCTAAAAGAACAGCTTCAGATAATGCTACTGATTTTAATACATATCAGAAAAGGATTCGGTTATATCTTCAATTACTATCTCCACTTCAGGTAATAGTTTTTTTCTTCCATAGCTTCTGGAGTTACAGAAACAATAATCTCGTTACTATCATCAGGGACATAACCTTCAGTATCATCATTAGGAACTACTACTTCATTAATAACTTTAACTTTATCCGAATTGATTTTTAAAGCATCAGTTTTAATACTTTCAACAATAATAGCATTATTAGAAACATCTTCAACTAATGCATTGTCAGACAATATTTTAACTGCAATAGAACCCACTCCGACAGCTTCAGAATTCCTGTCTGATTCTTCTTGTATTTTTAATTCACTTTGAATCCTAACCTTACCTCCATCATATATTTTATCAACTCCAGAATCATGACCAAATGCAGCAGCTAGATTACTTGTGAGAGCATCATTTACAAGAGCATTCACAGAAACGTTATTCTCACATACTTTTTTCAGCTTCAATTCTTCAAGTTTCAAAATAGGTTTTGTAAAATAACATAAATCCTTCCGTCCCTCATTAGATTTAGATCACTTGTAAGATTTAAATCTATTTCTTCTATTGTTAACATGGATCCATGGTCCATAGGAACAAGACTCTTCCTTATTACATTCTCTAACAGAGACTGCAATATTTGATATAACCTTGTTAACACAATGAACAACCTAATCAACAAAGGAAGAATTCTTATTCTTATTGTAATCACCAATTAACGTGTTACAGATAGTATTTGTGTGTCTGATTCTACCACAATTGTAACAGAAAATATTCTCCTATTCTACCCTTTGATAAAATCTTCCTATAGATCCATTAATCCATATTTAAGCAGGAAGTTGAGCATCCAGGTTAATACAAATACAAACACTTGCAAATTTTCTTCTTCCCTAATTGAACATATTACCATCTAAATATATTGGAGTCCCAACCAATGAAGCAATTCTAGTGACATTAATTTCATCCCAACAATATAATGACAAATGAGGCAATCAAATCTATATAAGAGAAAATAAATCCTTCATAGATAATGGTGAGAATCCAGGATTCCAATTTTCCATACCAATTATATGACCAGTTACATACCATGAGCCTCCACTGAAAATTGCTTCTTTAGCTTCTGTTGACTGAAAAGAACATAAAATCCATTCTTTACCCAAACCGGTTATATGAAAGGATCCAAATTTACTCCATTGATTCCTTAATTCTCTGCTAATCAAGGAATAGGAATAAGATTACCAAAAACTTTAATCACAATGGAATAGCTTAGCCTATGAATATTTTTCAACTCATTATCTGAATGAAGTTTCACATCAACACCATCTTCAGACATTTCAACATTGTTTACTGAATTCACTTTAATATTGGCTGGTTTACTCTATGCATTAAGGGATTCTTGCTTTTCAACAAGATGCAGATCATTAAGGACATTAATACAAACATCTTTATCTTCTGAAATCTTATTGGAGTCAGATTTGTATTCTTCTTGAAAACGTTTTGGAAAGAATCTGCTTACCTTCAATTTAGGGCTTAAAGAAGAAGACATCTCTCGACATTGGGTATTAGAGATGAGTCACCGGAGACGGAAGAAATGACCGCCGAAGATGGAGATCATCTTTCGATGAAGAAGCTTCAAGATCGTTCGAACCAAAAATTGGAAAAAGTAGAAGTTTTTTTAAAGATTTCTTTTCAAAATCAAAATTAGAATCAGACACAGAAATGATATTTTTCTCCTTTCCTTCAACAAGGCGAATTTTAATAACAGGATTGAGATTTCCCTCTCTAATCACACAAGCCATCTGCTTCAAAGAACATTACGATCAGATACATCTCCAGAACTATTCAAAGCTTTCAAAATATCCAGACGATTAACAGAACAAGCCGCCCTTCCCCTAGATGACGTAGATGGAGGAACGAAGGAAGGATCTGAAAGTACGAGATGCCCAGGGTGAATTGGATAGTTAAAACCAAGGCTTTGAAATCGGATCGGTCAATGAAACGGGAGAAGGGGTTAGAGGTTTGTTGGTTTGATCGAGGTCGAACCGGATGACGTAATAAATATTTATTATATTTAAATATTATAATAATAACATAATTATTTATAAATATATAACAAAAAAATGAAAAAAATTATAATACTTTTACTTATATAATATTGGTGACAAAAGCCAGTAGCCCACACTTAGGCTTCGTTTGGGACGGCTTTTTTATTGCTTTATAAAATGGAATTTTAGTACAATTTTTTTTTATTTTTTAACTAAAACTCCGTTTTAAAAAGCAATAAAAAAGCCGTCCCAAACGAAGCCTTAGCCAACTATATGCTTTTTTCATCCACAACAATGCAATTAAAACCAGAGAAATTTAGGGCAGATTAGTCATCCATGCACAACAATAATAAGTTCAAAAATTTTATTCACCAAATCTGCAACATAAAACAAAAGAAAAATACACCAAAAACATTAAAATGTCTAACTTCCGATCCTACAGGTAAGGGAACGTCGCCGGAGTGTTGGTGGAATTTTGAAAACATGTTTTGAAAAATATTAGTTATCTTTGGGGATTTTAAGATTAAGGTTAAGTTCTAATTCTAAGGTCGAATCGACTCGTTAGAAAGAGTATATCACCCCGGAGGACGAAAATAAACTTTCATAACGGTGTTCAGACTTAGAATTATGAAATCCATCTTGAATATCGTGATCGGATGTTAAAGAGAACTTCATATGGCCCCGAAGGGTCAAAATGCGATTCTACTGAATATCCAACCATAATATTTAAGAAGTGTAATCGTTGATTTCACATTCAAAGCCTTATCAAAGAAAAGTGTATCTCCCCGTAAGGAGAAAATACTATTCGATGATAATTCTTTGATTGTTATAATAACGATCACTAGTATTTTAAGTTTTCCCAAAGAAATCTAATTGAACTTTGAAAAATCAATTTTAAAATCAGGTGTGTGTGGTTCTAAATCTCCTACGAGCGCAAGCCCTCGTAGTTAATTACATCGTAGGGAGATAAAATCCTCTACGAAAACTCTCGATTAAAATAGTGGCAAAATTTTGTTTAGAATTTCTAGGAGTGATATCAAAGTATGAATAGAATTATTGGAAAATCAAAAGGGAATGGATCAAAATTGAACAGTTATTAACGGAGTTAAAGGATGAGAGGTAGGAGACACTTTGAGATTCCAGAACCATCCGGAAGTGTCCCAACTTAATCTAAGTGTTGGGCTTTATTTTTTGGATTGAAATGATATTTAATTAGAGTTGAGCATTTTATTAGAAATTTGGGATTAGATTCCCGAAGTTTGGGGTCTTATAATCAAAGATCTGCCCCGGAACCTAAATCTATTTTGGACACTGGACCACAGTCGTCCGATCCTAACTAATGCAGTGCAAAACCTGGACTTACCCGGCCTGGATTGGGGAGCCAGCTAACCACCTAACCGATTTAAAAGAAATGAATCTGGTCTTTTATGAAAGAGTGGTAGGGACGTTATAATTAAAGTTTTGGGGAGGCGGGGCCGACATCTAGAGATTTTCCTAATTGGCCCCTTTGACTTATGTTGGGTGCTAAAATGCTAAGGACTATGAAATTAAAATTTTGACTCTTTAATTTGTATCTAATGCAATGCGTGCTGGTTAACAACCTCAAATCAAATATGCTTGAAATTTTTAAAAACAGGCTTATAAAATAATTTTTTAGAAGACTGGACTTCCCCAGGTCCGGCACCTCGTCCTCATAGGTCAGACTATCCGGACTCTACCCGCAGGCGGGGAAGGGTCTAAAGCAAGGAAAGAGTAATGCAGAAATATGCATGCGACCCCGGGGTCGATCCCCGGCTAATTCCCTAGATTCGTTATCTTTCTATGTTATTTAGACTCACTAAAATTTTAGACTTTTAAGATTATGAGTATAAAACTTTCGCACCCTCACGAGCCTCACGTATCCAGGCGAAAACAAAGAGCGGCATGCAATCGCCAAAAAAACTAGTAAAAATAAGTAATCCTAAAGGCAATCAAATCATCAAATCAAATACAAATTAATTAATAAATGTCCATAGGCAGAATTGCCTTGCTTATTACAAACCAGAATATTACAGAAAGTAAAGTGGCCGGGCACCACTGACAACAACCCAGATTCTAAGCCTAGTAATGACGCAAGTTATTTTGAGTGGGATACTCTCAATCTTCAAGTCTTCAAATCTTCAATTTCATTCTTCTTTGGACTCCTTTTCTTCAATCTTCTTGGAATCTTCGTAGTGGATTACCCAAATGGATAAGAGGGCACTTCCCTCTAAGGGGAAGGCCACTCTTTCCTCTTTGGGTAAGGAAGAGGTATGATCCAAATTTGGATTTCCAAATGGAAAAGGAGTGTTCCCCAAAGGGGTATCCTTTCCTCTTTGGAATCCAAGCTTTGGATCTATGTATCCCAACTCAAAATAAACTTTCACAACACTTGACACTTGCACAAATTACATTGATATCAAAATAAAAATCTAGACTCACCTGCAGGGTTATCCTAAGCAATTAATATATAAAAAAAAAAGCAGTTATTCCCAAGCAGTTGTATATGAGCAGAAAAGAAAGTAAACACACTGGCCACGCTCTTTTTATTTGGGGCTTTAGCAGCTGAAGCACCTGTGCAAAGAGTTTATAATATTTATGCATTTTTTATTTGCCCCCTTTTTATATTGCCCTGCATGAGCGTGGCCACCTGCAGAAAACTATGTCAACATCCAGATCGTACCTAACCTAAGGGTAATCTAGTCGCCAAACACATCAGTCCATCCACAGAGTACAGAAAAAGTAAGCAGACACAGCAAAGCAATTTCATCCACAACATGCAGTGAAAACTACGAAAAAATCCGGCACACAACAGTAAAGTAAACACCGGCCTAACCTAGATCTAGAGTTGGTTGTCCTAGCACATCATCTAAAGTGTGTGAGAAAGGTCGTGTGGCTGGGGTAGATCCTAAAGTGGGTTATTAATTGAAGTTGTCTAAAAGTGTGAATTTGTTAAGGCTTAGGAGGGAATTTAGATTAAAATTTAAGTATTAATGAATTAAGAATTTTAATTAGGCATATTTTAAAAGTTAATTGATTACTACCTTTGTTTCACACCGAGGCCGTGAAGTTTATTTCACCTTCCTTGGGGCTAAACTAATAGCCTCGTAGGCCTGGGTTACCCAGTAGCAATCGGGGTTGATTAAGTTATTTAAATTGGTTGGAATTAAAAGAGTGGATTGATATTAAAGGGAGTTGGTCGCTGATTTTTAAGGTTTGATTAATTTAAGTTTGCCATTAATTGATTCGTGGCGTTGTGCCACCAGGCTCGAGGAACCAGCCTCCTTAGGACACTTAGCCCCGCAGCCCGGAGTAGTCCAGCCGATAAACCAAATTAATGTAATTGAATTAGAGATTTTTAGAAAATGTTAAATAATTAAAAATTAATCTATTTTAAGATTTAACACCCCTTAGAATCCATTCGTGGCGTTGTGCCACCAGGCTCGAGGAACCAGCCTCCTTAGGACACTTAGCCCCGCAGCCCGGAGTAGTCTAGCCAATAAACTTCATCTTTAGGGTGGTTGTTGTGTTTTAAAGGATTTGTTAAGTGTTTTAAGAATTAAACCAATATTTTCTGAGTTTTAGAATGATTTGAGCTTTTATGAATTTTTAGAATATTTTAATGAATTAATTAAGGGGTTGAGAATCGACTTTTTGATTAAGTTCAAATTCTGGAATGTTTGTATTTTATTAAAATACTAGACCTTACTACGATCAGTTAGAAGGTAAGTACGTTGAAATCGGATTTTTCTACATTTTATTACGAAGGTTTGAAGTTTTGAACTAGTTTTGACTAAGAGTTGACCGGTTTGTTGACTTTTTAAAATATTGCAAATTTCTGGAATTTGATATTTTTAATAAATACTAGATATCACCATGAGTTGAATGCAAGTGAGTTTGGGTGATTTGGATTTTATTTGAATTAGTTGTGAATTATCGAAGTTTGGGCATTTTAATGAATTTTAGGAATTTCTTAATTAGAGGGTCTCTTTGTGATTTTGCTTCAAACAAACTCCCAATCTCTTGAAAACACCTCCAAAGGTCAGGAACAACCTAAGGAGGGATCCCCAAGTGTTTGGGAGATTTTTGGATTTTTTAATATTTTTTAATTAATTATATTAATTAAATATTGATTTTCACTTAAAATTAAATTAAGGTTCAAATTGCTGTCAAATAATTTTGATTTTAATTTTCATGGGTTAAGGGTTTAATTATGGTCAGTTAGAGGGGTTAAACATAATTTTGGATTTAAAATGGATTTATTAGATTTTCTGGAAGGTTTAAAGGCTTAATTAAGGTTTAAACTTAGGAAAATTAATTAGGGACCTTAATGATTTCCAAATTCAGTGAAACTTTTCCTAGTGGCTGTACATGTCACTAAGTTTATGTGTTTGAAGTTCCAAGTCAAATGGAAGTGGATCCTAATTATTAAAAATATTCTAAGTTTTCTAAACATGTCCTTAATTATTGTCCTTAATGTCCCTAAGTTTGATAGGTTTGAATCGAAATTTCTCTAACCCTTTAACTCAACATAAGCAATATGCAATCAAACCAAGCAAATCCTAAATCTAGGAGAACCTAAATCTAAGTGGTGTGTGCATCTTAAACATGCAAGAACTAACATAGTTAACTTGGCTTAAACCTTGATTAGTGAATAGTTGAATCACAACTATGCACTAATCATTCCCCATGATTTCTATTCAATCAAGCCTAATCTATGTTTAAGATTTTAAAAGGATCTCTCAAACTTATAAGATTTAAATATATGTATATTTCAAAATATATTTGAAAATATATTAATATATTTAATCCTATAGGTGTAAATATACATTTTAAAATAAAATAATTAAAAATATCATTAAAATAAACCTTAAAGAGCATGGAGATCCACTGATTTTGATGTTATTAGAAAATAATAATAATTTTTAGACTTTAAAGTAATTAATATAATATTTAAATAAATATCACTCAAATATTGATATATTCAAATAATTCAAATAAATCAAGATAAATGAATATTTTAATCCTAAAATTAATGTTAAGTTAGAGTATTTTGAACCTCAATAATTTTGATATATTACTTAAATATTTCTGATTTAAATTAAATATATTTGAAAACTTTGAAATTTAAGTTAATTAAGTTAATTTAAAGTAGTTTGGAAATAATTAATACTTCAAATAATTTTTATATCTTAAAAAAAGTTTCTGAAGTTTTGGAAATATATATATTAAAATATAATTTTGAATTATTTACAATATTTTAATCATATATTTCTTAATTAATTATTAATTTAAAATATGAAATATCTAATAATTAAAATAATTTAAAAAAATATATAATATTTTAAATTGAATTTAATTTTAAATTAAAGATATTAATTTTCTGAGAAATTTGATATATTACATTAAATTTTTGGACTTATAATTAATTTATTATGATTTAAACAAATTTTCTGATTTAAAAAAAAAATTAAAGCTAATTAAAAACAACCGGCCGGCACGTGGCGAGCTCTGGTTCGCGGGGTCAAACCGCGGCGGCGGCGGAGGACACGCGGCACAACGCTACTCGCTGGCTCGAAACCGCGGCGGCGCCGAGTGGGGTCCACGCGCTATTCACTTAACCACGTCAGCGCGTGGTTAAGGCCGTCGGATCATCCGCCTGCTCGATCCAACGATCCAGATCGCGTCCCGCGGTTTGATCTCAGGAGAAGAGATCGAACGGCGAGAAAAGCAACCCGCGGTTTGGATCCAATGGTCGAGATCACGCCGGACGGGAGATCCGAACCAGTAGAGCAATCACGCGGTCGGACGATCCGCGTGAATACGAGATCAGAGCCGTTGATCATCTGATCAACGGCTCAAAAAACGTGCACCTGAACGAACCCGGCGGAACGCCCTAGAAATTCATTTTTTGGCTCGTTCGTTCGATTGAGTGCACCAAATCGTTTCAAATTTTAAACATAGGTCCCCTTAATGAACAGAAATAATGGGGAATACTTCGTTTTAGCTAAAACCCTAACATCATAAAGCTATTTAAATCTAACTAATGTGACCTAGATCTAGGGTTTTAGGGAGTTATACCGTTAGATCTTCGAAAGTTCTGGATTGATGAGCTTGTAGATTGTCCAAGTGAAGATCCCAGCAGAAATCCGAGCTCGAACACGTCTGGATCGACCGCTAGAAGCTTGGGACGGTCTAGGTGGTGGTTTCGCCGGAGAACTCGTCGCCGGTGACGTGCAACCACTTGGACTTTGTAGTGGGGAGGTAGAGGAAGCTCTGGAGGTTCGAAACGAACTGAGAGCTCGGTCTGGGAGGCTAGGGTTGGTGAGAGAAGCTGCCTTGATCAATTAACCTCAAAAGGTGCCTTTCTCCCTATTCAAACGGGCTGAGCTAGATTGGACGGCTAGGATTGATGCAGGGGCTCTCCAGATGATGCCACCTCTCCCTGGGAAAGCTGGAAGGCTGCGGAAAGGGCTGGGCAAGCCTTGCTTCTATTGGATGGCTTGGGATGAGTGGAGGAAACATTGCCTAAAATTGCCTAAACCAACCCCTTAGAGCAGTTTAAACAGGGTTAATCAGAGAAATAAAGCAAAAAGGGGAGTTTAGGCATGTGGTATAGGGGGGAAAAGGGTTCTTTTTAGGGCTTTGACCATGAGAAAAGGGTTTTAAGGGAGTGTTGACCATTTTGACCAGTCAACTGGTCAATGGGTGCTGACATGGCATAGGAGGGGTCAAGGCTACAGGTTGGAGAAGCTCCAAGCCTAAACTCACACTCTTTGAGGTCAAAATGGAGGTTTGACCAATTCAAAGAGGGATTTAAGGCTTTGTTGACTTGATTTGACCAGTCAACCAAGTCAAAATTGGTGATGTGGCACTTGAGGAGGTGGAGGAATACTTGGAATGGTTTAATCAAGGGTCAAGAGTTCAAAGTCAAAGCTAGAAGGGATGGGAGCAAATGCCATCACAAATTTGACCAAGGATTGAGGGTTGACTCAGTCAAACCAAGTTGGGTTGAGCTCAAAATGGGTTTAGAAATGTTCAGGGCTTTGAATAGAATGATTTTGAGGGTTTGAAGATATTGACGTGGTTAAATAGGTTGAAATGGTTCATTTGAAACCTTAAGGATCCATTGGGTCAAACCATGTTGACTGAGTCAACTAGGTTGACCCAGTGGGTAGGTCTGGGCTGGACAGGTTTGAAAAGACATTTGAAGAACATTGAGGGTGGTTCCTGGGTCTGGGGAGGTCAAATTGATCAAAATCCCTATTTGAGTCCCTAAGGGCCTGTTTGGTCAACCTGGGTTGACTTGGTCAACCAGGTTGACCCAGGGTCTGGGTTTGGGCTCAACAGGTTTGAAATGATATTTTGAGGTCAATGGAAGTGGTTGGGTGACTTAAAGAGGTCATTTGGGTCAAAACACATGTTTGGACCCTTAAAGGGCCTCTTGGGTCAAACCAGTTGACTTGGTCAACCAGGTTGACTCAAGGGTTGGAAATGGGTTCAAAAGTTTTGAAATGGCATTTGAAATTTGTTAAAGGTGGTTGCATCCCATTTGGAGCTCATTTGGTTTGAAATCCCCATTTGAGCCCCATAGGGGTGTTTTGGTCAATTTTGACCTATTGGTCAAACTAAGGTCAAAAAGGGTTTGAAAAATGCAGTTTACTACTCAATGGGTTAAAATCAAGGATCTGGAAGTGATTGGAGGCTTGGATAAGGGTTCCAAGGTCAAGATCTCAAAGGGGTTAGGCTCAGTGGCATAGGCTGTAAATATTTGAAGGTTTTACAGCCTTTGAATTTTAATTCAGATTCTGGGGTTAGAGACTTCAGAATGAGTTCAAAATTGGAGGGTAGCCTTTAGAGACATGTCTTATCACTTTGCAAGTGATAGACCCTGAATCAGAGGCCATTTGACTGGGTTTTGAAATGTTTGAAAAATCTCTGAAAAGGGTGTTTAGGACAGGGCCTTAAGACTTTGAATCTGAGTTTAAACTTCTGGATTTGGAATGGATTTTAAGTTTGAATGATTAGTATTGAAGTATCCAAATCATTTACAATCATGTGATGATTGTTAATGAATGGATGAGATCAGAGCTAGATTGAAGTTTGGATCAATGTCTAAGCTGAAGGTTGGATTGTCAAATTGATTGGATCAAGGTTTGGATAAGTTTGAAATTTGAATTAACTTGGATTTGAATTGGATAGAGTTTGAGATTCAAAATGATCAGATAGAAATCAAATTGAAATTGGAGTGGGTTAAATATAGGAATTGATTTAAAATTGAGGTTGATTTGAAGTTGAAGTGACCCTAAGATCTAGGATTTAAAGGAATCCTAGGCTCTAGAATAAGCTCTAAGGTCTAGTTCTAGGAAAGATCCTAAGGTCTAGAGTGGATCCTAGAGTCTAGGATTAAATTTGGATTCTGGATGGGTCTTAGTGACCTCATACAAAAATGAGGTCAACAAATGGACCCCCAATGTGTGTGGTAGAAGGAACTTCTACTGCACACATTGGCGTTGACCGAATGGAAGTAGAATTTTGAGAATGGAAGGGAGATCATCTCCCAACCTCAAACCTATAGGATGCTAGTGAAAAGGCTTACACCTATTGGATAAGGAAAACTGGTAAAACCAAGGTAGGGAATATCTAACCTTGGGTCTAAGGAAGGGCATCACCCAACCTTAGGTCTACAGGATGCTGATAGAAGACTTACTCCAAGTAGACAAGAAAACTAGAGAAACCAAGGTAGGGAATACCTAGCCTTGGGTCTAAGGGAGGGCATCACCCAACCTTAGGCCTATAGGATGCTGATAGAAGACTTACTCCAAATAGGCAAATTAAATGGAAACCAAAGTAGGGAATACCTAGCTTTGGGTCTAAGGAAGGGCATCACCCAACCTTAGGTCTACAGGATGCTGATAGAAGACTTACTCCTAGTAGACGGATCAACTGGAAACCAAGGTAGGGAATACCTAGCCTTGGGTCTAAGGAAGGGCATCACCCAACCTTAGGCCTATAGGATGCTGATAGAAGACTTACTCCAAATAGGCAGATTAACTGGAAACCAAAGTAGGGAATACCTAGCTTTGGGTCTAAGGAAGGGCATCACCCAACCTTAGGTCTACAGGATGCTGATAGAAGACTTACTCCTAGTAGACGGATCAACTGGAAACCAAGGTAGGGAATACCTAGCCTTGGGTCTAAGGAAGGGCATCACCCAACCTTAGGCCTATAGGATGCTGATAGAAGACTTACTCCAAATAGGCAGATTAACTGGAAACCAAAGTAGGGAATACCTAGCTTTGGGTCTAAGGAAGGGCATCACCCAACCTTAGGTCTACAGGATGCTGATAGAAGACTTACTCCTAGTAGACGGATCAACTGGAAACCAAGGTAGGGAATACCTAGCCTTGGGTCTAAGGAAGGGCATCACCCAACCTTAGGCCTATAGGATGCTGATAGAAGACTTACTCCAAATAGGCAAATTAACTGGCAAACTAGGGTGGTGCCACGAAGGGCGTACTCCATCACTAGCGAATGGGAATCAGGATGGTGCCACGAAGGGCGTACTCCACCACTAATCCCCGGGTGAAATGCCAGGGTGGTGCCACAAAGGGCGTACTCCACCACTAGCGGGTCTAATCCTAAGGGAAGGAAGGACCTATCCTTAAGGAAAAGGCGAAGAGCGTTAAAAACTTAACTTAAAAAGAGGTAGAATCAAGCTATAAATCAAGAAAAGAAAGTTTTATTGATTGATAAAATGAGCTACATCAAGCATAGTATTTCTTAAGGAAACGCCCATTAACAGGTAGCATTGGGTGGTTCCCTTTACAATCTACTAACTGATACGAGCCTCCTTCGTAGACAGTCACTATAACGAAGGGTCCTTCCCATGTAGGTTCAAATTTGCCTCCCAACTTCCGATGGGCCAAGATAGGCCTCCGAAGGACCAAAACCAAGTCTCCCGCTTGGAAGGTCCTAGGCCGCACTAACTTATCATGGGCTTGAACCATACGGGATTTATAAAACTCTAAACTTTGTTGAGCTTGGAGACGTCGCTCTTCAAGGCCTTCGAGTTCTTCCAATCGTAGTCTTGCATTTTGTTCATTGGTAATTTGATTCTGAACTGCAATTCTAAGCGAAGGGATTTGTATTTCCAAGGGTAGAACAGCCTCAGATCCATACACCAGTGCAAACGGGGTGGATTGGGTCGGGGTTCTATAAGTGGTACGATAAGCCCACAGAGCTTCCACCAACCGCTCATCCCACTGCCGTTTGTTATCATCAAGGGTCTTTTTGACAATTTGCACCAAGGTTTTGTTGAAGGCCTCGGCCAATCCATTCGCCCGAGGGTAATAGATCGTCGAATATCTCCAATCAATATTATGGCGCCTTACGAAACTATTGATTTTTGTAGACTTGAATGCGGACCCATTATCGGATATGATTCTGCGGGGTACGCCGAATCGATATACAATATGGTCACGAAAGAATTTTAAGACATGGTGTGATGTTACGTTTCGCAGGGGAATTGCTTCCGCCCACTTTGAAAAGTAATCAGTCGCTGCTAATATGAAACGATGACCTCTCGCGGAGGGAGGGTCAATCGGCCCAATGATATCCGTGCCCCAACTTTCAAAGGGCCACGAGGCTATCGTAGGGTGTAACACATTAGGCGGTTGATGTAAAACCACACCATGGACCTGACATTGATGACAGAGCTTTGCAGTATTCATGCAATCGTCAATCATTGTAGGCCAGTAGTATCCAAGTCTTTTAATCTTTAATTTCATTTTTGGACCCGATTGATGAGCACCGCACAGTCCTGAATGAACTTCATTAACAATTTTCTGGGCTTCTCGCTTATTCAAACAGCGCAGCCACATGTGATCAAAGGACCGACGGTACAACAGATCGTTAACTAGTCATAAGCATATGAGAGGGCACGTTTCTTAATCTGGTTGGAGAGTGATTTATCCTGGGGAAGCTTCCCTTCCTTAAGGTAATCGACTAAGGGTCGTCTCCAATCGCCTTCTTCGTCAGTTGTCGAAGAGGCAGAAAGGATCTGAAGGGGAGTCTTACTAATATGTTCCAAATCTATAAGAGAAAGGGTATTACGACCCTGTATCTCTATAGGGATGGAATCCTCCTTAGGACATGCAAATTCCTTTGCAAGTTTTGCTAAGGCATCCGCCGCAGAATTGCTTCCACGGGGAACCCTATACAAAGTAGCAATGGGAATTTGTTCCAACAAGTGAAGCGTATACTGGTGATATTTTAGGAGATTCGGATTCAAGACTTTATAAGTTCCGGCGACTTGGTTAATAACTAGTTGGGAATCTCCAAAGATCTTGATCTCTTTAATCTCCATTAAAATTGCAAGTTCCAAACCAGTTATCAGAGCTTCGTATTCAGCTTCGTTGTTTGTGCAAGGCTCCGATAAGTGGTAGGAAAAATGCATCATTCCTTTTTCTGGTGTAATAAAAATTAAACCGACTCCAGCCTTTCCAGGAATTACAGATTGTTGGGTCGCAATCCTACGAGAGGATGCTGCCCCATCAAAATATAATTCCCAGATGGCCTCGCCAGATTCCCCCAAACTCATGATTTGTTCGTCGGGTAAGTCATCATTCAGAGGAGAATCTGCTGGCAGCGGGTGTGCTGCCAGAAAGTCGGCAACAGCCTGTCCTTTCACAGCATGAAGGGGAGTGAAAGTAATCTCAAATTGCAACAATATCATAGACCAACGAGCTAGACGTCCTGACAAAGTAGGTCGGGTCATAAGATATTGCAAAGGATTAACTTTTGAAATCAAACTAATTGAGTGAGAAAGCATGTAATGCCTTAGTTTCTGAGCTGCAAAAACCAGAGCAAGACAATGCTTCTCAATTGACGGGTATCGAATTTCAGTAGGAAGGAGTCTTCGACTAAGGTAGTAGAGAGCATTCTCTTTTCCCTCGTCGTTAACTTGAGCCAACAGAGCACCTAAAGACTCATCTAGAGCTGCGGTGTAGAGGATTAATGGCTTTCCGGGAATCGGAGCTGCCAAGACTGGCGGGTTGGACAGGTATTGTTTGATATCATCAAAAGCATTTTGACACTTCTCGCCCCATACGAATTTAGCATCCTTTTTTGCAAGGACAGAAAAGGGTTGACATCTCCCGGAAAGATTAGAAATAAACCTCCTTATATATGCCAATCTACCTTGTAGAGACCTTAATTGAGTAAGGCTCTTAGGGGATGGCATATCTAAGATGGCTTCAATTTTAGCAGGATCTATCTCGATTCCGCGGTGCCTCACTACGAATCCTAAGAATTTTCCCGAAGCGACGCCGAAGGCGCACTTCAAGGGGTTCATTTTCAAATCGTAGCGGCGCAACCGTTCGAAAACAACTCTTAAGTCATGCAGGTGAGCCCTCTTTAACCTTGCTCTTGACAACTAAATCATCAATATAACACTCAACTTGATTATGAATTAAGTCGTCAAAGATACGGGTCATGGCCCGTTGGTAGGTTGCTCCGGCATTCTTTAGGCCGAATGGCATTACCTTATAACAAAAGATTCCAATAGGGGTTCTGAACGCCGTATTTCTCTCATCTTCAGGGGCCATCTTGATTTGGTTATAACCCGACGAGCCATCCATGAAGGAGAAAATAGCATGTGAGGAGGCAATGTCCACCATGAGTCTGGTATTGGTAAAGGGAACTCATCCTTAGGGCATGCCTTATTCAGATCCCTATAGTCGACACAAATCCGAATCTGACCATTTTTCTTCGAACTGGCACGACGCTGGCCACCCAAGAGGGGTATTGTCCTCTCGAATGAATCCGGCCTCCGCCAATTTCTTAACTTCAGAAACGACTTGTTGCTCAATCTCTAAGCGCATGCGTCGAGGAGCTTGTTTAACAGGGATGGCATCATGCCGAACCCCAAGTTTTGGACTGCTACCTCAGCAGGCAAACCTGGCATTTGTCATATGTCCAGGCAAAGCAATCCCTAAACTCGAATAACAACTGGATTAAGTCTTGAGTTTCACCCTCGCTTAACAAAGTACTTATAAAAATCGGACGGGGGTCATCATCGTTTCCCAGGTTAATTTCTCTTAACTCATCGACTGTCGACTTAATTTCCTCTTCAAATTCAGGGGGTGCATCCCGAACTTGAAGATCATCGGGATCGTCTAAAGTCTCCAAACAGAGTCCATCCAGAGGACAAGGAGGATCTGTAGGGACATTTGGAGAATCGAGATGGTAAGTTATCATTAGGCAATACTCATCATCATCAAATGAACTAACGGTTCAAAGCCAATACCACTTGTTGGATTTTTATTTATTTTTGTTCGCCAAATATTCTCGTGGTATCTAGCTGACCCTTAGTCCATCGGTATGGTACAGAACCTTTAGAAAAAGTATTTTTTACACAAACAGGGAAGTAGCCGAAAGGTAATTCCATTAATTCATTAAAATCTGCCTCCTCAAGGGTTACATCACCTTCGTCCCTTGCGGAGGAGGAGCCAGGAAAGAATTTCTGGACTTTCTTAACTTCACCATCCAAGTTGGGGGCCACTTTGACTTCTAACCCTACAACCCTGCCTGCCGACAGTGGGGTCAGAGAAAGGCCTCAATCCTTCTAGTGAGCTTTTCATACATTGTTAATTCAGGCTCGTCACTTTTAACTTTTAAATATCTACCTCAGGGTCACTGTCCTGGTCTAAGGTGAGATCAAATTTTGGAGGAGTATTTATGCTTTGATAATCGAGAGAGAGGGCAGCACCTTGACTTTCTAGTTCACTATCGGAATCTGATTCCAAATCAATGTATACGGTGCTGCTCTCCTGTCTAATGAAGCGCGGCCTCGACCTCGTGCCCTTAAAGCCATCCTCCCACCTCTTTGAGGTAATGTGCTTGGAGGTCTAAGGACAACAATATCAGAGTCGTCTTCACTACTCGATTGAATCATTTCTTGATTGATATTCTTATCTTTTTCTTTCTTTTGGTTGAATTTTTGTTCAACCATTTTCTCCTCAAATTTGATCTCTAATTTAGAACGGGACGAGGACCCTTTTGGTACGAAATATGCAGCATCTTCGTAGATCCCAATTCTTGAATCGAGAATGGTTGCAAAACCCTTAATCACATGTTCAATGCCATCTCGTTGATACTTAATGCATTGGTGTAGGGTAGATGGAACCATTCTATATTCGTGAATCCAAGGTCTACCTAGAAGTGCGTTAAAGGACGTAGTCGAATCAATTATATGAAATTTAGCTTCAGTTTTTAAACCTCCTATTTCTAGGAGTAGAGTGATCGAACCTAAAGCTCTCTCGCCCTTCTCGTTGAACCCACGAAGCACCAACCTGTCGGTTGAAAGCTTGCTAGTATCAACTCTGAGATAAGCAAGGGTCTTTATGTTCATCACGTTGACCGATGCACCCGGATCAACAAGGACTCTTGATAACTTGAAATTTCCCACATCTACAGTAAGTAGAGGGGACGATTGTGGTCAGCAGTTCTCAAGAGTAAATCTTCGTCTGAAAAGGTAACCCCAGGGACCTCTTTGAAGTAGAGAGCCTCACCTTCTGAAGTTGCAGCCAACTGTGTTAAGCAAATCTCGGATCGAGAAGTGCTTTAATTAAAGACTCCCTCATTTCTTTGGAAAGAAGGAGGGCGTCATAAATACTTAATTTTGCTGGCAACTTCCTAAGGTGGGCTAGAACATTATAATCAACCTTAGGAACGACAGACTCGAAACCCGGAGGAATTAAAGGAGATTCTGGTTGTTGAGGGGAATCCGGACTTAAAATTTCGAATGAAGGTTGCTTGCCTTTATCCTGAGGGGGCATCCTAGGGGTAAGACTTTACCGCCACGGAGTTGCACCTGCTCGATGTCTTCGGGCGGGCAAACTAGAGCAGTGTCTACACACACCATAGGTGTCGGATCATCATTTTCTGAAAGCGAGTCAGAATCTGAAAGTTCTATCAAGATAGGATTTCCTTGGAAATTAATTTGAGGGAAATCACTTTCTGATAAAGCTTCAAATTCGACCTCTTTGAATAGTCGATTCAGTGAGGTTGGTTTGATTAACCTCAATATTTGGTTCATTAGGAGTTTGATTCAAAGCAGGAGAGTCATCAATTTGCATTTGAGATTCATGGTTAATCATCAAGACAGAAGTAGAAGGATGTTTTTTATTCATCTTTTGACCCTTCGCCTTTGATGGGGCAAAGTAAAAGTCAGATAACAAAAGAGGGGAAAGGGTTTTAACACCACCATCCGCCATTCTAATACATCTCTCATCTACACACTTCCTCTCTACAAAATCAGATTTTTCTTTTTTACATTTTTCTCAGTAGTTCCTAAGACTACTGGAGAGGGAAGTGGCTCAACATCCTTCTGCGAAGCGTCCAGGTCAACCTTCCACACCGGGGCCTGGGCTATCGTAGTCAGCTGTTGAGAAAGATGAAAAGACTTGTTAATCGACTTTTTAGTGCCGGGACAAAGCAATGTCCCAACCATCTTCAACAAAACAAGAAGAGAGTAAGAGGATTACCTGAAATGGTCTTAATTGAAGCTTTTCTGGATCGACCAAGTATTCTTAGGTATTATGATGTTACCTTGGGTGTAGTTCCTCTCAAGCCAATCTTTGAACACAACGCAGTCCTCAAGAGGGTGACTAAGCATCCTGTGGTAGGGGCAGTACTTGGGATCATCTTTCTTGCTCTCATCCTCAGGCCTTCTAGCCTCTGGCAACTGGAAATCCGGTTTCTTTAACAGACTCCTGAAGATCTTCTTAACTGACTCCCTTTTAAATGGATAAGGTTTTGCCAATCTCTCTCTAAAAGGGATGAAAGAGGGATCTCTAGTATGGGAGGAACTATCTGAAAGGGCTGCTTCTGAGGCGGCTGTGGTGGAAGTGGAGTGCTAGGCTGACTAACCATTGGCCTCTTTCCTTTATCTACTGCTGAGACCACAGCTTTCTTTTCAAATGTCTTTACCAGTTTGGACCCTTCCTTTCTTCAGACTGCTCTCGTAAGAATGGCATCCTAGGAGCCTCTTCCTGCAAATTGCTAGCCTTATTAAGAAGTTTCTCAAAAGTTTTAATAGTGAAACCTTCAGGAGAAAGCAACAGGACCGTGGATATTCTTCAACAGAATCTCCACAGCATGTTGTTCTTGCAACTGGGGTTCACACTTCATCGAGAGGTTTCGCCACCTCAAGATGTACTCAACTAGAGACTCTCCCGGCTTTTGCTTTTCAACCACGAGATCGCCCACGGTGGTGCGTTGTTGCGCTCCGAAAATCTCTTAAGAAAGAGGTTTTCTAGGTCGCTAAAGGTTCTTACTGAACCGTTGGGCAGATCGGCGTACCATTCAAAAGCAATGCCAGATAGACTACTTACAAATTGGCGAAATAGTAGAGCATCTGACCCTCCTGCATTGCAACAGCTTGCTCGGAAGTGGGCCAGATGCTGTCTCGGATTTTCAATTCCGGTGAAAACTTTAAAGTTGGTGGCACAAAGCCCTTTGGATAAGGAACTAGGTCATATTCCTCGGGTAGGGTCTACCCTTTGCAATAGACACGTTCCTTGAGCATGGGCTAAGGCCTCCCTTACCTGGTCCTCAATTAACTGCTTGATATCCTTCTGAGGTGGGATCGGAGAATGGTGGAAACTGTAGGGTGAACTGGAGGTGTCTCTACTGGACAAGGGAGAGTCGCAGGTGGTGACTCGAGAGGTCTGGATTTAAGCTCTGCCCTTTTGGCCTTTTCTGTGAGCTCTCGAGCTGATTGGTGAATCACAAAAGACTCTTGCTGTGATTTGTCCAACTTTTCTTGCATTTCTCTAACTTGTGACATCATGGTAGCAAGCTGAGTCTCCAAGTTCTTTATATGTTCTTCATCTCTATCTTTCACAGATTCATCCGATTCTGACTCAACAGCATGCGGATCATCATCTTTAACAAATCGGCGTTTGCTGGGCTCAGCTTCTTTATTAGACCCTCTAGTCTCAACCACATGAATGCCTCCAACATAATCATCTTCATTTCCAAGGAGATCATCCATATCAGGGTCAAAAGAAGCCATTCCTTCTTTGTTCAACAAGATGTTTCTTATTTCTTGAACTACCTCCTCGACCGGTCTATCCCCAATTGATTTAGGGTCGAGGGGTAAGTATCCTTTATACTCAGCCATATCAAACAACTCTTCAGAATCCATAAGGGCAATGATTCTGTAAGTTTTGGATTAGGATCTGGTTGAGACTTTGTATCTGGCTCATCTTCCATTTCTAAATCCTGGTCAACTCTCTCCTCTTCGACTATCCCAAAGCTGGTAGTCAGAAGAGTGGCATCCTCTACAGGGAGAGGGACATATTCCTCAGGGGAAGTAGGAGCTTGTAAAGTGATAGTTCACATCGGTAAGGTAAGGTCCTCAGACACCTGACTAAGGGGCCTAGGAATGACACTCGGACTTTGGGGATCATCAACTGGGGTAGCAGGAACGGTAACTATGGAATGGGGTAAACTGGCCGTGGTAGGACTGTCAACTGTAACAACTGGAGGTACTAGCCTGAACATCCATCAATTCAACTGAACTCGGAGTAGGGTTGATGAAACTCGTTGGAGCTGCAGAATGAACTTAGAAGTTCTAGGAGGTGGTGGCAGACTCTCCAACTAGTTCTCTTTGGCACATATCTCCTTTCAGGAGATTTATGTCTTTTTCCTTTAAGATCCACAGACTTTTGAACTTCAACCCCCTTTGGTTTGACAATCACTGAGGCCAATCTCACAGGTTTATGTGGGGGTACCGGGGGTCTACCAGTAAATGGCGGCCTCTCTCGGACCCAGTCAACACAATACCCTCTGTTTGAGAGGACAGAGGGCGTGGCGCCCAGTGATATCCATCAACCAGCACCGAAGTAGCAGGCTGTCTAGCATACTTCTTATTCTTCCTAACGAATTGAGGGGTTAAATTCTTTGCTTCAGATGCTTCTTCCTTCAATACTTCTTTTGGAAGCGATGTGAGATCACTCCCTTTAACTGTTTCACATACCTCTTTAGTCTGTCCGGTCTGTGCAGCACAGGTGTGAATTATATTCTCAAAGTTCTTGCCTTTTGAAGAGTTTTTTTTCTGAGTCTTCTTGGTCGAGTAGTCGACCGGGCATGGTGGAGAACGGGCTATCCTAGCTATCCTCTCCTCCCTTGAGCTGAAGCCAAGGGGTAAAAGCGACTTCCCTTTAGGAGGGGAGAGGAAGCAGGAATAGGTAGTTCCTCAACAGCCTCAGGTTCTACTTGGGCCAAGGTCTTAAAAGGTAGGACTCTCTTAGCCTTAGAGATTTTCTTCCTAAGTCTCCTCAAATATTCTTCTTCTGATTCTTAGTGGTGAATCTAAGTCCAGAACTAGACCCTTCTTCAAAGACAGACTTAATTTCAGTGGAAGGCTCAACAACTGGTTCAGGCTGTTCTGATCATCACTGACTACTGGCAAGGTGGGTGCAGATCCCACATTAACTCAACTACTGGGGGAGTTCCTTACTGGCATCCAGCTCACAATTGGTGTCCATCCATAGAGAGCTCTAGAGTACTGAATCCCATTCCAAAAATAACAGTGCTCCCTTGGTCATTAACAGTTGAGGACAACTCTCGGTCAAAAGAGAAAATCAGTTGGCCAGCCATTTGAAATTTTCTGAAAGTTAAGAAAATGATTGAAATTAGATTTTTTGAAAAGAGTAGTAGAAAGTATTTTATTATATTTTTTGAAAGTATGACATATATTAGCCCACAAGAAATCGTATGGGGTAACATATGTCAATTGGAGTTTAAGAAAATTTTGAAGAAATTTTGAGAATTTGAAATGGGTTCTCTTACAGAATTCCAAAACACAACGGACAGAGTTTCCCTTGCCCGAAGGCTTATGGAATTGTGAGAAAGCCCAAGTAAAAGGATAGTTTAACCCTCCCCACCCTTAGAATCAAAGGGGGAAATGAGGGGGTTAAAACTAACAAGTTGGAATGAAAATCAAAATTTC